>WHYT01017800.1:390492-476509 GCA_009806455.1 Tetrax tetrax
TTTTTTTTTTTTTTTTCAAATATTCCTATTGACAGCAACCTCTAAGTTGAAGTCAAAATAGAGCGCATAGAGCCCTGTTCTCCTGGGACTCTGTTGAAGCATACTATAAACTCACATGCAGTTCTTCTTCCAATAAGAAATGGGATTTTACTTATTGTATTCCCATCACAGAGCTGGATGTAGCAAGAAGTGCCCTTGTAGCCTGAACCATAAGGCACATCTTACTGAAGAGAAGTCATTTTATTTTCCAAGCTTTTCTTCTCCTGACACTTTATATTTGCTTTTTCTCTTCTCATTAACGCTTCATACCTGGCCCTGCCTTGCCAAGTGTTTCCTCATTGCTAAGAGATCTACACACAGCAAGTTAACTCCTCATTTCAGGATTAGGCCATACAGCTATTTAAAAAATAAACTAAAACATCTTGTACCCTTCAATGGCAGTTAACAGATTACATAGAATCTTAATTTTGTTTTAGAAAACCAGTAAAAGGAGGCAATCTAGGATCTGAACTTACTAGAAATGGTTGAGCTTTTGGCCAAAGATAAAGGAGAACCAATAGGAAATACTTGGTAATAGTGACATGCGATTGTTGCACAACACAGCAGCGAGATGAATGCAACTTCATCAACATCAAAAATAAAATTACCTGAACAAAAGAAAAAAATAATTCCACTAAGAATACTAAAACAATAGCCAGTCACTGAAAAAATCCTGAGCACACCAAAAATTATTTTCGCTCCACTGGCTTCAATTTACACCACCATCAACACCACCTTGCAGACTGTCGTGCCTCTCCCTTTATCTCCTTTGCATCGTACAGCACCTAGCCACGACACAGAGCATACACCATACCTTGAAACAGCTTATTTTTATGGAACCAATCATTAGCTGGGGTAAGCCAGCATGTGGCTCTAAAGTTTCTCTACAGTCCACCAATAAATTAAAAGAATTCATTAAATTAGAAGAAAAATGAGCATTGAAAAACAGTATTTCTGAAGACCACCATATGCAATGCGTTCTGCAGGACTGATGCTAATGTGGCACATGCTTAATTGTTCCAATAATTCAAACTCCCGGCACCAGTAATTGAGGTTTTGAGTTGTATATGATTATTAGAGAGAGTGTCTTCAGTGAGTATCTCTGTAACTACTCATTTGTGCTCTCAAATGAACACAGTGCTACTGTATTCCAGAGAAGCCATAAGCACACAATTCCCTCCTCGTTAAAGCATCTTTACTAACAAGTTGCCTGTTTCACTTGTTTCAGCAAGATGGAAATAAACATATTTTCATTTGCGTTTCATTAAATTATTCCGCAACCCATATGCAGTGTCTTGATGCAGTCTGAAAGGTGAACAGATGGGATTTTATTTTTAGCTCACATTAACACAGCCCATCACACACTCATTTGTCTGATATACTATCATAATATAGCTTACTACTCAGCTTTTAAAATATATCTTTGCCTGCCTTGTAACATTGAAATGACAAAAGAGAACTGTGTGATAAATATTTAATTACGATCATGATGATCGCTTTGTCACTGAAAACTAGTAGTTGTAAGTGACTGGGAGAACTTGGGTTTTAAAGAGGAACACTTAGCAACTGCGTGCTATTGAAATCAAAGCACATTTTTACAATTATAGTATTTCAAATAAGGACTTTGTCAAGATTGGAAGAGTGCTTGCAGAGGCCAAATACATGTGTTTACATTGATATATAAGGCATTTGCAACACTATGAGGCACTGACAGAAGTAGGCCAAAGTTTTCTTTCAGCAGTTATCTATATATGCCTTCCATTGCATTTTGAATACATGTAATAGCACGTATAACAAAATATCATCTACAACGGCACGGGATAGAATGAAAAAGTAGGTGTGAGTGCTAAAAATGACTTGTGCTTCCTCACTCAAATAACTCATAAAAATAAAATTTAGTGCAGCCTCCACACCAGACTTTTAAATTTGGATTGTTTTTCACTGAGTATGTACACAACTGTGCAGAAGAAAAACTGAGTTTTCCAGGTTTGCATGGTACAACTTTTAATTTTGCATGTTCTCAGTATGCACCACTCTGCAGTCAAACCACTCACCCCTTGGATGGGATCTATGGGACAAAGGATGGAAGAATCAGACCCCTGCCCACCGCCACAGAGAGCATTTCTTCCACACCAATACCTCACCAAGCAGGAAACGCAGTTGTGAGAGTTACAAGGAGAGAGAGAAAACTCTCTAGGATATTTTGTAGGTATCTGAAGGAAAAGGTGCAAATGGTTCACTGGAGCACCTCCTGTCCTAATGACCAGCTCACACATTTTTGTGAAATTTCAGCAAATACAGAAGGAAAAATGATCTCAATTCTGCAACAGAGCTCAACATTTGTTTCAATCTGGGCCAAGTCTCTCGGCCCTACTACATCAGGTCTACATCCTACAGTACCTACTTCAAGAGCACCATCCTCCCGCACCAGCACCTTCAAGGGCAACATGGCCTATTGGTACGTGTTAGCATACCAATGTTAGTTGTTAGAATCAACATCACAGCTGGTCTCCAAATATGAGGTAGATTTCTGCAGAAAAATGGCTAATAATTTTCACAAGACAGAGAAGGTGAAGAGTTTTCATATGTCCCAAACTGTCTTTCGTTTTCACACAGGATTTCTGCTGCGGGGAGCAAGATACCTTTGAGAAAAACGATCACAAGAACCAACAGAAAGGCTTTATTTTAAAACAGAGCTCTAGGTTTAGTGATCATGAATGCCATTAATTTCAAAATGTTGAAAAACTTGGTAAAATAGGAGGCTGAAATGTGAAAGGAGGAAAAAGTAAGGTTCCAGTGTCTCACAGAGCTTGATTTTCATATTTGATGGGAAAGGCTAAATGTGCTTACGTACCACTTACTGCTAAATCAACTGATGGCAAGCAGATGCTACCCTCTCCCTCAAATCTTTGCTCATGCTCTGTGCTTCTATGCGTATTACAAATGTGAGAGACAATAGTGATAATAAAGTATCCAGAAATAGTACAAAAACCCATGTGAAGAAGATAAATCAAATGAGACAAGTCAGCTATATATAAAGGCCCTAAATTATTCAAGCTGCCTAAAGACGCAGAAGTGCACTCTCAGCTTTATACTAATGATTGCAAATTCCAAACAGCATCGCTCTATTTTTTTCTATTTCCTTTTTTTTCCCCCCAAACAGTCAGGCACATAGGAATTAAGTCTTTAAATCCTTATTTAGTCAGCAGACACTCCGCACTAATTAATATGGAAAACAATGACCATAGGAAAGGAGCAGATGGTTTAGAGAGAGAATGAAGATAAGCTGAGAGATCTGTGTGAAGATACCAAGTGCATACTCAGGCACTTCTTAAACACTGCTAACCTGCAATACAGCTCTTCAATAAATAGATTCGATTTGAAATAACATTTTCAGGAGAAAGGTCATATGAGTCTCGACATTTAGTCAGCAATAAACCTTTTTTCCAAGCTCTTCTTTGAATCAAATCACATGAGAGAGAGACAAGATTATTTCCCACAGGACGCTGATCATCGTTATGTTTGAAATATTCTCATCATACACTGATAGTTGGGAACATTTCTCCATCCTTCGTTGGTATCTTTTCTAAGGTAAGAATTAAATCTGAAATAGGGACAGGAAGAAGAAATGAGACTAGCATTTTTGTAGTATTAAAATGAATTTTTTTTTTCCCGGACCATGTTTGATACATGAGTTCAGAAAACAAAAGGAGGAATAAAGTGTTTTGATAATTTTAGATATGAAATGAGCATTTTTCTCCCATGTGAAAACTGACTCCTCAATAGGAGGATAGGTATGGGATCCTTAGAAAATTTTAACAGAATAATCCCATTTCAAAATTATTTCAAGTTTTTACATTATTCTTGGTAGGATCACTGCAGCCTGTAGCCCTAAAGTAATACTGTAAAGCATTTGTATTGCTATTAATTTATAAATTAAAAAAAAAAAAAAAACACCAAGGGAAGAATAGCTGCAGTCATCTACTATGCATGACTATTAATCAGGGAACTGTCTCAGCAAGCTGATGGGAAGTACCAGATTTTAGCTGTGCCAGGTTTCTCTGCCTTGGCCTCATTAGCCAGGAGAAGAAAGGGAGGGACAGGTGTCTGGAAATGCCCATCAGCTGCCACTGGAGTAGCAGCAGCCTTCTGGTAAGGACATCATTAACACAGGGCTGAAAGGGTACAGGAGCATTCCAGAAAACAGTTTGGCTGAAAGGATTTCTTGCAAGGGCAGGAATATCGGGAAGGACAGACCCTTGCTTTTTCAGGTAGGAGTAGTGAGCTCCCAAAGAAGTGCGTATGTGATGTGGAGGAATAATACATAATAATGGAACCAGGTAGATGTATAGTTTCAGACTCCAAGAGCAGAACACCTGCATGGCATGCAGCCATTTCTTATTATTTCACTGATGCACTCCCTTCTCAATGTGCCACAGAGCTGCGACACAAATCTAATCGCCAAATTATTCAGGTTAAAAATCCTCCACCCACCACCTCCCAGAATGATGGAGTTTCTTCCTAAACCTCATTTACAGTACTAGCACTAAAAAGAGAAGTTGGTCTAAGAAAGTTTTACATGTGTGAAGGCAAAGCAGTATGTTTCAAACATCTTAAACGAACCAATTCATAACCATAAAATAAAGCAGGGAAAAACTTCATGAGTAAAAAACCCCACACAACGTTACGAAGAGAAAGACAACATTCTGCAGTCTCGTGTTTTGCTTTTGCAGATACTGAGTAAAACATACAATGTCCTCTGAGCAGCATCTCTTGGCACAGATCTGTAAGTATGGAGAAAATCAGTAGTAGGAGTCATTTCAGGTGTTGCACATTTCACACTGAGGTTTCAACCGCTGACTGAACATTCAGACTTCGTATGTTTATCGAAGCAGCTGTCATCTAGGGACCAACACTTTCTTTGATTTTCTGTTCAGATGCAGTAACACAAATTTTCAGACACAGTAACACAAATTTTAATCCATCTTTCTCCTGTGCAGGCTCTGTCTTCAAATCTTCGCTAGTTGAAGTTTCTATGCTGTGATAATCAATTGATCTTTGCCCCATTTTTAGCATCAAAGACCAACAGAAATTATTGTAATGAAAATTAGGATCTTCTCCAAGAAGCAGAATAGGAAATTTTTAATCCCTGATGCATTTTCAATGTGACAAGGACATCACAAATTGTAACCTAACTGTTTTTTTACTAATTTCACCTTCAAGAAACCAAAATGGGGGACATAAGGTCACATCACTCTAGAGGAAGGAAGGAGGAAGACAGATGCAAAATTCTTTCCCTATAGACTTCCCCCCCGCCTCTTTAGACTACTTTTCTAGTAGGTACAATAAAACTATGCTTTTTCTCAGTGTTTACCTGCTACCACACCATAATGAGTGTTACATCCAAAGAGCCATTTTCAAATGAGTTCAGTACTTATTTATGATTTCTCCATCAGCTTTAAACATAATTTCAGAAAGCTGTTTCAACTGATTGCCAGTTTTCATGGTTTTATGGCTATATTTCCTTATCAAAATAATCAAAATCAGGAAATTACCTAACAGGAAGGTTTTTGTGGGCATAAATGCTGCAGTGCAATACAAGATATACATATAAGCCGCACCTCAAAAAAGCAGTCTTAAAAACACTCTACTTAAAGTCTTATTAAATTTCAATTTATTTCCATTGTGTTTCTGTGTCCCAATATATAACTCTTTAACCTTTCACCTTTCCAAGATGTAAAATTAACAATACTGACATTTACAGGATATTGGTTTAAAAATGTCAGTAGGGGAAAATTAAAAACTAGAAACAGAACAATATTTATCAGTTGCAAAGATCTGCCCATGATAAATGCTAACATTACCATTGACAAAATTATACACCTGAAAGGATTTTTCTCTTCAAAGTAAAAGTTTCTACATTTCTGGCAGGTGACATTTGTATAAAATATACAACAAGAATTGCTATGGGAACAAAAATATATTAAAAGAATGGATTATTCTCATTTCTCTTTCAGAACAGGTTATCTCAGAGCACTAAGAAATCTTTATATTCTTTTTCCTTGGCTCTGCTATTGAGCCCCCTTAATTATTCCCTTTGGCCAGAGACACTGGGCTGTCCGCGAGTCTCCCACTACGAGGTGTTACAGCACTTTGCATTTCAGATGCTAAGGCGTGTTGCAAATCACAGTTACAATACTAAATGATTCCACCAAAGAGAGACACTTAAAAATTGCATATGAATAATAACAGGTACATTCCAAGGCCTATCTCTTGGGATATTTAAATTCAATTGAGAAAAAAAAAATCCTTGTAGTAAACATACCATCCAGTAGCAAACAGTCCCACGGGAGATGGAAAGCACCTACTAGTTTTCCTTCCGTTCCCCTATAACTTACAGGATTCTGTGCTAACAGACATATAGCTCCATTCCACTGAAATAAGAATATTTTATTGATTTCCAACTCTCTCATAAACTTGAAATATTTTAATTGCCAAATAATCCATTTTGCATTTCACAGACAGCAATTTGCTGAGCAACATAAACCTAACAAAATAATGTCTGATTGAAAAAGTGAAATATATTCCTGTAAACAGAAAGTACCTGGGGTGTCCTTGAAGTTCATTGTTTTGGGAAGGTGCCAGAGAAAAATATTAAAACCCATAATGCACAAGAGGATTTTTTTGCTTTTAGTAAGTCAACTTTTGAAATTCCCGTAGATTAACATGAGCCAGAAACTCACCAACATCTGCACTTCAAAAATTTATCATAAAATGGGGCAGGGAGATAAAAGGCAAGCAGCTGCTATAGCATCCACTCTGAAGACAAACAAGAGAAAGTTAATAAGTCTTTGTTCATTCACAAAAAAAAAAAAAAAAAAAAAAAAAAAAAAAAAAAACCACATCAAGTTTGGTCTCAGTTTAATATTAAGTAATTCCTAGCAAGTTAATAACAGCCAAAAACTTCCTTTGGAGTCCCATCCTCCTCTTAACACCAGTACAGTAGCTTCAAAGCAGCACTTGGTAGCATTGTAGCTTTCATGCAAAAGCAAACAAAAATCTCAGCTCTCCTCACCTCAGCCTTGCTGACCACCATGCTGCAGCCCAAGCCAGCACAACACCTGCTCCAAGCTTTCACCCAGCAAGTTTCCCTGTGCAGGTCTGAAGGCGGTTTAATTTTAAGAATTGCTACCCCTGCTTTACAGATGAAAACACCAAGAGGTCACTACATACCTGCAGCAAGTAGGAGATACTAACATCAGATCTTTATCCCAAAGACCATACCGATACGCTGCAAGGTCTGTTATTCTTCTCCTTCATTAGCGCAAATATTTCTTGGATGTGTCAATCAGTGTGAGCTCAAATGCACTTGAGAACTTTTAAGGTTTGTACGTCATCCAGAGAAGCAGTGCATGTTACAGTTGAACATGCAGGGCTACTACATTTCTTAAAGCTAGCCAAAATCAAAAAGCGTAGATATAAATGCAAGAGTTCTGCCCACACTACAGAGCTCTATGGGCTCTGCAATTTGGCTTGGAGCTCTACATTTCCTATGATAAGACATAGATTCAAAATAATCAGAGAGATCACAGACAAATGATCAGAGGGCTGGAGCACCTCTCCTATGAGGACAGGCTGAGAGAGTTGGGGCTGTTGAGCCTACCTCAGTACCTCAAGGGGGCCTACAGAAAAGACGGGGAGAAACTCTTCAGTAGGGCCTGCTGTGACAGGACAAGAGGTAATGGTTTTAAAATAGAGGGAGGTAGATCCAGATTAAACATTAGGAAAAAATTGTTTACACTGAGGTGTAAAAGTGATAGAGCACTGTCCCAGGTTGCCCAGAGAGGTGGTGGATGCCCCATCCCTGAAAACGTTCAAGGCCAGGTCGGACGGGGCTCTGAGCAACCTGATCTGGTTGGAGATGTCCCTGCTCCTTGCAGGGGGTTGGACTGGATGGGCTTTACAGGTCCCTTCCAGCCCAAACCATTCCACAATTCTATGAATATGTCCTATAGCAATGTATTTTCAAACCTGCAAGAAGCAAAGAAATAAAAACTAAACACTGTAAAGATAAAGCAAGCAGATTATTTTTTATTATTATTATTTAAGATTTGGGATGTTACAGTCTTTTTCCAAGATGAAGTAATGCATCAAAATTAAACTCAGTTTTAATCTCCTTCCTTGACTTGCTTTCATTTCCCCGTCCACATTTTATCTGAATGAATATCTAAAATGTTTTGCAAAACACTGTAGTTAGCCCCCTCAACAAAACTCCACTAAAAATTTCTTTTGAAATTGTTCAACTTGTTCTTTCATTCTGCTAACAGCAAGACAAGGGAAAAGGGGAAAGGAGACTAAAACACCAGTTGCTTTTGCTGGGAGAAGTGCTGGAGCAAAAGTTACCTAAATCCACACCGTCAGCTTCTCTACCTTGGCATGAGGACTGAATTAGAAGCACCCACAATAAATAGATCAGATGAGCCAGCATTTGCAAAGAAATTAAGTAGTGAGTTGTCATATTGTCTCTCTCAGGGTTTTCTGCTGGCTGTTACCATTGCAGCATGTGGCCATGACACAGTAATTCAACACAACCACTGAGTGAAATTCTTCTATCAGTATCAAGGCAAAGTCATTTGGATGAAAACTCTCTTTGCTGCAAGATCTTGGGTGCAGATATCCAAGAGGTACAAGAGAAGAATCCAGTTTTCTCCCAGTCTGGATGCAATGTGACATTTTATTGCATTGTGCCTGGAAATTAGCATTTAGATGTCCAAGCCCAGCTTAGTCTCCTGTTTATTTCAGTTGTTCCTCCAACACACTGACTCTCACTCCTCTCCCCCAACACTCCCTTCTTCCAGAAACAAAGCCAGAAATGTCTAATACAGCACAAATACAGTGTATGGGCCACCCATACTCTTCCTTTTTATGCCACAGAACTGTACTTGTTCCGTACCTCTCCAAATTCTTCCATCATTTGACATCTGGATCACAGTGTTTGGACGGTGAAGCACTGCAGTGGGAGAAGGGGACCCCATCCTTGGGGCTTCACAGGAGAGATCCCTATTCTTTCCTTCTCGCTGTTGGACAAAAGAGCAGGAGAAACCTCAAAGCCCAGGAAGGGAAGCTGAAGGACGGGCAACTCAGGAGGAAGGGCCGGCTGAACAGTGTGGCACCTCTTGCCAGACGCAGCTCTGGTCAGAGGGCTGGCCCAGGGCTTTATTTAAAGCACAGGAGACATGTGGCTGAATTTTCTGCTTCCTGGCTCTTGCTTGGGACGCTGCCCACTGGTGTTTGAGCTGCACTGAAAAACCTCAGCAAATAGTAAAACATAGCCATCTTCTGGAACCCATATTTCCAGTTTGGAGGGTTTTTTTCTCATGGTTTTAGATCTTTTAAGTTCTGGAACAGATCTGGCTTAACACTCACACTTAGAAATGCAAATAAGCTATTCAACAAGGCTCCTGAAGGGCCTTTTCCCCTGCATTTATTGAAAATTTAAGACTCTTACGCACTAAGCCACATTATCCAGGAGGGAGGAGACCCGTGGAAAGAAAAAAAGTGGGCAAGCACCATGCAAAATGCATGAGTCTTGATAGTTTTCTGTAGTCCACCATACGCCTATTTCATGAATTCATTACAGCAGCTACTGCATCTATGAGCTAAATAAGCCCAGTTGTTCAAATAAAATGACCAGCTTGATACACAGAAAACAGACACTGCTGGAAGAATACTTATGTTTTCCAAGCTGAAGCTGCTACGCAGCTGTCAAGACTACTGACCATCCTACAGCCTTGGCCAGAAGGAGAAATAGGAGAAGAATACAGTTACTTCCACAGCATCTGCATGAAGGAAAATGACTAAAAGGCTGTTGTAACCCAAAGACTGATCCTCAGAAACAACCGCAGTAGCTGAGCGACAAACTGTACTTACAGTCATCGCTAACTCACTTCCAAACTAAAGGTGATAGCTAACAGACATTCACAACCGGGATCTGCGTGGGGAAGAACACTAAAGAGACAAGGATGGAAATAAACCAGCAGTACAAAAATACGTTGTGGTTCCCCCTGTCAGACTGAGCGCTATGTATTCTATACATGACAACAGCTTGAGAATAAAATGGGAACGAGAAATTCAGGGTGTCACATACGAAAAGACAGTTGTCCAGTGCTTTCGGCAAGGGTAAATAATAGTTTCAAAGACAGCCCTGTGCTGATTTATGGCTTCTGTATGGGAAACCACTTCTGATCATCTGCAAATCCACTCCAGCAGGCATTAACTATAGACACAGCCCCTTCCCACCCCCTGGAAGGGATACGAAAGAGGTGGGAAATCAGCGTACAGCACCATCAGGAATTGTAAAGACTATGCAAAAGTATAATAAAAAGGTAGCCAATATTGTTGGAAAGTGTTACTAGCAGGAACAGGGAGGTAATCATCCCCCTATACTCGGCACTGGTGAGGCCGCACCTCGAGTACTGTGTTCAGTTTTGGGCCCCTCACTGCAAGAAAGACATTGAGGCCCTGGAACGTGTTCAGAGGGCTACGAAGCTGCTGAGGGGTCTGGAGCACAGGCCTTATGAGGAGCGGCTGAGGGAGCTGGGATTGTTCAGTCTGGAGAAGAGGAGGCTCAGGGGAGACCTTATAGCTCTCTATAACTTCCTGAAGGGAGGCTGTGGTGAGCTAGGGGTCGGCCTTTTCTCTCGTGTAGACAGTGATAGAACTAGAGGCAATGGCTTCAAGCTGCGCCAGGGGAGATTCAGGCTGGACATTAGGAAATATTACTTCTCGGAAAGGGTAGTCAGGCACTGGAATGCACTGCCCAGGGAGGTGGTGGAGTCACCGACCATGGGGGTGTTCAAGAAACGTTTGGATGTTGTGTTGAGGGATATGATTTAGCTGAGAAGTATTGGTGATGGTTGGACTGGATGATCTTTTAGGTCTTTTCCAATCATGATAATTCTGTGATTCTGTGAAATTATTTTGCATTTAAAGCACCAGACACACTCTTAAGAAAGGCCCAACTGCTTACCAGCATGGACACACAGAGATTCAAAAGTACTATTGATTTGGCTGACCAGAAGTCTGAACAATGAAGAACAATAAGCTAAACACCTATTCTTTCTTGTGACTCAGATAAAAATAGAATTTAGACCCAGACACTTCTAAAGTCTGGACAGCAATATCCAATTCCAGGTTTTCAAAAATCAAGACTCACAAGAAATATCATGGGAGCATTTCAGACAAGACCAGGAGGGTCTCACCATCATCCACTCCATCTTCCCATACTGAGGGTCCTCTGCGTGCATGACTTGGGTTGCTTTTGGGTGAAATGAAGCAGTACAGCTATGCTCCTGAAGTGCATCTAAAGCTATTCCACAGGCAGCAAGCATTCAGTTCATGGCACTGGACTAGAGAGAGTTCAAACCATCAAGAAAAGCATATTTCATCAGGTGCTTACATGGCTTCACTCTGGTAGAAACCCTCCTTTCCAACACAGACACAGCCAAACAACATCTTAGTTTTTCTTTAAAAACAAAGAAAAAACCACCTCTAAAAAACCCATGCCAAAACGAATCATTTAACAATTCTGTTTTGGAGGCATGGAAATTTAATGTTTTAATTTCTCAACCGGTTTGACATTCATTCACAGTCAAAGTGTGGTTTTCAAGAGCCACTTACATTTAGCGGGCTTTCAACTTGTCACTGTCCAAGTACTGCCTTAAAAAAAAAAAAAAAAAAAAAAACACATTTCTCCTCTGCTAAATGCCCATTTAAATATAAATCTATTAGTCTGATGAGGTTAAGACCCTAGAATGTAAATTTACGACTGATTTTGAAAGGACAAGGATGGTGTTCCCTCATTTTCCAGCTTCCTCTGTTTTCTAGTTCTCTCTTCCTCTGTTCATTCTAAATACTCTAAAGTTGCTGAAGTTTATGGACCTTAGGATTTAAAAATAAAAACACAAGATGAAAAAAAAAAAACCTCATCTAAAGCAGTTAACTACTTTCTAGGAGAAGAGTTAAATATTTTGAATGGACAAATTAACTCTATGGTTGGCCATAGAAGAAATGAGGGAAAGAGGCATACCTGCATACAGACCTTGCCCTAACAGATCTATATCCCAGGAATGCAGTTCAAGTTAGTAGAGTAACTATAGTAAAGTTTTATTTCAGAATAACATTTCCACAGAGGACAGTGTTCTGGAATTGATAATATTAATTTAGATTACTCTGTTTTAACATGTTTGTGTTCAGGGTGAATGCCATGCCAGCCCACCAACACTACACACATCTTCCTGCAACAAAAGGAGTCAGTTTTGGTAATCTCTCTCTCACACCCAACTGCACCATGTAGAGAAACTTCAGGTTTCCCCACAACACAACACGAGGTAGACGGTTGTAGACATGCAGGCAGTGCAGTTGGATATCACCGGATCTTTTCTCGCCCCAGGAATAGAGCATGTTGCATCTGTCAGCACATTTTAGTACATTAGACAATTAATGTATGTAAAGTAACTTTTCACCAATCACAAAACTAATTCTCAGTCCAACATTTCAGAAGAGATCTGAAACATAGGTATACAACTTAAAACCATTCTCCGGTCCATATATACTGTGGAGACATATGCTTGGCAGTTATTGTATGGGTCAAAAGTAGAGATGGGTAGATTGTTCCTCCCCAGTTTCTGGCTTGGAAATTAACATCCCTGCTTTGAAAAAGCATCAAACTGGTCTAAATAGCTCATGATTGAAGCTACATTGAAGTTTCAGGTTCCTGCAGTATCAGAGGCTAAATTTGTCTGGCAGCTGCATCACTTCTGCTTATCCCATGCCTTTCTGCTAACCCAAATGTAATTAAATGTCTTTCCTCAGAAGAGTTAGCCTGTGACAGAAGAACTCTGAAAAACTATTAGCTTATTTTAAAATCAGTTATTCTATTTCTCTTTGAGTGAGGGCTATTAGATATGTATCCAGATATTTAAAGATGCATTAATATATTTCACCTCACAAAGAAATACACACCTTTCATATAAAATTTTATAATGCCTAAGCTCCTCCTTTATACTTTCTAAATTATGACTTTTATTACTGAAAGGATAATTCCAGCATTTATAATAGGAAATACTGATTTAAATTCAATCATATATATAAAAACATGTCATGCACAGAAGTTGATTGAATAACATAAAACTCACATCACACTATTAATTATTTCCCTCATTATTTTAACCCTGTTGTATATATTTCACTTTCTAATTTGTTTTGGTTAATATACTGTAAAGTTTAAGGTTTGTGATCACTGCTACATCTGTGATCACTTTGGCATTTGGGCTTAAAAACTTCCCATCTTGTATTAACACACCAGCCTGAGCATGCAAATTCTTGCAGGGTAAATACTTGCCTCTCTTGTTGAGATCTCCACAGAAAAGCAATGGTTAACTGCGATAGCTGAAGTACAATTTGATATAAGGTTTCTAAAGATTAAGAACACAAAGTTCTTTAAAATAAGCATTAGATCCACTGCATTATTTAAATTAGATATATTGGGAAGATTAATTTTTTTAAACATCACTCAAGATAGTAGGAATAAAAGAGCATATCCTCTAATTCTCATTTTCTGTTTTCACTCTGCTGATGCTTTAACTCCAGGATGCTCTTATTTCTTTGCAAGTGTGTCCTGGAAGTGCCAAGGTATAGACAAACAACTAACTCGATCTGGACCAATATAGAAGCTTGAATGAAAATATATTTCCAGGAATTTATTAATAGAATTTTTAACAGCACTAGTAAGCCCCAACAGAAAAATAATATTATAAGGTTAATCAGTACAGTAGGAAATCCATTGGTTATACAGTCACAGAATTTGGAGGGTGAATTCCTGCAAGGCACTAAAACCCAAGCTCAAGCAGCATGAAGCTTTAAAGAAAGTAAAAACTCCATTTAATCTATTGCACTGTTTAGTAAAAAATGCCAATATTCAGACAATATTTAAAATACTCTGTGTATGTTTTAATGCTTATTTGGCCCCCAGAACTCACACCTCGAGTGAAAGGGTGAAAATTTGCATTAGACTTAAAATAGGCAAATTCTGCACTACTAAAATAGGCAAATTCTGTACTATTCTTACGCAGCAGACATTCATTCTGATGGCATCCATTGCCTCACCAAAAAAAAAATTTGTCTATCCCTTCTATGGGCTGTAAGTAATATGGTAAAAAAAAACCCTTGTAAATATGTTCACCCTAAAGGGTGGATATCTAATGCTAGCTATTGGGGAATTTTTAGGTAAAAATGCTTATTTTAACAGATAAAGACACTCTGTCAAAACCTAAAAAAAAGCATCTGAAATAGAATTTAACATGTTCCCTGATACTCTTTCACGCAGTGTTTTCAAACACTCCATTGTCATAAATGCAAATTCAAGTTTCACTAAAAGTGAATTTCCAAAAATAAAAAAATAAAAAATAGTGAAGTAACTGACAAAAGCAGGGTTTTCTTTTTTTTTTTTAGCTTGTAAAGATTTTTTGAGATTGAGATATCATCCTGACTCAGGATACAGCTTTTCAGCTATAAAAAAACCACATCAGAATATCACTTCCTACTTAGTGCTACCACACACTTGGAGTAACAATCTCTTCAAATTAAAATTCAACATGATAAATGGGTTTTTCATTCAACACGTATCAACTTTATAAGAAGTCATTGCAAATTGCAGAGCAGGGAAAGGATTTTCTGAGAACTCCACGAATTCATGCTTACAGTACTTCTCTCTCTTACCACTAGTCAACCGTACTCTTAGATGGAGCTAGCTAAATTGTGTAAATATGAAGAATCATCCTTTACAAGGGGATTTCAGCTTCTATGGCTTTTTAGGATAACGTTCAGACACTTGTATTATCTAAAGTTGCAATTCTGTATCTTCCATAAAATTCATCTACTTGAAAACAAGACCCTGAATAGAAAGTCAATATTTGCCAGGCTTCCTTCAGGAAACAATAAGAGTTCACAGCTGTAAAAAAGATTGTGAACACATAACCACTGACCATACTAACAATAACTCCTCGTATGCTTAATCCATCTTCATCTTTGAGCATCATCTGCTTTTTTTCACCCTTGGTGACACCCATATAGTTTTTATTTGCTTTTTACCAGATCATCATTGTGTAACAGTTTCCATATCAATCACAGTTTCCTGCAAGCTTGTGAACATTAGGTCCTTAACTCTTCCAGAAGACTTGGAAGACAACCAAAAAATACAGGATATGTCTTTAGTAGGTGATTATAAGAGTTCACAGTTATCTGTTGATCTTTTAAATTGTCATTCAAAGCAATGTTTCAAAACTTAAGATTATCAAAAACTCAGTGAGCTGCTATTAGGTTCTCCAGGCCCCTAATCAAAACTGATTAGAGTTATAACATATTGCTCTAAAGACTCCACTACTCCACTATAAAAATATATTCATTATGTATAAAAAATTCACACTATCTTTCCAGCAATGCATATTTATCTTCCTATTTCTGTCCATCGCCAGAAAGACTATTGGAGTCAATGAATCCACAAAAGGTGAGGAACAATGAAAATCTCCAGTGGTTTCAACCAGACACAACTACGAAAAAAACCCATCACTTCCAAAATGTGCCATACAAGTTATACACACCAGTATGTAGTCTTTTCATAAAAACTCTATCTGCTACTTATAGCATAATAATAAACAGAAAAGGATATCAAATAGGTTTTTAGAGCTTTAAGCAAATAAATAGTTAACTCGGAGGACAACTGCTGTGCAACATACCCCATTCCTTAACATTGATGCCATTTCCTAACAAAAAATATGATGTTTATTCAGCATTCACAACAATCCTTGACTGCTAGCTACCATTTCCAAATGATTTTCCTAATGTCATGTGCACTGTGCCCCTGGATAATACTGTTTATGACGCTACAGCAGGGAATGCCATCCCTCACCAGAGCTCACCGAGGATTTCAGGTGCCAGTGAACACACACATCGCATCACTCACCAATGGGTTACTTCTCAAGCATTCTTAGCATCAAATGTTTGAAATACCAAGTGCTAGCACACCAAATACCACTAAAATGTACTTCAGTTTTCTCACATTTAGTGAGTTGCTAACCGTTCAACAATTTTCTTGTGGAGCAGAGAGATATTAATGATAAATAATAGAGAGCAATAAGGCAATTAGTAAGTGACATGAAATTCAGTAAAAGTAACTAGTTCTTTCAACGTAAAGTGGGTGTAGCAAGCCACACCAGAAGTTCATCCACCACATCTCCAGCTACCAGCAAAAGAAGTCTGGGAAACCGTGCAAGACTCATCTGAGCATAAAACACTGATTCCATATGAGGCTCTTTCAGGTTCCAGTTGTTACCACCTCGGGGGCTTCCGACAGCATTTTAGACCACAATCATTACAGCTGATGGCATCTAACACCCTTCTGGGTTATTCTTAGGTAAACATGTCTCTTAACTTTTTGAAAACTCACAAATCCTGACAAAATTGATTATGCCAAATTACCAATGATTCACAAGTCAGACTGTTATAAGTAACTGGAAGTGTCTTAGGTGAAATCACAGTTCTTAAGAGATAGTAGAAACAATAGGATTTTATGACATTGCATGCAGTTATAACTCAATTGAATTAAACAGCACAAATACACCCATGGTTAGATCTGGAGAGGCACTTCCATACAATACTTACACACAGAGACTTAACCACGCTCTACACAGCAGCCTCATTAGTTTTGATGGAGAAAACTCTAGGCTGTATTTTCAGGATACTCTGAAGTTTCTGGAAAATACGCAAGAAGCTGAACCTTTGATAGCTTATTTCATAATCCAGTTTTATTCCTTGTATCAATGGAGAGGAAATTAGAATATAAGGAAAAAAATCATCAAAATTACTTAGGCTACACTGTCTGGAAATCACCATCTTAAACATGTTTCAGATGATGGACATAACAGGCAACAAGGTTCTAGACTTTACTCTAAAACACACAAATATAGAAAATTTTTTTTTTCTGCATTTTGTTCCACATCCTTTAACAAATACATTTTCTCCCACATTTTTAAGTCATTTACATTGTAAGTTTACCCAAGCAAATGACTTTGCATACAAAAATAGTCGCTAAAGGATTTTAAAATATATTTCAGGGTAGTTTATTCTCTCCATGCGCAGTAAAAACAGTTCACATGTGAAACTATAGATACTGAATAATTGAAGCAAATTTCTCTAGTAAGGAACCTGAAAAAAATGGACTGGCTGAAATATATCTTTAGGAAACAGTCAAAACAATGAATAATTGAAAACAGGATGAGTGCACTACCAATTTGCGAGAGCCAAATTCTATGAATATGTTCTTTGCTCTATATTCTTTCCCTCCCCCTTCTTCCAGTTACTTTGCATGGCATTTTATCTCAAAATACGTTCTATAATCATTAAGCACACAGAATATTAGTCCTTCAATTTAATATTCTGTAAGACCCCCCCCCCCCCAAAAAATGTCATTTCAAAAAAAATTATCTCCTTTTGTTTCATCTACTCTTTTTCTCATTTTTTTTAATCTGTTGCAGGGTATTTACACCAGGGTAAGGAAAGGTAAAAGAAAAAAGACGACTCCAAAAACCGGGCAAGGTTCAAGCTGCAGCTGACTGGCTTCACCACACGAGCTCCTTTTCTGCAGTCAGCTTCCATTCTCATAAATACTTAGGATCATAAAATGTTATAATATCTTTCTGAGTAACAGATGTTATTTGGCTTATACAATGGCTTCGAGTACCAGATTGCCATGACTTATAAGAATCCAGAGTACAGTATGTTTTTCTAATACTTGGCAATTTCTGAAGTTGAAAATATGAAATATCAGAAATCAGTGTAAGTCTGCAATTTTTTGATGGTAAGTTGCTCTGTAGGAAGCTGTAGGTTTTTATTATGATTTTTGTAATTCAGAAACATCTATTCACTAATTTCTAAGAATAAAGATCGGTGTTACATATGAAGCTGGTGAGGTCATATTATCCCTACAGATCATTTACATGGACAAAGCCCATTGCTGGCAGATCCCTCGCCTCTCTCCTCAGAAGGAAATGTTCTAATTTCCATGTCTGAAACCTTGACATCACAAGAAAAATATGATTCAGGGTGCAAATCTTGAATGGGTTGCAAAAACTCCAGCACATCCATGAGTGGTTCTTCCTTCCAAGTAACCTGACAGAGAAAAACTGAGAGCATCCACATTTGGAGGTGAAATTCCTGCCTCTCCTCATGATGTTTTTTTTCTCCCAATCCTTCTCCCACCCGCCTTTCCTGCATCACGACCTTCATTACTGTTGAGCAGAAAATATCACAGGGGCTACAACACCATCCTCATTTCAGCTCCCAGCCAGAGGAGCCCCTAACCCCTGTGCACCACAGTCCACAGAATGGCTGTGCTATAATATAATCAGACATGCAAAGCCTCCAGATTTGCGCAGTGCAGAAAGCACGTTGCAGTTTAATTAGCACTTAAATTCCAAAGGTCCAGAATATAACAGCATGCTGCAATGTTTGCTCAGGCTGCACCACGCAGTCTCCATGTTTTACGACATAGTTATAATAACCTAAGTAGTAATATATTGAAAGTTGCATCCGTGGAGGGTGGAACTCTGCATTGTGCCACACAAGTATACTTAGAGGAAAAAAAAAAAAAAAAAACCAACAGTAATTAATCTGAATTTTGCTTTTCTGGTATTTTACCTGAAAACAAAAAAATAATAAAGTTTAAGTACAAGCAACTTAAAATATTTTGGTATACAACAAATAATAAGATAATGAAAACAGTGGATACGTTTTGGACTCTGGAGTTATATATCCGAAGTCATCATAAGCTAGAAGATCTATAAAAACTATGGAATACTATTAAAATGCATATGTTTGTATCAGTAGAAGTGAAGGTGCAGGCTGCACAAGTGAATACAAATTTGCATGCTGTAATTGTTTCTACAAAAGACAGTGTCACATTTAGTGACAGCTGTCTCTCTCTCTGAGCAGCAGACTTTTACCCAGCTTCACCACCTTCAGTCAGCACTCAGCAGATAAAGGTGACTCTTTTGGAGCATTTTGAGTTATCCACAATCATTTTTTATTTTTTTTTTCCACATGTACCTGGAGAAATAGTTTTTTCTAATTGCAGTTGTAAATGGAAAAATTATCAAGGAATGTATTCATTAGTAACATGAATTGGCATGCGCTCAACTCTGCAAGATGTTACCAGGCCTGGTGCAATTATTTATATTTTTTTTTTTTTTAGACAAACATTATTTTAGCATTTTTCTCTTTGTCTGGGAAAAGCACACTTGTAAAATAGGTAGAATACGTATACTCAGATATACCACCATAACAGGAAAAGACAGCAAATCTCTATTCAGCTTTCAAAGACAGGTAATAGTTAAATCAGGAAAACTGCTAATTTTTCCTGGAAAGGAAGCAGTGCAAAGAGGCAAAGCCTCCTTCGCCATCCCATAAGCAGTAGTAAAATTCCTGCACAGGGCCTACAGAAAAACACTAAAATATGTAGGGAAACAGTCCTTCAGGAGCCCAAATCACTTCTTGGGCAGCGCAGAGCAGCGGAGGTACGGAGGTGCCCTTATCTGCAAACTGACCTGGGCGGGAACGTACGCAAGCAGGAGCCCAAGGAGAACCCTTCTCGCTCATACACGAAGCATAAGGAAAGACAACTCTCTGCTCCTGGCAGCTTTATTTGCAATGCATAAGTGCATAAATGAAAGGAGACATTTCCCTCGTACTCACTGCCCAGCTTCCCATCACGCAGTACCTTAAGCACAGTTCTTGAAGACGCGGTGATGCTGCTTTAAGTTAAGCATTACTAGCATATTGCTGTCAGCTACAAGTGACGTGACACGTATTATCCTCACAACCTCAAACTAGAAACAAGTCTGCGGTTACTACAGACAACAGCGGGAGCTAATCAGCTCTGAATGTGGTTTTAAAATATTAAAAAAGGGAAATTCTGAGCCAAATTTGAAACTACATTTAAACGTTGAGTTGGAGCACGTAATTTACAAGAGGTAATGCAGGAGTCTTAGGCCCATCTGCCTAAAAACCATTTTGTTATTATATTACTCAAGGTACTAACTGAACAGAAACAGCAGAGAGATTAGACCAAGGCTGTACAGAAAATTTCAGGGCTTCAAGTGAGTGATCCAGAGAGACTGCTACTCTTGTCAGCACGACTATTACTTTTAGTACTGGTGGCACAGCAGTATCTTATGGTCTGTACGAAAACCTCAGTCCTTTGTTCTAATAATGCTCGCCACCTACTAAAAAAAAAACCCAACTTTATTTATGGTAAAAGAAAATTGATAATAAACATTTCATTCTGTGGTTAGATTTTCTATCATGTAGCTACTAAAGGATTAGCAGTCATTATTTAAAAATACAGTGAAAATAAAAGTCTGATACATTACTAGCAATCACTGGTGGGCTAGTAATAAAAAGCATGTTAAAAAAACCCAACAATAGGATGTAACGAGTGAACACTACTTGCCCACCAATGCAGTACTGCTGCCCTCCTCTAAGGTGGCTGTCATTTTGGAGACCACCAGGCCATTTACAGTGGCCATTTATTGGAGAGATTTTCTATAAGACTATGCCAGAACACCTCCTGATATTTAGTACGGAATCTCTCCAGACACTTCTTCCTGTGAGGCATCAGATCATTCAATTAGCACATCCAGTACTCACAAGTAAAACAGTTTTTCTGACGCACTCCGTTAGCCAGGATTTTACTCGCCAAATAGCTTTAGCCTTCATTGCATTTATGAAAGACAGTTATTTGGAGCTATATCACTTTAATAAAAAGCCTTTAATAATCTCCTGAGTTTCCCTTTCTCTTATGCTCTGTATTAAGAAAGAATACAGGGATATGTTGCAATAAAGATACTGAAATCACAACTACAGATCCTTCCATTTCCCCTAAGTTTTCCTAAGATGCCTTTCACTGGGGGTATCAACATCTCATCAGAAATAGCCAAAAAATGGCAACAGCTACCCTCAAAAGGTGCCATGATGTAACATACCATTTATTCACTGAACTTCACTCACTATATCCCATTTAACACCTTATTACCCTTCTCAATATTTTGAAGAAGAATTCTGCCCATTATTTAATGTGGGGAAAAGATGTGATGAACAGGACTCAAATTGGAAGCAGAGGAGCCTTTAGAGCCACATCTTTGCTCTTTCTGCTTCCTTAGCACTACCGCAATTATTTAATTATTCAGGAATGTAGCAAATAGATGTGTTTCACCTTGAAACCACTTATATAAGCCGGCTGGGAGAACCTCCTCCCTCACTCCAGCTCAGCCAGAACAGCTAACGTAATAGGTTTTTATCATCAAAAAAGCTAGCATTTGAGAATTGCCTCCATCAAATTCTTCACCAGGAGCCAAACTGGCTGTGGTTTCGGGAGAGAAGTGCAGCGGGCTAGGGTAGAGCTGTCCATGTCTTGGCAGGCAGGAGCATTAATCACCCTTTGGCCAGCCCGACTCTGGCAAAAGGGATAACAAACCCCAACCAAGAACTGCGCGCGACGTGGGCAAAGCGTCCAAGGCAAAGTGACATTGAGCTTACCCTAAGTGAGGGAACTACCCATGCTACTTCCCTTCCTTTCTGGGGAGAAAAAAAAAAAAAAAACACAACCAAAAAAACCCTGTTAAAGGGTAAATTACAAACTGATGCTCAACACAGAAGATGCTTCTACTGGGCATTACCAGAATGACAGGCAGAAGGAATGGAAGGATCTGACTTTCCATTATAAAAATAATGAAAGCATGAGAAATTGCATATTTGAGAAAGTTTTAAACACATATAAACACAAATGTACAAAACAAATTATCTTAAAGTATCATAAATTATTAACAAGATTGAAACAGGTTAAACATCCATTAAAACATATTTTATTAAGCTGAGTATTTGCCACTTAAAGTGAATCCCTGTAAGTAGTAAGACCATCACAGTGATAAAAAATGTCAGATTTTTTCAAGGTATTACTTTAAAAAAAAACAGAGGCAAGAACTATACCCAGATTTTCCAGCATAAAAACAAACTTTTTCCTTTTTCTGAAGCATCTACCAAAAAAAAAAAAATAATAAGCTGCTAAATTGTTCAAAATCAGGACTAACTGTATTAAGAAAAACTTTGTTCTTAAAACCATTTACTCCACATAAAAACATAATGTACATGAAAGTGCAATTCCAATTTCTAGACTTATTTTCATTCCCAGACTCATTTGCTTTTGCAGCTACTTCAAATTCAGTTTTAAAAGGGACAATTTACCTGGCGTTTGTGTAATGGGACTTTACACACAACATTATCTCAGACTTTACATACAGTCTGATCTCGGTGGAAATATCACCTTTTTTATTACCCAGTAAAATTCTCAGTACCTCAAAATATCTATTTAAACGGCGATCATTTCTAATGTAGATTCATTTTAATGGTAAGGTTGCTTAAGAACAGCCACGTGCACCGCACTCCTAGCAAAGCGATTCCTTAAAGACTAAACAGTGAAAGCTGATGAAACAATCTACTTAATACTTTTTTTTTTTTTTTTTTTTTTTTTTTTTGCTACAAAATGCATACATTCCTGTTACAAAAGCTTTCTTAGTGACACTGGAAATATTTTCTCTTCCTATGTAAGTTTCCTTGCAGTAGGAAAAGCAGACTATATGCTAGCCAGCAGTGTACCCACAGTTGGGCAACGTATTTCCACGGAATCATTAGCCAAACGCCCAAAACAAAAAGGTCATTCCAGTGAAACCTGAACTGATGTAACAGGCATTCATCTTTACATTCTGCACACCTTGTTAATGATGCACTGAACAACACCGTGCCTACAGCCAGCTGACAGGAATTCTGACATTCTGATTAAATGTCCCAGTATGTTTTAATACCATTAAATGGAATTTTTATGGCCTGTTCCGCACGCATATTATTAATACGGAACCATCAAAGAAACCACAGACACGCATAATAGCTCATCAATTTGTAGCTAGGCACTTTTGACCTTGAAAAATCAGCTGTCTTTCAGATTAATGTAGCTATGTTTTGGGCAGGAAAAAAGAAGCTATAAAATTATCATGCTTATTTTGTCACGTGGCAGCACCAGAGTGGGGAATAATGGTCACGCTGCTGGCTTTTTATTGATATTGCCATCAACCTCTGACATCTGAATTAGCATCTGTGAGACCTATTTCTAATAAAAATCCACTTAGGCATTAACATTTCAGCTATAGACGCTCTGCTAGTAAGAAGATGGCGTTTAGTCCGATTTCCATTCCCCCATCAGTGGGTTTTCACATTTCCTGTCCCTCAAAGAAGACCCTAAAGCACTTAACCAGCTCTAGTTTGGACCACAACACCCACCCACAGAACAGGTCAAAGGCTCTTCTGGGGAAAAAAGACAGTGAAGGAAAAGGACAAATGGGAGATACTAATGTCATCTCCATCTCTAAAAGAGGTTGTAGCACATACAGCATAGTGGCAATAAATTAATAATGGTTAAGTGTTCAGGGATCAGAAACATGTGTATCTTGGGGAACAAGCTTAAAAATTAGCATGTTGAGAAAAAAATATAGACTAAATGAGGATGAAGGTTGTTATAAAAGGAGACACTTCATACCAGAGAAAAGCCACTAATGGGCTTTCTGAAGGACTGGTCTGAAGATGCCAGACAGGGAGATGATCTCCAAGTTAAGAGGAATTGCAAATAATTCTAGACTGTAGAATAACATTTCCTTGTATAACTGAGGAAAAGGTCCAGGGAAGACAGTCTTAGAAGCAGTTTGTAGTGTGGTTTTTTCCTTTCAGTATTGAATGGCGCACTATTGGTTATTTCCGAGTAGTCTCTCCCCTTGGAGCTGTTCAACTTGCACAAATACCCAAATGTTCATCCAAACAGACAACTCAATACTGGTCTTCCCTTTCCAACAAAACGCCCAGGCCACTGGGGTACTGGAACCATCTCTCATGCCTTCAAGGAATAAGTATTTCTTATTGTACCACTGAAGTCAAGATAGATGCTCAATGCTCCAGTTCAAAGTGTTTGACTTAAGGAGTGGGCTTTAATTGCTATGGACTCGATCTTGTTAACTTTACTATTTACATAGACACACTGCACCACAATAGACTTATGAAGGAATTCATTTTTTGTTAGTAGACTTCCAAATGCTTTTAGAAGCCTGAATCTCCATTTTTTTGTTGCATAAATACCTTATTTGGGAAGAAAAAACAACCCCAAAAATCATTCTTCTCTACTTTCTGGTTTCTTTAACAGACATGTTTGGAAAATTAAGAAGATCACAATTCATGTATATGCTTATTTTTAACATAGTCTTTCAGTCTCAGTCATCTTCCTTTTGTCTACTTGATTTGTTGGGAAACAGTGAAAGCAAGAAGATTCAGCTTCTCCTGGTCTGGGTTTTTATCCTTCAGTTTTTAGGGAAATTAATAAAAAGAAACATCAATAAAATACAAAAAACCCAGGAACAGTATGAGAAGCACTCCCACACAGGGCTTTTAATGCTCTCTCTCACTCAAATTAGCAACCTGTGCCATCCAATCAATTAAAACCCCAACCAAGACAGACATCTTCCATTCATTTGTATAATTACAAAGTGGCATCCAGAAGAATCATTACCGCAACAGGTGACAATCTCTCTGGTACATATAAGTATTAATGTTACCCAACCTTACGATTACATTAACGTCTTTTAAAGACGACATTATCAGAGGAGGCACATACAAGCATGACTCACTACTGATATCGGTATCTGACGAGGCAAAAATAGCTAGACCAGCACACCAACACATTTTCCGCGGACAAAAATACAGCTATTAGAAGCCAGAGGCAGTAGTGATACTTACCTCATGTTCCGAATTCGATCAAGTAAAAATTTGAAAATGAAATTAAAAGTTTTAAAGTTTTGTTTCTTGAAACACATGCAGGTTTTTCTGAGAGATCTAGAAAGGATTTTGAGTGGAGGCCATTACTTAGCAAGGATGATCTACAGGCAGCAAAGCCGGAAGCCAAAGAGTGAGCAACCGAACAAAATTCTACAGGACTGTAATTTATGAACCAGGAAAATCAAACAACCTACACAACAAAGACTCCCTACATACAAAAATCAATACTAACTGCTACTTTGACTTTGTGATGTTTCTAATTTTTAATTTTAGCTAAATGTCACGCTCCTCCAAACATGCGATGGTGATGTGTTAAAATCATCAATTTCTCCTGCAATCGTCTTCACCACCATCCTTATTAGAAGTGTCACAACACCTGAGCAATTTCTCCTTACCAAAACCATCTCCTGCTTGTGCCAAGCAGAATTAAGGGAAGGAGAAAAGCCCACTCCCAGCCTACACATAAATATCAGGCATGTTCCTACAAATCATGGCAGGCTGCCTAAAGGTTTCCAAGGCTTCATTTTATCTCAGAAGAGTCCTCTGTTCTCCCACAGACTATTTTCCCAGAGCAGAACAGTGACAAACAGCCTGATAAAAACAGTTCTGCTCTGTGAGTGAGACAACACATTGAACCATGCAACAAAATATGCACTGTCCTTCCAAACGCAGCTTAAAACTCCCACCACACCACCCAATGTCTTCAGGAAAAAGGAAGACAGCACAAGACAGAATCCAGGTCATTATAACACAACAAGAATGGATGATGGGTTGTGCTGTTTTTACAGAGACACTTCTGATCAGTACTGTGTTTTAGTTTGCCTAATGGAGTAGTCTTGAAGCACATGAAGGGAATTCATTGAGAATGAAAACTGAGCAAAAAGGCAGCATCCAGGAGCTGAACTAAAGCACTTCTTTCAACCAGCAGGACCCAACCACAAATACTACAGAATAACCTCCCCTCCAGCATGTTTAACCTAGGTGTAACAACCTCAAACTAGCTCTTCCCCTCTACCAGACCTCTTTGGGGCCACATCACCTGCTAATGGGGATATACTGCCTTACATCTCCTTTTGGCAAAAGGGGTTGAGTATGCACAGCGTCAAATAATCTCACTGCACCCTGCTCTCTAGCAGCTCCACTATAGTGTGGCATTTTCTACTAGTTTCATTCCCTAGTGTTCAAGGCTTGAAAAAATTTACCTCCTTAGGCCAAAGATTTCAGCTGAATGCAAAAATCAGACATGCAAAGTGCACAGTAAAACTTTAGATTTTGTGTTAAAGTTTTCTGAAGCTCAGAGTAACTACAAGCTCATTAGTCAGTATGACTGGTGGGGAAAGCAATTTAATAATTGTGTAAAAAACAAGTTCCACGTTTCATAATAAAAACCGTTTATACGTTTTGCCCTCATGTTTTGCCAAGTAGGAGAAACAAAGCTGACACTTTTTGTACATACCTCATAGCAGGTCAAATAAAGTTGACCACAGCTTGTTTATTTATTTCCTTAAATGGCTTTTTTGTTCCTGTATTTGCACTGATCTGATATACCACTGGAAAGGTGTACATGAAAGTCTATACAATCAAAGGGGTTTGGATGTCACAGTATATAAATGTTTGTTTCCAGCTCTGTTTGTAGCAATAGCTTGAGGTTTGGGGGTTTTTTTTCCCCCTTTTCAGTATGCATTCCCTAACTGATCTCTATACTACGGTTAAAATTCCTGCAAATAAAGGAAAACGCATTCTCACAGATTAAGACGACGACACTGGGCTTTTATCCCTGTCAGCCCAACGCTGACCCTAAAATTGTGACAAATACCATCATTCAGCTCTGCAGCAAGAAACTTTGCTACAATCCTCCAGACTGCTTTTCCAGTCTTCAGTATTTATTTCCCTTACACTTCTAAAGAATCACTTGCAAGCCAACGCCAAATGGGGTAAATACAGCCCAGAAATGTACCCGCACATGAAAGGCTGAGATTACAAAAGGAACATGTGGCTGGACTAACTAAATCAACAACTTCAAGTAACGCCTCAGCTACAAGTGCAATTAAGAGCCTATAAACAGAGAATGTGCACACAAGCTCTTAGAAAGCCTTAACTTACCATGTTCATGGCCTTGAAGAGAATGAAGAACTTTCTGGGAGATGTGAAGTTACTTCTATTATCGTACAATCTGTCAGCAGCCAACAAAAGCTATCTAAAGTGTAGAGTGCATACATAGGTCTTGTTTACCTTTCGTGTAGCAACTACACTACAAGTTAAATACCTTAATTCAAACAAACTGGTACCTTCCATTTTGACAAAATAGAGAAAAGTTATTTCAGATAAAGATTTTTAATCACTTTAAGCCTGTTCAAGCAAATTATTTTTGACATGGAGGGGAGTCAGGGGTATGCCAGAGTATGTAACAACCGGTAATGCACCGAGATACTCGTCTTTTTTTAAGAAACTGATATTAGAGCTCTTATCCTACTTACTTCAGACACCCACAGCACCATTTCAGCACTAGGTCCCTTCTAAAAGAGGGAGGTCCAGGAAGGTTGATCAGAAAGTCACATCACTTCATGCTGTGCAGCTGCTTGTAGCTACTGGTCCTGGGTGTCACTTCAGCATCTGCCTCCACACATCCTTCTGGTCTTCAGGACCTTTCTCTGCTCCCACAATCCTTCCTCCAGGCAGGTTCTGCATCCTTCTCTATGATCAACCTTGGTGGTTCTGCCTCATGTCCTTTTAGCCAAGACAGAATTCAAGACATGCCACCTTTGTTTAGTCCATGCCTTAGCAAAGTTCACAACCAGGCTGGACTGGTTGCAGTTAGCAAGACAGTTCCATTGTAGACCTATATACACCCAATTACCTGCCTGCCTCCCCATCAGCATTTATATTTTTTTTCCTCAAAAAAAAAAAAAAGCCTTCAGTTATGCTCTGGATAGTGTAGCTGTATTTTTTATTTAGTATTTAATTTCTCATGGTGATTTTTTTTTTTAATGCCTTTTTCCCTCCCTCCAGCACTACAGTGGAATCACAACAAAGCCCCATTTTAAATATCAACTTTAGCAATTCAAATTAAAATAATAAAAGCTTGCACTGGCACAGTATTGTTTAGAGGAATTTTGGGCTGTATTCACAAAAAAGTCATTAGACTAGCATTTTGCAGAGCAGATTATTTCCTTTCAAAGGTAAATAAAGGTGAATCTGTGGTTATATGGGCAGTGAAGGTCTATTTCATTCCTTATCTACATAGAGAGCTGTGTTCCCATTATTGACAGAGCAATATCTTCCCAGGGCTCTAAAGCTGTACAAGAGTTTCAAAGGAAGCAGGTTAAGTGATAGATTTGCTGAAACCATCCAAGCCCAAAATAAGTATTTATCCATAGGTTTAATCATACATTGCATGACAAGTGGAAAGTGTAGCTTCTTCTACAGATAGCACTGATGTGAGCATGCATCAGAATTACAATAAAAACTACCCTTACACTTAGAAAAAAAGACTGAAAAGCGTTGTCAGTAAATACAGAAAATCACAGGGTGCAAGGAAATGGATTATTTGAAGAGAAGAGAGCTGCTTGCAGCACCGACAGATCCCGATTTCCATTTTAGTTGCATTAGCTTTACAGCAGCATAGCATTCTTGACTTCACCGATGCTATTTCCAATCAATGGCAATAAAAAATAAACAGCAAACAAAGAAAACTGACTACAATAACTGTAGAAAGAGAGAGCGAGTTTCTGTATTAGGATGATACTGCTAAATAACACTCAATTCAATGCAAGCTCATGTTTTCCTTGAATTTTCTGTAAACATATTTTTAACAAAGTGATATATCGGCAGCAAAAAGAAAGCTGCCTGAAAAATCAAATTTAAATGATTTAATACTCTGATCATCATAATTTTTTTTTTATTATTATTTTCCCCCCACTTGGTAAGGAACTGAAGATACCACTTTATCCTACTATTGACTGCTGCATTTCCTAACACCGAAAGAAAAGATAAATCACACGAGCCAGAAGCCTGTAAACACAGAAAGAGCACAACACTGCAGTTTGCTGGTGCTACCACACAGGCTGGGCTGACTTTCCTTCCAAACTCACAAAAAATACAATGCAGTTCTTTAACTTTCACACTTTGGTAAAAGAGACCGGATCAATAAATAAGGTCTATAATTTAAGTTTATAAATACTATCTAGGTATTAATACAGTCTTTCATTTATCGTTTAGCCTAAGACTATTTCCTCCTCCTAGACTTTTTAATTACATTTCTGTCCATTTTATTGCAAGTTACCAAGTACTATCTTCCTGTACTTCTTTCTCCCAGGTAACTGCAGGCACCAGTCGTACGGTGACCCATGGTTTTCCCCATCTGACAAGTATTTATCTTTTGTTATTTTAATGAAGAAAAGTCACATAAGAAAATAAACCCATAAAGCAACAAAAATAATAAAAGGCTGTACTACATTTTCAACTTCATTTATAAATTACATTTTAATACAAATTATACCGAGCCAAAACATAGAAGTGACCTAAAAAGTTTGTAACAGAACATGGGGGAAAGGTGCTGTTTCTTACTGAAAACAAACCAAATTCACATTTAGCACCCATTTTGCTACATTTTGTAAGAAAAGATTTGTTTTAACTATACCACGTGCATGTAGATTCTTGTTGTTGTGAAAATACTCATTACCTGCTATTTTGCTAAATGTATAGCCAGGACAGCTGAACGAGTAACACAAGCTAGATACATGATTTTCTTACCCCAGTCAAAGCAAGTGTGTTAGTTCTTGTGTTTAATTATTAAGAACAGTGGCCATCTGTATTCACAGATGTGCAGAACAGATTGTACTTCAATTTTGACAAGGAATTCATGGTTCTGTACTCCAAATTTCTTATCTGATGCTTTGAAAGAAAACAAGACTGGAAACGTAGACCCTGATTTTGTGTCGCAGTGCTGCTCTCCACCTACTTTCCACGTACTGGACTACTGCCACCCCCATACCCATGTTGACTTGATCCCTTCTTCGGGCCTGTCTTGCGCTTGCTTTTTCTTAAGGTTCAGAAATATTTCTTCCCGTACGAGAGTTTGTAAAAAATAAATTTATTTCCTGAGCTAATCTTATTGATATTAAGGTAAGCAGTCATAAATGTATACCTCACTGGCTTTTACCAGGATAGGGCTACTTCTCACAGGCTGGGACTGAGCACGGCACAGCTAAACGAAGGGCGGACCAGTTCCTGTAGCAGGATGGTGAAGGCCAAAAGCACTTCCTTTGTGTTATTACTCTTTCAGATAATTCAAAGTAGATATTGAATAAAATAAAAAACAAGACAGTAGACTAAATATTCTTACCCTGCTATTAAGTACATGTAGAGCTAGGTTCCAGAGAGACTCCTGAAGGTTGGAGACCTGAATCCAGACTTTGAACCTCTCCAGAGTTCATGGGCATTTGGCGTATTGGGACTGCAGACCTAGGAAGACGACTTGTGCAGCACAAGAGCTGGTTGGGATCCTATCAAAGCTATCAGAAGTGAGAAGTGTTTGACTTGGTACTGCTATTCTGCATATCCTCTAATTTCTACTGTACACAAAATACATGTCCAGTGTCCTCTTATCTTGTGCTGTAGTTAAGTTTGTGTAGTATATTCATACATCTTCATGTGTGTTAGCATATATAAACACAAAATATACCTAAACAATCAAAAGAATGCTTTTCTTTTTTCATTCTAGTACCAAACTACATCTTCAAATATTGGAAAAAGCATGGTGATTTTCTGGACCATAACTCAGTGTCCCAGAACACAGTTATTAACAGTTAAAGGAGAACTGGCAAGGCACTATAGCCAGCCACTATTGCTACTACAGCCACCCATTACAGTCACTATAGCTACTACAGCCAGTATAGACAGCCAGTGGAGCCACTGTAGCCAGCCGCTAAGGCCAGTATAGCCAGCCACTACAGCCACTATAGGTACTATAGCCAGCCACTACAGGCAGACCTATACCTACTATAGCCACTGTAACCAGCCTCCATAGACACCATAGCCTCTGTAGCCAGCCACTATAGCCAGCCAATATACCTACTATAGCCAACTGCAGCCAATGTAGCCAGCCACTAAGGCCACTACGGTGACTCAAGTTCAGTGCCAACAGCCACTGTAGCTCAGTTGCCAGAGCTATGAGACCCTTAATCTCAGGCTTGTAGGTTCAAGCCTTACGTTGGACACCTTGGGCCATCAAGAGAGAGACTGCGTAGCCACCACAGCTGGCCTTTATACCTACTACAGCCACTATAGCTAGAGCTTTTTTTTTCCTTCACATCTCTGGCACAAGATGGACAAACTTTGAGTAGAGTGACTAGGTCCTCAATACAAATAGAAAGATCCATTAAACGGATTTACAAAGGTTCATGCACCTCATTGAGATCAGCCATCTCCTGTACTGGTTTAAAAAACATGGAACATGGGAGCCATTTCACCTATTTGCATGGAAAAAAATAAGAGGCAGCTTTTACCTTTGCAATGAAGAGCACCATTCAATTTAAAACTTCAGGATCAAAGAGGTGTTGAGCTCTAAACTCTCGTTGTCCCAAGTAAGGATACGCATATCCCAGCAGAAGCAGTCAAGGACTCAGAGGAATTACAGGGGACAGAAGTCCTGTTCGCACATGAAGAGGCTGGTACTGCTACTGGAGGTGCTTTCCTCCTGGCCCACACAACCCAGAGTGTTTTAGACAATTCATCCTCTCAACCCAAGTCTCAGCATATGCAAGTTGGACTGACTTATCAACCCCACTTTGCTGTGTATTAACCACAGTTAAAGAAATTAAAATTTTTGATTAATGCAGGCTTGCTCAAGAATAACAAAGAGGAAGAAAATATATTTTTTACAATACTTGGTATTCAGCAGAAGTTTATTTCCTTAATGCTTCTGCAATCAGAGCAGCAAAGTCAACCCTGCAGGGAACCCTTGCTTACTTCCAAGCCCCATCAACTCCAGGTCTCCATCATCATGCCCATAGTCATCATAGCTCTTGGACCTTCCCATGCCAAAGCAAGGCACAATAGTATGACAATGACCGAAGGGAAGGATTTCTTGTAGGAATTGCAAAAAATCACAAACTCAAAGTATTTGAGTAAAAAGCAGTTAGATGAGAACTAGTAAGAGTTTTGTAATCCAACACTACTCTGAGGGGAAGATTACCATAAATGAACTTTCCATACAAAACATTTATTAGCAGTCAAATCCATGTGACTGGAGAATATAAAATGATTTATGCAGAACTGAATACTTTAAGATTTTCAAGTTTATATCAGCATTTGCCTCCAAGTTTTGAGGATAACAAAATTTTTGGAACTTCTCAGTTGACAGCTGAGATTTTAAAGAAAGGAAAATTCTATGCAGAGATACATTAATATTTTTATTTAAATTAGCTCACAGGTAAATATCCTTCTTTATCTCACTTCTCCTTTTGAATAATCAACTTTAAATATTTATGATCCACCAAAGGACTAATGAAACTGAGCTAAATCTGCTAAAAGACTTTATAACGTCATTTGATTTGTCAGAAATTTTTAAATAACCTGAAGAAAATTAAGGAATTTCCATTAACACTGGATCCTACCTTAGGGCTCAAAGATCCTTAATACTGTGAGTGAGTGCGCAGCTTTGGAGCTGACATACAGCAGTTCAAAATCTGAGAGGATGCAGGCAGATGTATTGGCTATCATTTAAGTTCTAATAAGCTCTGTTCCCTGATGAGTACAAACACCATGTACATGAAAAGTTATTTAATAGAAGATAGGCTACAGCAAAATCATTATTCTCTGTAACCTGACTCAGACATGAATTCTTTAGTATATTCTGCAAGACACTTTGTATGTGTGGTCCCAATTCTAATTACCACCCCTGGCAATTACTGATTTCAATCTTGCCGTACTATTCTAGCTGTCCAAGCTGCCTAAGAGTTTTTTTTTTTTTTTCCCTCTTTTGTTTCCCAAATTACCAGTTGCTGCTGTCTTGCCAATGGACCACATTTTCATTTGCTGCTGCTTCACCATTCACGTACAAAGCTCTGAATTCCAGCGATTTGGTTGTGCTGACAGTTCACACTTGTTCTGGAGGAAGCTATACATTTTACCAATTTATATTTATTTTAAACAAATATCATGCAAAGGAGATTCAAAGGCTGCAAGGCACAGACATTGTTTTCATGGGGTGGACAGAGATCTGATTTTTTCCTCACCCTGTGAATGCCATCACACTTATTTCCACGTAGTTTCGGTATTCCTTTCCAGATCCTCAATTTCATGTCTGGTTAACTATTTGCTCTTATATTTTACCTACCACTCACCTAAACTGCACTGGACAAGCACCACAATTTTGCATCCAACCTCTCAAAACACAATGACATTTTGGTGTAAAAGTGTCTCGGTTAAGCACTCTTGCATTAGCACATTGTCCACAGCAAGGGGAAAAGCCAAGAAACAGGAAACAACAGTAGAGATCAGGCGTAAGAACAGCCCTAAAAATGGGATAGAGTTCATGACAATTTCTAGGCTTGATATAAATACTTTCAGACCCTACAGTTAAAATGAAGTACCTTTCTTAAAAGTGAGAGAATATGCAGGTCAGACAAGATTAAAAAGCCAATGTTTCTACAGCTTACTTGATTGCTTAGTTCTGCAGTTCACACATGAAGACGTGAAAATAATCAGGAAAGCTTGTAAATTTCTTTCAAGCTAATAGAATTCCACATTTTATCATTAAATCATATATAATTTGTTTCTGCACAGTGGCTAGTTCTAGGAGCTAGCTGAAGTTCTCAAACCTCAACAATATTTTTCAAATGTAAACAGGAACCAGACTGACCTTCTCAAGAAAATTCACTATTGAGAAGACTGTCCCCAAGTACTGGTCATTTGATTTCTTCTCACACCAGCACAGCCATCAATGCCAATGCACTCTGCAAACCTTCTTTACAAAGCTGCACTGAGACTCACTATAGGTATTAAAGTTATAGGAGTAAACTTAAGACATCATCTTTATTCTTTCTCACTCTGACAAAATGAAGACACCAAAGTTGTCTTCTAAATATTACATAAGCCTCAAATGAAAACTAAGAGCTTTAATTTAGAGTCAAGCTTTAATTTCTTCGTGACTAAGGTGGAAATCTCTTCTGTCTGTCACAAAGAATGTCTTTGTGTTACGGCTTCGTGAAACTCCACCACCTCTGAGGTTAGCTGGGACTATCGACTGACCCTGCTCTCCTGCTTGTCCTTTTCCCTCCAGTACCAAGACGGACTTGCCCCAGAAAGCTTTTTTAAGTTAAAATTTTAATACAACGTCTTCCTTTGTATGATATCGAAATCGTTGACCTCTCTCTCTTCAGGATTCTCTTCCTCACTCATGTACCCTTCAGAGCTAGAGTAGCACTGAGCATATCAACAATTGTTCTTCCTAAAAATCTTGTATTAGAGTTTGAGAGTTTTTCACCCCCTCACATCATTTAATATAAATATAGCCTTAAATATCTAGAGCTAATTTAAAGCAAATAAAGCATTCCAATCTTCTCAGATAAAGTATTTTAAGACAAAATATTTTATAAACCACCCATCATGAGAAATATATCCAGTACAACTACCCTCCCAAATTAACTTTTTCTAGTTTAGTTTAAGTCTTTTCTAAGATTAAAAACTTCCCAAATTCTTTATTCCTTCTATTTAACACTTTCCTATTACTTTGACCACTTGAATTCATACAGAGTGAAAGGAACAAAGATATACATGAGAACAATTCACTTCAGTATCTCATACTACAAGGCAGAAACAAAGATCTAGGTTTTGAGAGAGAAAAGCATTTAGAACAACAATATATGAAAGTGAATTATGTCTCTAGGGCAAAATCAGATTGCTGCCTTTATAAGCACCGCAACAGTAGATACAAGTAGAAATAGAATGATGGCTGTCTAAAAGGGCAGAGAGGAAAACAATCACAAACATATACACACCTCTGCTTGGATTTCTTATATCTACAATTAACAGGTGTGTGTCTGCACAAGTATAGGCCTATACACATGTAAAAAAATGTGAGTACAGTTGTATGGATCTGGGTTTAAAATGAACAGAAGCGGTTGATTATTTCTGTGTACCTACATGCCCCTTAAAAATTTCTTAGCTAGCAAGAATTGTATTTGCTCTGTCAGTTATGGTACATAGGCACAGTATTGTCCTATTTCTTTCATATTAATGGTTTTCTGTAGTTGTACATTTTCATAATTTAAACATCCATCTACAATATTTTTTTCTTGTTTTGCTTAGTCTAAGAAGTCATTAGCAATAATTGAAAATTGAAAATTTCTTCCAGTTTAGATTACCACTGCTAGAATATTATAAGAGAAGGTACCAGCTCAAAAATAATACTTAACAAATATTAAATAATTAATATTTAAAGAAAGAGTAAACTAAACTAAGGAAGACAATATTTTTTTTTTAATTTCTCATTTTGTTATGATCATATCTTTAGTCCCATATAAGAAAATATTTTACTAGTTTTCTCATTATGGCTTACCCTTCTTACTGTTTATCTCCTTCATGAACCTTAGCATACACATAATACTTGAAGACAGAGGATATAAATCACTTTTGTAATTATCATTCCACCTAGAACTACTAAAAAGTCTTTAATTTCTTCAGTGACTGAATGCATCAGAAATTAAAGTATCTAGATAGTAAACTGTACCTTCCATCACCACTTCTGCTTCTGGGGCTCTCTTTAGAGCTATAGAACATTCATCTTTTGGTCAGCAATTTCAAGGTTTGTAACAGCCAAAAACACTGGAAATATCATGAAAAAAAAATAGTTCACCCAGAGTGTTTGTCAAATGTGAGAAATGGAAGTCCATTTTGTCTTGAAGGAAGTAACCAAGCTACGTGTATTTCCTGAGACAAAAAGTATTCTTGTGGCTAATGCCAACGTTATCTTCATGGGATAAACAAGTACAACGTATTGCCTGGTGATCACTTTAGTTCTTTGGAGACTACCCAGAAGATAAGAAGTAGACTTCTATGACAAATTATTTACTCACACATGTATCAATACCTTTGCTTCAACAGCTACCAAATAATAAATTAACCTATTATGAGAATATAGGCTAAAGCCTTTTAATACAAATAAGAGAAGATTTGGTCCAAACTATTAGAGTAACCCCATTCATGTAGTCAGTGTTATTTGCATACAGTTCTAAAATTCCTGCTTGGGCTTGCTTTTTTTTTCTTTTTTTAAATAAAATTGGCTTTGAAAGCATTGCTGATTTCTGGGAAATCTTTTTTTTTGCAGCACACTATGGTGCTAAGAACCTAACAGAATCCCAAAGTGAGTTTTGCTGAGACAAGGAAAGCATATAATCTCACTAATTAGAAGAGGTTCTATCATGTAAGACTTGGAACTATTTTAAGGCTGTTTAGCAATTAAGGAAAACAACCAAACACTTCTATAAATAGACTACTTGACTGCATTCAACTATTAAATAATCCATCTATGCACAGCAGCTACATGGTCCCACTAGTCCAGCTTCCCCTCACTGTCACAGTAGATGAACTCGACTAATTTGCTCCTCCTTGATCTCGCAGGTAAAATTTTTTATACAAGAAAATATTCCGAGTAGAACTAAAAGCAGAGGAAGGCACAGTTAAAAAACCCCTGTCATCAGCCCACTGATGTGGTAGCACTGAGGCACAACGCCGTCAAGTCAGGAATGGGAGAAAGCAAACTCAATAGCATCCAAGCCACATGGCTTTTTGGGAGCACCGTATCCCCTCGACTGTTACCCATCTTCATTCTAGCAAGGACTGGAGGGAATGATCCAAAAACCTGACCCTGCAATAAAGCAGTGCAGATGCTGGGTACAGTTCATGCGCTCTTTGGCCTTGCTAACACCGTGCAGAGAGCTCAAATTTCTCAGAAAAGCAAAACCAGAGAGAAATTAAGGGTTTGTTACGCACCAAATCGTCTTCTACTGAAGCAGTAGTTCCCTGTGGTGCAATTTATAGTGGTGCCACTACATTGTGCTGTACTAATTTATGAATGTATACGATAATCTGTTTTTAAAGATACTTATGCTGCTTCGGTGCAGAAACAGAACACTTCCCAGCTCTGTTCTCTACAGTTCTGGGAATATGCAGAGGTCTCCTCCAATTTCAGTAATGCCAAGAAATTCTTGGATTTTACACTGGCAATCTCCCAAGGAGAGGAAGTCCATGATTTATAGGAAAAGACAGCTATAAAAAGCTCTCGCTTTCTTCAGTTCTAATCGACTACAGCATCACTGGCCTTTTAGATTTACTTCCCTCTAGATATCTTTTTAAGATACAACGTGCATTTTTCAGAGTGCAGATTAGACTGCATGTGTTTTGCCATTTCTCTCCTAAGAGAAAGCCTCAAGAACACAGATAGCCAGAACGTGGAAACCAGAGTCACATCTGCTCGAGACAGGCTCGAATCTGCTTGAGAATGCATTTCTCTGCTATTAACATTTCCTAGCTATCGCATATGTATGTGTGTGTTCATATATATATGTATGTGAAAAATACATGCAAGGCATGAGGCCAAGCTTGCAAACACTTCTTACCAAGCAAACTGTTTAATACTGATGCTATCACCAGTGAAGCAGTCTCTCTCAAACAGCGTAGGGTACTTTTATCTTCAATAGCAAAATTCCATACTGTTCTGGTTCACTGGGAGAGATGCTCAGATCCTAGGAGAAAATCCTACTTTAAAAGACGAGCACAGTCATTCTTGCCCATAAACCCATAAACTAGATATAAACTAGACTCATTCTGCACACTATAAGCCTGCTAAACCCCGTTTTCACCTGTTTGTGCTGCTCCTCAAAGGAATTTCCAAATGGTATAAAACAACAGCTGCCCAGGAGGGACTGAGGCTTGGCCCTTCAAAGCAGCCCTAGTTACGTCCTTCTCTGTGCCATTGCCCTTAGTGTAGAAATGCTGTCTGATGAACTGCTTCTGCTGCTGAAATGAGTATTTGCCTTCACCATTAAGAAGCAAAGGTACTGGTGCGATACTAAGCAAATGATCACGCTACAGAGAAATGCCTGGGTGCAGCATGTAAGTGATCAGAGAGCCATCCAGTGGACCAGTAGGAAAAGGAAGAAAAAGTCATCTGAAAAGAGAGATAGGTTACATATGGAGAGTTAAATATCATTCCCCTACGCTGGATGTATATTTATCTTTCTCGTGAGCAGTGACCAACAGATAAAACAATCATTACTTAGAGAATTGGAAAATGCAGACCCTGAAATATGAGCACACTCCACGTAGATGTTAAAAGGCATATTTTCCTGGCCTATGGCATCATCTCCACTTTCCACAGTAAAAATGAAGGTTGTTTTTTTCCCCTTCCCTAATGTCCTGATGCTATTTTCTTCTATTTCTGCCTCTGACATCTTATTTTTACACTAAAAACTCCTTTATGGATAAAATATTCCTAACCAATTATTCTTGATCAGTCTTCACCTACTTCTACACCCTCAATATCAGAGGAAAAACGAGATTTCTTTAAATAGCTTTTCCCTAAGCAGAGCCTACATTTTATTTTCGTCTGAAACAGCACACATTTTAACTAGCAAGGCACAAGAAAGCTCACACACTTTACAAACATTTACTGCTTAAACTCCTCCCTTCTGACTGGTTCTCAGTCTTTCACAAAACAGCATTTATTGGTACAAATGGTAGAGAAGAATAAAAAGGTTTTCTGTGGTAGGAAATAGCATTCAGTTAATGGAGTTAGAAGGTGAAATAAAAAAGCCACCCTAGAATTACAGGAATATTTACACTAGAATTTAATTAATTTATTTCCCATCCTTTTTATGATGTATTTCAATTTAAGCAATGTGGCATTTATTTTTGCTTTGTCACACAAAGCATTGAGATCATCAAAAAGATTTTACTACAAAAGGTTTGAGATTATAACTGTAATTTTCTGAAATTTTTAAGTAATTGCCCAAGACTTCATCATGCGTACAAAGGAGGAGATAGAAAGGACTTTAGATGAGATATTAGGAAAAATTTTTTTACACTGAGGGTTGTAGAGCACTGGCACAGGTTGCCCACAGAGGTGGTGGATGCCCCACCCCTGGAAGCATTCAAGGCCAGGTTGGACGGGGCTCTGAGCAACCTGATCTGGTTGGAGATGTCCCTGCTCCTTGCAGGGGGGTTGGACTGGATGACCTTTGAAGGTCCCTTCCAACCCAAACCATTCTGTGATTCCATGACTTGCAGCTGCTTAGATACTCTGACAGGAAAAAGCCAGCATGGAGTCCCTGGACGGGACACAGGCTAATAGTGTTCTCCTTGGTGGTCCCAGATTCTAAAGGGATATTATTTCATTTGCTACAGTAAGCAAATGTGTTCCTAGATGCTGTGAGCAAGAAACAAAAATATAACTCCTTGTTCTGCTAAAAGTGACAGTTCCCACCACTGTTACTGAAATATTACTGAAATAAGCTGCAGCTATAATTAGATCTCTTCTCCAGGTTCCCCTGTCTTTCTGGAGCACCACATTAGCTCACCTTTGACAAAACAAATGGCATGCTTTTGCCTCAATCTGAACTTGCAAATCATTTGAGCAGCACGATTGTTAACACAAAATGAGCATTTCAGAGAAGTGATTGAAGCATTTTGACCTCGATACATTCCTCCATATGGATTTTTTCTTTCAGGTCTACTGCTACATGCTTGCTGGAGAAGGATAGTGAGAAAAAGTGGAAGCACCAACTAAAGAATCAATGCTGGTATGAATCAGCTGTTTATTTAAGGACATCTCCACGCCACCTCCGTACTACATCACACACGTTACTCAGTGATTGTGGTTCTGCACCGGAAACAGTCCTACAAGAAGTTATACCACGTAAGAGAGGCTGAATCTTACTCCTTCGTTTGCCAAAGACATAATTAAACAGACTGGTGCTATGCTTAAGCAGGATTTCTAGGGTTTAAATGCTTGCAAAGGGAGAATTTCACAGTTTGCAGCAAAATGACACAAAGTTCTAGAAATAAAACTGGAATGGACAGAATGAGACTATTCATGGTAGGGCCGGTATTCCTGGTCTACGCATATGGTACGAAAGTTCCATGCCAGGTGTATGAATTTTTTTATTTAAACAAGTCATTTGTATTAAGATACATGTCAGATGACTGAATAGGGTTGACACTGCCTACTTACACAACTGGAGTGATATTTATATTTCTACACATTCAGCAGGTAAATTCTGATTATGTTTTGCCTTTTTAACATCAAATCTGTGTCTTTCCTCTATGGCATTTCTATCACACTCAGAATTCCTCAGAGAAGCACTGAACTTCTCTCTCATATATGACTTAAGATAATTTTGAATGCTATTTTAAATACTCTTTGAAAATTACATTAATATTTTAGATTAAAATAAACATACTTAAGCTAGTGATTTAAGAACTGAAAATACACGGAGGGTTGAAATAAATGCATTAAAGTATAGGTGGGACTTTGTGACTTGACTGTTATTTTATTCAATTCACACTACATTACATTTAATGAGCAGATATGTACTGTGTATGGTACAATTATTTCAATAACATTAGGTCCTTGTTACCTATTTTCTTCTGATTAGAGTATACCCACAGGTATCCTATTTTATTATATGACTGAATTAGTGGTAATTACTTAATATTTCTATGAAAGTCTGATGGTTCTAGAGGGACTCGGGTAGGTAGAAAAAACTAATATGTTTAAAAAATGCAAGAACCTAGTGAAGCACACTCAGCAGCACAGCCTGATCCTGAATCTCTATGCCCAGAGTGTCTATGCCCAGCATTCTCCCTCCGGTAAGATTTCTCAGCAGCACTATGGTATGCTGAAATGAAGTGGGATTTCTGAGTTTTTAACAATGGAGGATAATAATTCATGTGAATATGTCACTTGAGATGTCCTTTGGATGTGAATATAACCGCAATAACTCTTCTTGTTATTTTAAACAGAATCACAGCTAAAATGCCTAGAAGAGGTCAAATAGTCACCCAGTCCATTTGGGTTCCCAAGGAAGATATGAGCTACACTCAAACCATTCCTGCAACATCCTTTTCTGACCTTATAAACACTTCCAGAAATTCCTATGTACTTTAGTCCAAGCCTAATTGCTCTATTTCCTAACCTTAAATTCTACAAGACAGAAGTCTGAACTGCAGTTCATTTAAAAATAAAAATCTCTAACCAAAGACCAGCTATGTATATCCTTGAAGCTCTAGAGAACAAAAAGGGAAACGAGTGTAAGCAGCACACAGGACAATTAAATAAAGCAAACATCTTAAAGGCACAATCTCACACATCATGTTTCTTTGCAGAGGCATATAGTGTGGACTGTAATGTTTCCCTCTGTAAAAAAGGACAATTTAGTAATACTACAATACTACTACTGTACAATCAACTTCTACCAGAGTCCCTATTTTATCCAATAAACCTGTACGTGCTTATACCTAAAAGCACAACACTCAGTTCAAATGAATTAATGGAGGGGTGCATCCATCACAATACTAGAGTAGAGAACAGGACTGAGATGTATTTCACATAAATTTAAACTGTATTTTATTTCAAATCAAGGAGACCTGAATTAAGAAAAAAAAAAACCAATTTTTAAAAGTTGTGGGGTTTTTTTAATCATGTACTTTTATAGAAGAAAAACATTTTTTCAATTGTTTTTTCTTCAAGTCTAGGGATTGTTTTTCATTTCATTTGTGTTAATGTCAGAAAAAAAGATCAATATAGTAACACATATCAAACTCCCTCTCATTGACAGAGTCAAAGAAGGTCATGAAGCAGATGTAGACTTCTAGCAGAAAAACAAGCTGCAATGGAACAGCAGTCCACCTCACCGGAGGACAAACACAGACTTGCTAGTATAGAAATAAGACAAAGAACATCTTAAAAAAGTACAATAATCATATAAAGGAAAGAAGATAAACAAATTCCTTGTAGACAACTCTGTAGAAAATTGGGAGTGATATCACAAATTATCATCCTCTTTGACATAGAGAAAACTCCTATTTTATGCCATAAGACTACAGGCATTTAGACTGTTACTGAATGCCCAAGATTCACCTTTTCATAGGGGTAAGTGGAAATCCATCACAACACATATCCTACTGTTTTTTCTTCATTCAGCAGTGGTTGATACACCAAAAAAAAAAAAAAAAATCACCAAGTTTAAGTTTCACAAGTCCTAGTAAAATACACAGGTGTGTATACTTAAACACCTTCCCACACTTTGCCAGCTTCCCATTTCAAATGATATTTGTTTTCATTGCTTTTTCATTGCTATTCACTAAAACCATCTCATGATTCCAGCTAAATAGTATAAGTAAAACGTACAATACAGCAAATAAAATAATCAGTCACTTAATGTACTTGAACATGAGTAAGTGTTAAGAGGGCAATAAATAACCAGTATATACAAGTCTTTGCAGAGAAACAGTGACAACTGCTATTCTTGCCTCCCAAAATAAAATTATTCCAACATAAGTATTGCAGAGTCAAGTATCTAGAAAAGCACAAATAAACCCCTTTTCCCTCACTGCATGTTACAATATGGACAAAAGAATAGTACAAAGCATCTAATATGGTAATACAAGCTTCTCCAGATAGAAAATAAGTGAACAATGATCAATATCCTTAACCTCCCACACACAGTGTCTTCCACTTTCCTTTCATTAAGATTAGAAACAGAAATTACCAAATTCCTCCCCCACCATGTGCAATAGCGTAGTTTCCACTACAAACTAGTGTAACAATTTACTTTCGGAGGGGAAATACAAACAGCAGCATCGTCAACATGTTGTGTTCACGACCAGCCCATAAAGAAAAATTATTTTAAGTCCCAAGTACTTAGTGATTGATTTATAACATAGCACTTGTTAGTTGATATTTTTATGAAAATTGATTCCTAATGCAACTGCAAACAATTGAGCTATACCCAGAAGTACCTACTCCATTTTTTCCATCCATTTGTGTTGCCAAAATATATACATATATGTAGAGTGTTCGGCTCTCCCTTTGAACAATTCAAGTGGTCCTTCTTCCCCCATCAGAAAAAAAGAGGAACCCAGAGCTGGCTGACGTCGTCCATCCTGCTGCCATGGCAAACACCATGTCCTGAAGAGCTTTTATTGCACTTACCCTTCCCCACTTTTGAAAAGCAATTTAGTTATTCATTTCCACCATTCCCATAGATGGACTAATAAACTGCATTCAAATATTGTTGCCGATATTTGAAAACACCACCAAAAAAAAATTATCTTTTGCAAAGCATTATCTTTTCAACCAGATACAAATACAGGATTCCTTCAGCATGCTTACGGGCGCGTATGAAGTCTACTCTTACACACGAAAAGGCAAAACACCAAAGTACAAAAAACTTCATCTTTGAAAACAGCATTGACTACAAGGTATTAGACACCAGAGAACAGCAACTGAAGTGGTAGGGATAAGGAGGAAAAACAGATCAGAGAAGCCATGTGTATTTCATCTTCAAAGTACCATAAAAACAAAGCAAAACTTCTTTATATTTTAAAATCAAAGCTGACTTTTAAAATCAGTGTTCTGCCCACTAAGTAAGGTAAAGCTCAGAAACCTACTCATTGCCAAACTCAGGTGGCTCGTTCAGAGATCAGGGGCTGCAGCTTACTGAGACTAGCTTTCTCCAGCAATCACAGCACTTCCAGAAATCTTTCATTTGTCACAGAAACCTAAGCAATGGGCAGAAAGCCAAGCTTACGCACCCCTCTCCCCAACACACATCCCACTTGGCATTTATTTCACATCCGAAGGAGTTCTCCTCCAAGAGCTCGCCTAAACCTCAGCAGGCAGCCAGTTTAAGCATCACGTTTTCCTTTAGAAATATACAGCATGACTGACATTTAGAGTAAAATATTTCGTTCCGATCAGACTTCATCCATCTCACTTACCAATGAGACCCCGAACGGCAAGATGATTTCCTGAGCCCCAAAGCAGTACGTGTCAAGATCTTACAAAACCGCAAGACATGAAACAGCAGCATTGGCAAGGCAGCAGCCCCTCGACAGAAATGACAGTAGTTTAGTGTTGTTTTGCTCATTTGCAAAAGTAGATTGCAGCCACAGCTGCTGTGCAAACTGAATCATACTTTCAAGAGAGAAGAGAAGAGAAAAGGAGGCATCTTTCAGGAGACACGCTGTCTGGAGAAGTACTTCCAGATGCACAACCACGTACAGGGTGCATTCCCTGTTCTGCTGAAACAGAGGTAAACAGCTCTGCAGAAATTACACGAGTCCTAAAACTTCAGGCACAAACAAGTCCAAGCAATAAGTGATTTTGATATAGTATTATATGTCAAACTTGGCATAACCATATCAGGCTGAGGAAGTCTACTAGCTAAAAATAAGGCTAGAAGAATGATGGAGCAGGAGTATCATATGAGTATGTCCTAATATTACTTTTCCCTGTGAATCCATTATTGGCTACAGGTACATAAAACACAGCTGTTTCTTCACATATAAAAGGTCAAGCTTTCACATATCAAGTAGCTGCATATAAAAACTGACAGACTTAATTTTTTTCCAGTGTTCTTTTCTGGATGTGTTGATATTAACTTGGTCTGAATGTAAGCTTCCATGCTGAATGAACTCCAATTTTGTTGTAATAATTTCCATTTGTGAGTGGGCAATAATTTATTGTGGCAAGTAAATACTGACAAGTAATCTTTGTCATTAAATTTAAACAAAGAATACTTAGGTTGGGGTTCAAATGCCTCAGATTAGAAGCACTTCATATAGGTTTTCATTGATACTCATGGGAACACACACTACTTCTCCAATTATCTCTAGACATCTGTATGACAAATGTCATTTTAAAAGCACAAGCAGCAATAGTATATCATTTGTCATTTCCTCTCACCAGCTACTGTTTTGATGACTCCATCAGAAAATGAAAATCCACTGTATGTAATATGTAGAAGAGAAAAGAAACATAAAATACAATAAATCGATTCAGAAGAGACTACTCAAAGAGCATACAATGGATTTTCTTTGCTTTTTTGCTGTTACAATGTACACCTGATTCTCAGCCAAACTAAATCAGTCAAACTAAAGCCAGTCTTATACTTTTTTCTGTGAACTGTCATTACTGTGGATGCAGCCAAACTTCTTGTTTACATCTTCTCTCAAAAGGATACTTCATTTATAAACTAACTCCAAAAAGAAAAACTTACATGTGTACCCAAAGGTAGAATCTATCCTTATTCTGGTCAGCTATAACTGTGTCTCAAGAGAAAAGTCCAAAACATCGCAAAAAGTGTTCTCTTCAAAGTCAAGAGGGTCAACTAAGTTGAGAAATACCAAAAAGGGAAACACTAACCAAAAAAAAAACAAAAAAAACAAATGCTCAAAATTACAAAAAGGTTAATTAGTAATAATTAATTAGTAGTTTATCCCTGATTAGTAAAAATGCTAAACTGCATACTGGAGTGTGGATTGGCCATTATGGTGACTATAGATGAACACATGTATTTCCACATCGGATCATCCAGTACTGCTCAATTAGTTCTTCACAAAGAAGTCATCCAAGAATTTAAAAACTACAGCTTTAGCATTTCTCCCTTGTTAGAACAATGGCAGTTCACACTGGTGCAGTTATATCACAAGCATAATGCAGGAGATTCCTTGAAAGTGAAAAAAAAAAATTCTTTCTGAACTGTTTAAAGAAAACCAAATCTATAAAATGCACATATTTTACTCCCTTGTTAATTTTTAAAGTTGTTCCTCTGGCCTGCTTGCCTTACAGTAATGTTCCACCCGATTGCTTGTGTCAGATATATTACTGTCATGTCACAAACCATGCTGTATTTCCACAGTAGATTAATGATGAATATTTGGTTAGAGATGAGAAAACAACACTGTACTCATTTTTGAAGGCAAGGTCTGAGCAGAATTAATAAGGCAATCTGCAGAGGGCATAGATCTGCTCTGCGCAGCATGGATGTTCACCACAGAACGTGCGGGCTGGCTAGCCAAAAAGAGAGGCTGATACAGTACATAATTGCTCAAGTCTCATTGTCTGAAAAGGTTTATTTTCTAATGTCAACAGAAATTTGTTCAGAAATCAAAGTTTCACTGAAGTGAAAGTACATTCAATGTAATAGCCCTATTCTATGTTTTGAAATGAATGCACTTACTGAACAAAAGGAAGTGGGAGCAGGCAAAGTATGGGAAACCTTAGAGCTGTATCATCCAGTCCGATCATAAGAGTGTCCCATGGAAATCAATAAGATTTTTTTTTTCAAATTAGTACTTCGCCACTCCCTCCTCAGATCCTTGCTCCAGTTTTTTTTCTGTTGGGTTGAGGTAAAACAAATTTAAGTCGCTATACTTTTAATGACAGACACAGGAGAAAATATCCCTATTGGAAATTCTCTTCTCCAACATTTCCACTTATTTGGAGAAAAGCTCACTGAAATCACAACTCACAATGCACACATTTAACAAATGTTGTCGTACAAGTATGTACTTCTTAGAATCATCACCAACTGAAAAAAAAACCACCCAGCTGTCCCAAACACTACTCCATTCTTTATTCTTACACGAAAAGATACAAATGATTGTGACAAGCTCGCACTGAGGATAAATGAAATCTGTGTTAACATTTATAAATTCAAAACTTGATATGCTTCAACACACCGCTTTTCCCTCTCTCCTTTGCAGCATCCCTGCCTGAAGTCTGCTGCTCCAGAGACTCTCAAACTGTTTCCCAAACCTGTTTCTTAATGTCAGTGCAGCATTCAACAGCCAGGCTGCTATGTGCTAATGTGAATCTGACCTTATGAAATGGAAATTCTTGGCAGGGAGAAGAAGAAAAACTGTTTTCCAGGTGCAAAGCTTCAAGTCCATTTCTAGGTAAACTGTACATATGTTCACAATGAACAAGCTTATTATTCTATCATGGGAGCGATTGCAAATGTTCAGTTTAGCCAATTTTACTTCAGAGTTGGGAAACAACAGGCTGAGCAGTGAGCAGTGCAAGTAATGTTTGTTCTACTAGTTAAGATTTTGTACTGGGGAAGAGCAACAAAATAAATAAATAGTACGGTGTAAATATTATGTATCACCGATATCATGCACTCACCTACCCAGTTCCAGTAAAATCTAAGCAGCTGGCTAGGGCAATGAGGTAAATGGGACATAGAGTATTGCTTTTGCATTTGAAATCTATGCTACCAAATACATAACAGAAGGTTAAAACTGTCTAAGTAATTTATAAGTTGTCTTCAAGGTAGAAACAAGACTCATGGGGAAAGAAATACTTGGATTATACATCCACAATGCTCCAGCATCTTCAGATGCATCACGTGACAAAGCAGATAATTGTCTATAGGAGATAATCAGGCAAACCTTTGACAGCTTTAACTCAACAGTGTCACTTAAGTGACCTCTGCATAGAGCACATGTGTCCCACAGAATAGTCAGCTGAAGTTTACTTACAGCAACCTAGTGACAAAAAAGCAATTCTGAAACTTGATTGAAAATCTATTTGCTAGCAAATGCTGGCTTGGTGGTTTACCACCACAGATTTAAAACATTCCTTCTGTTTGCCCCATGACTTTATTTGGTCTTCTAGATCTGGTCTCTCTGTACAATACCCCAAATGATTGCCAATTTATTTTGTTCAGAAATTAGGCAAATCATCCTGGTTTCTCTGAAAATCAGGGAAAGTATTTCTATAACTTTAGGTCATGACAAATTTAGGCTGGTTATCTAACAGAGAAGGGATTAAAATTTTCATCTTCATTTAATGCCCCTCCTACCCCCCCCAAAAAAATCCCTACAAATATCATATGCATATGCTGTAAATCACACATCAAATTCAGAATACATACTGGATAGTACTCGCTCAGAATTTACAACCAAAAGCTGAAACAGGCATTTCCCTACCTGAAAGTCACCACAGTCAGGAAGATCAGTCTAACAACTCACATGCAATTATCTTGCTACCTATTTTGTCTGTCAGTCTTCATCCAGTTGGTTTCATCTTCTCTTCCAAGGACTGTCAAAAAATCTGTGTCTGAATCTTAAGTGACTACTGAAAAGCTTTAAACAACATCTTTCTTTATTCAATTGTTTTTTTGTCCTCTGAACAGGTAACTACACCAAATCTAGCCTGTAGACCATGAACAGAGTGGAGACATGTTTCAACTGCACCTTCTCTCTAAAGGATGCCACTGAGGACGACTGAAGTTGCTATGTTCTTCTACTGGTTTTGGTATAAAAGGAATACAAGGCAGAAAACTTGTGGAGTGATTCAGTATCAGTGAATAGATTTGACAAAGCATCCTCAGCGTTAAAGGACACTTCTCCATTTCAGATAACTCTGAATACGTATTTTTAAATTATTTGGTGTTTTTCTAACTGCTTTATCCAACAAACAAAACTGGCATTAAATCTGCTTAGATCTTCCCCTCCTCCTTTCCAAATAACTTTTTCACCAAAAAGTCTTCTGCCATTTTTAAAATAGAAGTTTTGGCCGAAACCACAAACTATGTTTGATTCAATTTGAGGAGGGAGAAAAGAAAAGAGGATATGAGGTTAATTCATAGAAGAACTGCCATCATGTTTTTACCTAGTAATGCAGTATTAAGGACAAATTGTGTGAGTAGATTTTAACTCTTAGCAGTCACCTTCCAGGAGAAAGCCAGAATAACTAGTGTCACGTCCTCAGGAACAGGTCCTCTAAACACATTCTTGATGGCGGTTTTCCACTTGGCATCAGATTATAAAACATCTGTTGCAAATACCTACTCTACCTCCAGATTAGAGTCAAACACAGGACTACGGAGTTATCCTGTCTCTCATTCTCATTAAATACATGGATCCACAGGGCAGTGAATACCAGATGCCCTATCCCTGGAAACATTCCAGGCCAGGTTGGACGGGGCTCTGAGCAACCTGATCTGGTTGGAGATGTCCCTGCTCCTTGCAGGGTGGTTGGACTGGATGGGCTTTACAGGTCCCTTCCAACACAAGCCATTCTATGATTCTGTGACTAAAGGGCGAAAACACCCAACACCTATTGGGTGTTTAGCACAGGCACTCTGAACAGATTAGTGCTATAGGACTCCTCAATCAGAATAAAGTGATCAAAGTCACCTAGATGAGCGCCCTAACTCCTGAGTGGAAGTGAAAACAACCTCCTACAAAAAACACTTTTCTCTGTGGGAAATGATGCTTTCAAGAACTTAATACACATGCTACCAAGAAACATAAGAACATCATTCTTTAAAAAAAATACATGTTTTACATAATAATAAATACTACATTGCATTTACACAGGTGAACTTTGTAGATGAAGTAATATGGTTTGTACCGTGGGATCTCTTCTTGAGCTTGTATACATAGCTCTGAGATTTTGATCCTAATCAGGTCTTAAGGCTGCATTTTACAATTTGGATTATCACGCCAGTTACACAAAGATTTCATTCTTATTTCTGTTGATTTTCACTAAGACAGGCAGTACCTGCTGGGAAAATTTCAGCACAGCAAAGCTATCATTATCCTTATTTAATTCCCCTATGTTCCCTTCTTTGCTACTTCACTACAATAAGATTAATTGTATGAAAAATTTTAGATGATCTTTCAGAATTTAAAACAATTAATCAAAATTAACATGATAAATGTATATATTAATAGTAACATTGTAAATTCAATTGTTCTTTTCCATTTGAATATAAAATATAACATTTTTCTGACTTGATCTGTTTCTGTAGAAGAAACAGACCTTTCTCTGTAACAAGTTGGTCTGAATAAACTCTTGCAGATGTGTATGGACATATTTCAGACAGGTAAAATGCAGGTCTAGTAGTTAAAGAGAAGTGACAAAGCGATCAAAGAATTTATTAGACCATCTAAAGTTATTTATCAATCAAGAGAGACAGAAAACACAACTAGAATAAGGAATATATTGATCATATTTTAACTAACAGAATCAGCTTTTTATTTAGAAGTTACAATTTTAACCCATTCTTTGCTGTAATTTTGCTAATGAACAGTTGTTTAATGTGTCTATACTGATTAAAAATCAGCACTGTTATGCTTGCAGTATTATCCTGACACTTTTAATACAGTAAGAGTAAAATAGCACAAGGAAGAGTGATGGGATGCATAATTATGCACAGATGTCATATTAGCTAAAGCAACCCCCAACTGTGTGCAGTAAAGCTTCAAGTGAGGTTAATAAAATGAGCATATTTTTTTATTTCATTAGATAGGATAAAGATGAAATAAAGAAGTTTTACTTATATCCAGAAAAGATCCAAAGCTCAGTTTTACAACTGAATCTAGATGAATAGAGAATTAAATGTTTATGAATACATTTCTACATCCTTAAATGTATTTATATCAATTATTCAGTCACCTATTGTGTTTATTTTATGCAAATATTCCAGCAGCAAGGTTGAAGACAGAACGTTATGCAAATATAAAATTTCAGACAAGTTGCTTTCTGTAAGTATTCTGACAGTTCTAACAGATTCATTGATTCAGGAAACAAAGTTTCTGTGCGATTCCTGCATCCTATCAAACAGCTTCAATTTCAAATGATAAGTATTTAAAATTAATTATACACAAGCAATTTATATCCCAAGAATTCTCCACACTGTTTACTCCACACTACTTGATGCCAAATAAATACATTTGATGACATCTTAAGATCTTACAGAAATTCTATTTTAAATAAAAAATTAAGTGATTTTTAGTAGTGAACTATTCACACACATCACTTCTTTCAACACTAACAGTATGTCTCAAATATGGACAAAAGTAGTAATGATTTTAAATGACCACAGCAACACTAATAGCTTAAATCATGATGATGAAAAATCGCTATGGACCTCAGTATGAGCTACACAACATGAGTACGTGGACATAGATTTTAAAATTCCAGTGGAAAACAGATTGCTGAGAACAACTTTGCAGTAATACAAGTCCCATAAACGCTCAAGTTCCTAAACACAGATCATTAGCTAAAAAAGGTAGAAGCATGAAAATGATACTACTGTTTTCTTACCTGCCCTTCTAAAAAGTTTTTAGTGCAACTGGAAACTTCAAAATAGACATGAAACTTCATAGTTCCTCCTGTATTTTACTCTATTTTTATAATAAAAACAGTAAACTGCTCTATTCAATCACATGTTATGATATTGTAACCATTTAATGATCTCATTTAAAGGGAACCTCATGGTGTCATCACACAAGAGAAGAAACTCCACATCCTAGAGTTTTGAGAACAGGCTCTACACTAAGTAAAATTTTAAGTGTCAGAAAACCTAACATCTCATTTTTTAACCTTATAATGTTAACCTTTAAAACAAACATTATTAACCATGCAAGGATCCCAACAGCTTGTCAAAGACAGGCACATTCCAAACCTGACATTAACTACTGCTGGCGTCTAACAGCTCCTGTCACTACTGGAAGGAGTAACATTGAATTCCAGTAGTGTACAACTGGTTTCTAATCAGAAGAAAACATTTTATCCTTGGTCGCTAATCAGCACTAGCCAGCACGTTTTAGACTCATTTTAAAACATCTTACAGAAAAGTTAACTGTGCAATTCTACTGAGTATCTAAAAACAAAATTCATAGCCCTTCACTTAGTAGGGCAAAACTTCTGCTTCATAATAACCAATGTAATAACACCCCTTACCAACAAGCTTACTTAAGGCTGACAATAAAATATTTACTCAACTTCTTAACAGTTGCCTAGAATTTTCTCATAACACTTCAGCCAAGCTTGGCTTTTACCAGAAAAGCAAGCATCGCAAACAGAATTTTCTTTTGCAGAGGGGACAATTCTCTTTACTTCCAGAATATCATCCTACACTTTTTAACTTTACTTACCCTCAGGGCTTGGGAAGGATTTCTGCTCATTCCAATGCATTCTGGCCATCAACTTCTGGGTGTAGCCATCAAGTTCTCTACCAGGTCTGCAGAGAGCGGAAAACAAAGAACAAACTGCTTTAAATACAGGCACACTCACCATTTACTGGCTTAGCCACAGCAGTCTAGGCGTACAAGATCAAGCCATGTTTGTAGAGTTTATACTCCCTACCAGAGTGCAAATTCAGTTCATCCTTTGACTTTTGGGCGTTCGCTGCAAGTTTCCTCCACGTATTTTGATGATATATGGTTTTGTAAAAATACCATGTTGTTTTAATATGTTAGGCACCATGCTTCACACGTAGAGTGGAAACATCCAAGCTTTGATGTGTGATTTGTTTCTACAGTAGAATTATCTTGTACATCCTGAATATGTTAGGGACTCAGTTTGAACGTCTTGACAGATGGGATTGGAAATTAGGGTAAAAACTAGAACCTTGGAAACATCAATTCCCTGTTTTACTACAGATTTCAACTGAGAGTTCTGTGACCTGTAACGCAGCATTAAATCCCCGCCTGTTGCACAGGAACTGCAGGAGGTAAAAGAATCCCAAACACAACAGGAAAAATCCCAAACTTTCTTATAGTAAGTTAAGTTTGAAAAGGTTAAACCCAGCAAAACTTGGGCTGTGGTGCAGATATCAATTTTTCTGCTAGAAGAGACTAGAAAACCACTGGTCTGGAATTCCTTTAAAATAATGTTTTCCTATCAGCACATTATTTTATCTGATATATTACATAGAATACAAATATCATTAGCTTTTAGCATTGTTATTGTAAACACACTTAACAGATAAATACCACAAAATCTAGAATTAAATATTGATTTTGTAAATTAACATTGCCCTTTGCTAATCAGCAACCTTTGCTCCTGAGGAGCAGAACAAAGCAAGAGTTTAACTGCAACTTAATTTTCAAACATCAGTAACATTCAGTCTTTTCCCTGGCTCAAGAGCAGCTACCTATTTCAAATTACTTCTGAAAATTACGCGGTATGCTCTGCGTGGAGAAGCAGCTCTGTGATTTCTCCCCGTTTCTCCACACAAGTGCACAGACAAGAAGCCCTGCTCTTGGTTTCGCAGCCGTTTCCTGGGAGTTTATTCCCTGAAAACTAAAGTTTGAGTATCACAGAAGAAGAAACTCCGAGCTGGAAAAACTCAAACATTTCAACTGGGTATCTTAAAATGAGTCACTGAGATTAAGTTTTTCTAAATATATCACAGAATATTAAAGGTAGCAGACAACTAACAGGGATTTTGTTTCATTTCAAGTGTGAGTGACAAAACAGTTGGTTTTGGAGCTTGAGTCAGCATTTTTTTTTTTTAATTCAATATATGAACTGAAAAAAAAATCTATTTTCTAAATGGTTTCACTTCCATCAAGCGATTTTTCTCTGGTGTGAACAAAACCAACAGGATGAGGATTACTTTTTCTGTGCATGAGCAAATAGGGGCTGAAAAAGTTAAGTGCATTTTAAATTATTAAACAATTGTTTTAAAATAAGAGTATTCATGGAAGAAATAAACCCCACCTTCCCAAGCATCACACAAGCTGGCCTTTGAATCCTACCTCATGTATGTGCAGTGATTTGAGCTACAGTAAGCAGCAGCAACTTGTACAGCTACTGAGCAGGCACATCATTTTGATGCAGTGTTAGGTCAGAGTCAACCACTGCTTCAAGGAAAAGCACAAAGACTACACTGAAACCTGCTTTCAATTGTTTTCTTTCCTTTTTAGGATAAAGGTGTTATTTATAACCAATACAGTCCATTTAGGAAAAGAAAAAAAAACAACCACCTTCATATACTTTTTAGGTTTACTGTATCTCCCATGGATCCACATGATTCAACACAAAAACCATTAAGATAAGCACCTTTGCCTTCCACACACACACATTTGTGGCAGAAGCTTTCAAAAAAAGAGAGGGCTACAAAAAAAAAAAAAAAAAAAAAGCAAGAGTTAAAGAACACCAAACAAAATCAATACTTGTCTTTCATTAGCTATACAAATACACATTCAATTAATTCTATGCATAGTATGTATCTATCACAACTCACAATGAAATAATTTTTAAAATCTCATTCTGATCCTAGTTCTGATTTTAATTAGGAAAAAAGTATTGAGATAAGTAAGAAATTGTTAATGTCAAAGTGCCATGGGCTACTCATTATTCAAAGAAAAACACAAACAAAAAAAAGCACTAACGAAAGTAAAATGAAAATATCAGAGTCCAAAAGCTTCACAAGTCTTGTCAAGACTTGCAGGCGTTCTTAGATTTAAAGATCTGCAATGATTTACTCCTGATGATCTGGTATCCACAGCTTCACTTTGCCTCGTTTACTCCAATTGCATTGGCATACAGGGATAATATTTGGATTGAGTACAAAGAAGTCTGCGCCTGGACCTATGCTGTCAATCTGATTTCTTCAGCCAAATTTTAAGAAGAAAAAAATCCAAATGGGTGAAAAACCACAGGACTAGACTGGAAGTAAAATATTATTATAACCCCTTTGAAGTTATATCGGATGTGAATATTCTGACTGGGACTCCAAACTGGATAGGACTGCTTTGCTCAACCCTCCACGCCCACCGTGAATTCAGCTGAGGTTGTTCTATGCTACTCAAGTTGGCTTTAAAAGCTTTCTTTTGTATTTCACAGCCCACAAGTGAAAAACATCTCCAGACAGTGTTAAGAAGGGCTTTTTTTGCCTTTTAAAATATTTTTTTATATCAAAAAGATCTTCATTTCTCTGCTAATGACAAATTCAAATATCTAAAGCTACAGTTCATGCAGTCATATTTAGTATCGTACCTGGACTTTCTGAAAAAACAACATTGTAACTTTAATTAATCTTTAATTCAATTCTTTTCAACTACATGTATTTCAGAGATGCATTTCTGTCATCAGAAGTAAACTTATTTAATTATGAATAAAACATAAGTAACTTCTTCAGACAGAAGTATACGATCCTTTAAGTCAAACAGTTTTATTCCCATGGTTTGTCTCTGGTCAGAATAATTAATCCTCCTGGCAAAACACCCTGCCAGCAAAAATCCTGATACGTGTGACAGAGGTTGAAGTTTGACTTGCACAATGAAGTTCAGTGTTTGAAGCTGAGAGATGCTAGATCTTTAGTCTTGCTGCCTCGGCATTTTAATACGCTCACAGTCAGAGCCTGCAGAGACACTTCAAAGGCAGGCAGCTAAATGTTTAGGGAGGGCTGAACTTTATCTGGAAAAGAGCTGCAGCACCCCAACAAAAACCACGTGGTTCACGTGACTCAAGGTGTGTTTCAAGTGAAAGAACAGCTGGCAAGATGGCAGGTGGAAGGGCAACCAGGTTTGCAAGCAAATGGACATACCAGCAATTTATGGAAACAAGGTGGCACACGGGAAGAGAGGAAGATATGAAAAGTGTTTTCAGAGATTTTAGAGGGAAGCTCATCAGCTATTTCAATCATGTTGAGAAAATTGCATTGAAAATCCTCACCCAGAAAACTGTTTTTTTGGTCACCCTACCAGATAGGTATCCTGTACAATAAAATGCAGGGGACAATGAGGAAAGCAATTTTACTCCATGAAAAGCCATAAAATAACCTGAGTTTCTTTGCATTCCACAAAGATACTTTAGGCTTGGTGAAGCAATACTTGCACGCGCATTTTGCACAAAAGCAGCAGCTACACCAGTAACATGCAGTAATACATGCATAGAAATTACGGTCTGCCTCCTCTCATATCTACATTTGTCCAGAGCTTAATACAAAGACAAATAATCCTGATCATAGACAACTGTCGCTATCAAAAGCATCAACAGCTCTAATTCAGCTCAAAGAATATAGAAAAGAAAATCAATTATTTGTAAACTGATTTCATACATTTATTTAGTGTGGTACAAGCAGCCTAAGACTACTTTAAGTTGCATATTTAAATGTAAATTACTCACTAAGAACTAGGAAGCACTGTTTCCAATTTTGTTCAATGGAAGGCATTTCAACCATCAGACACTAAAATTGAGTTGTGCATTATAAATATTAATTTTCCATATGTAAGTAAATCATTTGTGTTGTTTTACAGACATGCAAGGTGATGTCATTTCTAGTCAAAGCAGCATCAGTAAGACCCAACGAGCTAAACCGAGGTTCAATAGGTCACACCAATCACTCACATGTTATTTTTTTTTTGTCATTTTGCTTGGCTAATCAGATTATACCTGCGTTTCAGTCTTTCACAATTTAATTACGCAAAGCCTTCATTCATTCAAGCTACTTGCACAATTATGGCAGATAATCTAGGGATGGAGACAAAGATGAAGAAGAAATCAAAGTTGACATGATGCAGGAAAAAAAAAGCTTGAATTAACATTTTCTTTGTCAGAGGCTCCTTCTCCACCTGCTCTCCCTCTCCTCCTCTCAGGCATCTATCTACACTTAGTATTCACAGGTGTTGACAGGTTGGCAGATTTCTGTTAATTTTTCAGATCTGTGAACATCCATTCTTTATTTAGCACCATGCCCAGCAGTTACAAGCAGCTTTACAGCACTGCCGTCCGCGACGTGGTCTGCGGTCACCAGCCACCGCACAGCAGCCTTTGGGAGCCAGCGCTGCACAAGAGCCAGCTGGGTTTGTGAAGGTCAGAGGAACATTTTCCACTTCTAGTAGTTAAAGATCCATGTTGAAAACTTCAGCAAGTCTAGAAATTTCTGCCATTGCTGTGTTAAAAAAGACAACAATTCTAAAACCAATAATTTTGCTCTTTTTGCTTATCTGAATGTGAAGGGAAGCCCGTTATTCAACAAGCAATTCAACATTCCATCGCATTTTCAGTATGCAAAACCCGCTAGCCTGCTCTCCAGCGTACTTTGTAAGCAAGAGGCAGACAATGAGTAAGAGCGAGACGGAAGGCAGAGGGAAGTGTTAGAGTAATTACTTAACAAGGTCTGTTACAGCAATCTCTAGAGGTGCTATTTGTTGACACAACAGCTATTTTAAAGCCACATTTGGATAAGCAACCAATACAGCACAAATTCAAGCCACTGTTCAGAAGCCAAGGCAGACCGAGCATTGCTGGAGAGAGTCGAGCTTAGTGTTGGATGTATTGTTATTTCGTAAAGTATTCCAGAAGCAAAAGGGAAACCTCCCCCAAAATTAGCCACATGTGATTTCAAAGTAATTTACACCAAAAAAAAAAATTGTGTTTTCTTACATTTTAGATATTAGATCAATAAAAATTTCTTCGACAGGCATGAATTAAAACTCATGAGCTGGAAACTGCACATGGAACAGCTTATAATACAACAATTTGTTCAATTAAAAAGGCAAACTACTACAAGTAAGTTCATGATTAGAAGAAACGAAACACTCCTTTGCAGACAACATCTCCGAGCCCCATCCTCGGGCAGGTGTTAAGCCAGCCACAAAGGCTGGAAACGTCCACATACAGCTGACACTAACGCTGCACAGTATAAATGAAAGCAGGATGAAACTAAAAGTGCATTGATACCACTGAGTACCTTATGGTATAAGCAAGTGACTATAAAATATTTGTATCAAAAATAGAAAAAAAAAAATCAGAATAGGTAAGCCTCTAAGCTTATTTAGAAACTCAAACAATTATAGTACACCTACACAATACCTATAGAAATAACTATCTATCCCCGGAATAGGAGCACATCAGCAGGTTACGCATGCACACATATTCATCTACAGAAGGAACAACTACGTACAATTCTCTACTTCTGAGCGCAGACACTTCTGCGCCGTAGGCACTTTGTGTAATTTATAATCAAAATACTTCATTGTCTGGCAGGACTGGACTAAAACCTCTTTAAAGTTTATATGACTTCAAGAGTTTTAGAAGAGTTTGAACTAAGGGACTTGCCAGATCTGTCAGTATACAACAAGAGAGTCACAAAACAATGTTCCACACCTGCTAAGAAATCCCATTCCCTATGAGTATCAACATAGAGATGGGCATTTTGCAAAGTCCCTGTTTCCATTTACATTTTCTCTCATGTTTCTACATGTGCACCATTCTCCATACCTTCGCCCTTCAATTAAACTGCACTTTGTTGATCTCCGTCTCTCTCCATTCCCTACTAGAATTCCAGGATTCTTTACAACTCAGACATTCAGATAAACCTGCAGAGCTAGGATGTAAGCTGAAACAAGCTTTTCTCTCAGTAGTGAGAAGCTCAGCAAGTGATGGATTAAAGAGAGGGAATGATGACATTTATGGAGGGTTTCCATTTGAAAAGACTGCTGAATGATAGTAGGAGAGTTCTTGGAACACCTGAACTTACAGGAAATTACTGCCAGAAAGCTTCTCAAAGACTTTTTAAATCACAGTTTCCTTGGTCAGTTCCTGGATTTTAATTAAAATAATTCATAACTGATTCCATCTATCATGGCTTTGAAACCAGATAGAGCTGTCTGTCAGCTCTGGCCATGTTTCCTTATGCCTTCTATTAAGCTCAGTAGAAACATCATGTATTCTTCTGTAAAGCTTCTTCCACCATACATCAACAGGACAACAGCTAGCCACCAGCATTTGAGTCCAGAATTCTGAATTAAAAAAAAAGAGGTTCAAGCACTCTTAGATTAGTACCTGGTTTATTTTAAAGGAAAATCTCAGCTGATGAAGCAGGCTTTGGGGGTTTGTTTCCCAAAGAACACACAAGGATTTCTTGCGTTGCTGATTATCAAATTCATGACAACTCAGGTCATGTGCACATTGATTGTAACTTGTCCAGAATTACACAAATACTGACATAAGTACATTGTGTTCTGTGATTGAGAGCCCTCCAGCAATCTTAACAATATTTCATGATGAAATAACATTTGATTTTGATCCTCTAGATCTCTAGTTTTTATTTCAGAAGCCTGCTTTCTGTTTGATTTTATGCCTCAGGACTACCTTTTTTTTTATTGTTTTTTTAAAGACATTGGATTTTCAAAGAATAAGAAATCCACTTTGAGAATGAGCTACATAGACCTCAGACTGAAAATAAAACCAACTTAAAAATACAAAGGCATGAAATAAGGTGCCCAACACAGATCAAACAGTTTTTAAAAAGTAAGTTTAAAGAGACAAGAAAACAAGAAAAGAGAAGAGGAAAAAAACTGGAGAAATCAGAGACTGAAAGGACTAAACTTTCGGGAACAATTACGTGCTTATGCTTTCAAAAAAACTTCAATCAGAATTTCTTTGGTAACTGATCTCCACTGATTTGAGACTGGATCTTCAGCATTTAAATAGAAAGTGTCAGGAATCCAGAGTCCTTCAGCACAGATCTTTGCAGCACTGTAGCCTTAAGCTTAATTCGCTTTGATTCCTGGTATCAAGATACCAAAACATTTTTCCTTGGGGAAGAAAAATAGTTGACAGCATAGACAGTGACAGAGCCAAATGTTGCGTAAGTAGCAATACTTTTTTTTTTTTAAATGATAAAAAGTTTCTGCAAAATCCATGTTTAAAAAAAAAAAAAGAGTATTATCAGCAGACCAGGCAAAATGAGAAGTATGTTCACGTGTTAGGCACTTATATTGCTTCTATTTTAAGAATTGAACCAAGCAATTTGCACTTTCACACACGCAACAGTTGTACTTTTACTTTATTTCCATCATTTTTGCTGCTTTGAATCTTCTTTTCATATAAGAAGCTTATCGGCTTTGGACTTTGGCTTCTTCTGACCCAAATACATGATGTTTCAGAGAATATTTCATTGGGAGACACTGAAGAAAAGATAACTCTTCAAAGCATCAGAGATTGAGGTGAAAATTTAAGATCTGATTCTTCTGGTGTCTTGGGGAAAAGAGTGTAGCTGGAAATATACTGAAATGCAATATATCATTATTTGTCATGTAAATTGTAGCCGCACCTAGAAGATTCAGAAAGCTCCAGCAAAGAATAAAAATATTTAATTCAGAGATTCTAGTTTAAAAAGAGATGAGAAGTAACAGTATGAGAAGGTGCTAAATATGCTTGATTATAGTAGTGTCTGAGATGACCTCCTGCCATCCCTCCTACCCCTGGTCCTCCCGTGAACTTAGAATGCTAAGCCACTGTCCTCGTGCACATAGTAACGGGAACCGAACAACCTGGTATAGGAGAGTACACTTTTCCTCGCTATACCAACACATTTCGAGAACACACTGCGTTACTGAAAAATGTATTTCCATAGACATAGTCAGGTGTCCTCAGAGGACCAACACAGCTTGATGGCTTCGGAAGTGGAAGAGAACCAGGGGGAATATCTCTAGTTCTTGTCATTAATTTAGTAGCACTAATAAATAGGCTGCCCTTCTTAACCAAAGGTTTTACGTGTCTTGTGGTAGCCAAGGCCATCTACAGGCTATGCCAGTCATATTGACAAAAACCACACCTTGCATATCTTGGTTTGAGGTACTACAGGAACTCTCCAAACAAGAAACAAACTTCCCAAACTTGTACATGGCTAATATGCTGAGACAGATCTATGACCTGACTTCGGCTGCTTCTGAGATGTAAGGCAGTATTAGAGCCAATCTTTCACAAAGCAGAGAAATCCACCCTGAAAAGAATTAGAATTGGCTGCAGTACATCTAAGCTTCAGTGATTCCCAGCTCCTGCAGTAACTACACCAAATATGAAGAGCTGAAACAAAATAAGACCACACCGGACTCACACCCTTCATGTACATAGGATGCAAGATGGATGTCAATAACATCCTGTGAACACACAGAACCCATTTCATTTAGAATGTACCCTCCAGGCAATGAGAACTTGATTGCTTTGCTGCCTGTGCATTAGCGCAGTATTTCTTCATTAATTTCCCTTCCAGGATGAAATATTAGATCAAGTTCAGTGAATTAAGTTAATTTCCTTTCCTTAGAAGGAAAATACAACAGTAATGATGTGACAGCTGCACTGCTGAGGATACCACATCTGTAGCGTGGGGCCACCCTAAGAATACAGATGGTACAATGGAGAGGGATCAGCTATCCAAGGTACTCTTCAGTGAGAGCACTGACCAAACTGGTCTGTTCTTCGCTGGCCACCACTATAACCGCATTGTTAGCGATCAGCTGGGGGGATTGTGCAGTATTAGTATTAGTATTTTCAGTATCAGTCACCTATCTGTAACATTTTACTCTATAAAGGAAGACCTTATGGGTAAGCAACTACATGTCAGCTTCAGCAATGAATTGCATTCAAAGAGAAAAGTTCCTGCCCAGATCTGAAGACTGAAGTCTGTATCAAATACCACCTTTGGGTTGGCCCTGTGACATTTAGGGCCCTGGATAAAGGAGGAAATCCACCCAGCTGTTTCATTCGCAAAGAAAGGAGCATTTGAGGTAAACATTACCCTCCCTTTACTCAAATTTATGGAGGGTGTTTTAAAACACTGTGTTCTTTAGAAATATGCAAGTTCAACACTTCCATTTGCTCCGATATTACTGATTTAGCATTTCTGTAATGCCACTCCTAGTCATTCACTTCTGTAATCATTGCTGTCAAGACCTTTACTTTTTGCACATGCAGGTACAGCTTCTGCTGTAAAAAGCTTTCTTTCCTTATCAGTCATCACAGCTGCTTTGAATCCCCCCATCTTGCTTATTCTTTTTGCTCTATCAAAAAATAATTTAAAGTTATTAAAACAAAACAAACTCCCTAATGGAGAATGTTAAAGAAAAAAAACAAGGGGTGAGATTATTAGGTATAGCAAGAGTCTTGTGCAAAATGAATTGAAGCATCTACACGCCCTTCTGCCAATTGTCTTGCTCTGTGGTTATGGTAACATGAAAAAGACAGGCAGGATATGAATCACAGCAAAGCATGAAGAATAAGAAAACTCACCAGCTTTAAATTAACCTACTCACCTAAGTACCTTCCATGAAAGATGATTTAATTGATGTCCAGGATAATTTGTGAAACTGGTGAAAAGCAAAAGCTGCAAGAAAGTGTTTGACAGAATTTTTTGGACATACTACATATGTTTCAACTAATGTTGTTGACAATATTCAGCTATGTGGTAGAAACTAAGAAAAAGAGAAATCACAGGCTACAAGCAGAACAGACTTTACCTAAATAATGTTGAGCACAGACAAGCAGTCATAAGGAAGGCTCTCAGGGACATTTTTGATGCTGAAGAATAGACCGTCCGAACAGGCAATGCAAACTTTACTTCTCTTTGAACATGGAAAGTTTTTATCTTTCCCCAACTCTCCAAAAAGGCTGAAAGTAAAGGAAGTGTTAAACTTACTGTAATTAGTAAAACAGAGGGGAAAAAAAAATAAACAAAAAAAATGAAGCTCCACTACAGTAAAACAAGTCACAAGCTCCCTGGCTATACACACCATCTGGGTGGGGGGACAAAATCACTGGTAGAAAATACACTGCTAAAATTCCATGAAGTAATACATCAACTACATCCAGAATATTTTTTGAAGGAAATACATTCTATTAGTAGGTCAAAACCCCAGCACAAATGGTGATGGCATAACTACAGTTATTTCTCTGTCTAGAGTGATGAGGGAACAATAGATGATGACAAGAATGGCATCTGGGAGAAAAGTTTTATTGGCAGCTATTCAAGAACACATTTCTCTAAACTTGAATAATGTCAATATGCAACTAAAAATAATGAATTTCACAGTTAAAGCAAAAAATGGTTAAGTAATCTTAAAATGGTGTCAAACAAAAAAAAAAAAAGAATAAAGAATACAAAGTCACTACTAAAAATATCAGTGCAGTGGGAGTAAGAAAGAACTATTTGGTTTTATGGCTGATTTTCACAGATGCTCCACACCAACTCCATAAAACAGAGCCCAACAGTCCATTTTCTTTTGCTTATTTCATCTGCAATTTCAACTGACTAAGTCTGGACATACAAGCATTATAGCACCTGATTTCTCTTTGCAAGTAAGATGTGCACAAATGAATCCTGGAGTTCATCAATCAAGCTATGGTTTAGATGATTATTTCCTTGTTCTGATGGATATATGACAAGTGGGTGCATATTCCATTGAAAAACAGAAAAAGAGAAACCACCTTATGCCCCTTCAAAGCAACAGTAAGGAGATTAGAGACACCACTGAAAAATTTCCATTGCGAAGTTCTTCAGCAGCAAGCAAAATCAGAAGTTACTCTATTTCAGATACCTTTTTTACCATATATGACTTTTAGATCAGTTACCTTTGTACAGAATATACATATCAGCTAAAACTCAAACCCAGCTTTACTCAACTACTACCTTCCATTTCATTTTAAGAAGGAATAAACATCAGAGGTTTCCTTTCCCATCTCTTAAACAAGTACTCCTCCTGAAATATTTTTTTTTTTTAATCAGCCCCTGGCTCATGACATCATATTTGATCAGGTGAAAGACCAGCCATTTCAGAATTATAGACTGTACTGTGCTGTTTCCTGAATAGGCACCATGCAATTTAACCCCAAGGTTAAAAAGTTACTGCATTTAACGTGAATTAAAAAAAAAAAAAAAAAAAAAAAAAAAAAAAAAAAAACAAGTAGCAAAAAAAGTGTATACACAAGAGCAAATTAAAGAAGGAACTAGATCTCTTAATGAGCAGACAGGCATTTCACATATTTTGGACAGCTTCTCACCTTTTAAAGGCTTAGTCAAGGGAATTACAGAAGAACGGATGGTAACTCGTGCAGTGAGATGACAGGCATTGCTGCTCGCACTTAAACCAACTCTTGAGAAATTCGTTGTCACCACCGAGCCCTTACATGACCGTCACCTGGCTCAGAGATGATGTTCTACATTTGTCAGTAGGAGAAGCAGGGAGACAATGACAGCAGAATATGAAGAATAAAAAGCAAACTGAATCACAGGCATCTCATGAAAGTCAAGTGCTGAAATATTTTGGGGAAAGATAAAAGGTAAAAAATTGTAAAGGTAAATTAGAAAGAACACATGATATCAATCACTGCCTAAGAATGATAAAGGAAGATGTATTTGGTGAAGAAAAGTATTATGTTTGAGGCATAGTAGAGGTGCGCACTGGAACAAGTGACATTTATTTTGGTCAGCTTACTGGGAAAGCAGCGCGTGATTACGATGGCGATTTCAATCTCACAGGAATTTGATGAGGCAGACCTAGGAGCTCAGCAAATCCTGCACAAAAGCAAGAATAGAGGAGATTCTGTCTAGTATAAGCTACACATGACTGATTCTTAGCAAACAGATTATAAAGCTAGGTATTTTTCCCTGGGATTTGTTCTCAAGAGACACGGTCCATTACAGCGTGGTTGCAGCCTCCCGAGCCATATTGAGTGCAACTTCATGGAGTCTGGTTCTCAATTCATTCAAAGTGCCAACCAACAATAAAAGAGAATTCTCTCTAGAGAGCAGCAGAGCTGCCCCAGGAAAGGAGAATTCATACAAATAAACTATTTGGCTCCAAACACTCCAATGCTCTCTGCTCTTGTTCTGTCCTTTACCTTTCCCCCAAGGAAGCATATTTTTGGGAAGGCTCGATTTCAGATCTGCCAGCCAAAGCCACTGCTCCAAGGCCCCAATCCCCATTCAAGCTCTTGACCTGTTGATTAAGTCATTTGGACATTTCTAATACATTCCCATTAATACTGATCGTCATTCAACAAGCTGGAACCAGTAAAGTCAGACCATCAGTGTCACTGGGAACCCCAGGATGCACAACAGCAGTGCTACAACAAGTAGAGATCTCCTCCTGTAGATATTATACCTTACAGAAAATACAGACCACAGTGCTGTGCTGGTGGCATTGCTGGGAAATGCCAAAGGTGCTCTGAAATTTGGCTTCAAAGATGCAGCGTGTCACTGTTTAGAGATGGAAATTATGAAATCCATCTCAGCTCAAGTTTAAGAGTTTCGGTTTCACTGAAGAATCAAAAAAAAAAAAAAAACAATTTCATTGCAATTATAAAAATAATTTTCATTAAATCCACCTTCTTTCTTAGAAAAATAAAATTTTATAAACTTCATTTTCTAGTGGGAAAATAGGTGAATTAAAAGGAGAATTCCACCAGTTCTAAACCAGCACTTTTTAATCTCCATATTAAACAAGTTAAACTACTGACTTATTAAAATAGAGACAATCACTGTGAAGCAAAATAAACAAAACCACCATTAACGTACACTACTTTATAAGGTTTATCTGTCATAATAAGCATCTAATTTTAGTAAAACCAAATTTTAATAGATGAATGCATTAAGTAAGCAATATTTTTGCTTCTATTTCTTATATGCTGAAGAATTAGAGGACTACAAGTATCATGAAATCAAATTATTAAAAAAAAAAAAAAGCTATGAAACAGAGCCTAGATCTACATGGTATTTATTAACTGGCCTTTCACTGGTCTACAGTGAAAAGTGACCTCCCCTGAGGTGCTGCCTCCTCACTCGGCAGCCCTTGATACAACAGCCCTGTGCCCTGGGTACAGCTTGCCGATGCTTTTGGCTGTCCTCTAAACTCCGTCAGCCTCAATGTTTTTTTCTAATCACTTTTTCAACCTTTGTAATGATTTGCTTGTCTGGTTTGTTGTAGGTTTGGGGTTGATCTTTGTTGGGTTTGTTGTTTTGTTTTGTTTTTTTTTTCCTCCAGGCTTTCATTTCGGAAATAGGTATTTGTCATATGTTGGAGATCTAGTTTCTACAGGACTTTTAGCTGTTCACCTTAACGAGAGGCAACGGTACAAAGGCATGCACACGTGCATCTAGCGCTTTCTTTCTCATTTCCAGGTTGCCTAACACTCTAAAAACTGTAATGCAACAAGTACTTCCCCACAACCAAACCCATTTTCTGTTCCCAGCCTCCTGTCCCCTCTTCCCCTTCACTCAGCCACCCACTATGTCCCCCTGTGACACTGACAGCACATGCCCCTCTTCCCCAGCTCTGCCAGGTACAAGGCACAGCCTGACAGATACCCATCTCTGCAACGAGGAAGGACATACCATCTCACCACCCTCACCACCTCTCTGCCTACGTCCACGCCGAGATGTAGCACTGCCTGATGTCATTTTGAGGCAGGGCACCACAGCCTTTCCTTGCACAGCTTCATTCCCAGCTGTTACTAACTGGCAAGGTACATGTCACAGACGCAGGAGAGCTTCAAGGGGAAGGAAAAGACAACAATAAGATGCTGTTTTGCCTTGCTCTATTGGCAATTCACCTTTTCAGTTACACATGAATATTTTCATAGCACTTATCTATGCACAGGTATCTGTCAATCTGGTCACAACAAGTTTCCTGCTATAATTTTCAGCAAACCATATACTCTGTGCATTCCATAGGTAAAAAACACATTGAAGTTATACTCCAATTATTTAGTCCTCAAATGGCAGAGAATGAGACTTTCTATACACAGTACTTTGTAAAGTATGAGAAAACCATAAATGTTAATCAAATTACAAGCGGTAAATCAGTAGAGGCAGATGAGCTCTTAAAAAGTAACACTATCCTCTAAGCTTCATAACAAGCTTTTCTTGAGAATGGCGTCTAGATCAGACGTTAGGTTTCTCCGAACACACTGAAAGGCAGCCTCGCCACCCTTTACCCCAGTGCAGGGGGTACTAACAGGCTATGTTCCATCCCACTCCCTGCAACTCCAGCTGTGAAATACCTAGCTGTACTCCAAACCAGGATGCACTGCCACTCTTACGCACAACATTCCCAAAAGCAAATAATTCCAGTACCCTGGTGTGCTGTACTAGGTTCCTCTACCCAGGCCGTTCTTGGAGGACATCTTCCTAGAGTTCACCCAGTTAGTAAGATAGACACAGCAGATCAGGGCGGGGGAAGATAGGAACATAAATGTATCTGAATTTCCAAGCGTGCTTGAACTGACAGAATGAAGCCTGGAGAAGTTAGTTAAGCAACTTAGTTAGGCATGTAATTTCCTCAAAACTGAAGAGTAAGGTGAACAAAGGTCGGTGCTGGGAATCAGCAAAGACCATAACAAGACTTACCAAGCTTTTGCAAACAGCTGGCACTTTGACCAGACAGATGGGCTGATGCCTGTTGAGTGTTAACCAAGTTCTCACATGCTGTGGGACTGCAGGCAAAGTTTTGATTGCGGTGGAGAAAGTGCAGGAGGAAGAGAATACTTAGCTCCAAAAATACACAGTATTTGTAACAAACACTCTTCTCCATTGGAGATTTTTTTTTAGAGCAGCCTCTGTCTAGCACAGTAACCCTATGCCTATCCATTAGAGACCTTTCTAAGACCAGTAGCCATCAAATGGTCACAACCTTCCAAGGGTTATGAGGTGGTCACAACAACAAAACAATATCTAGCTGTAATTATCTAGTTCAGCCTTTCTCTTGTGGTTTATTTCTGGGAAGACAAAGTATGAAAACCTAGTTTAAGCATAAATAAACTTTATGAGGGATTAAAGATACGCAGAGCAGACTAAATCGAGGGAATATTTAGACATTATGTTGAGTGCCTTAAGAAAATGAGTTTTCTGTTGAAAATTCCTTTAAAAACAGTCTCCACAACCAGACTTGCCAAGTTATTTGCAGGGAACAATTTATTCATTAGATTTAGCTGGGATTCGCCCCTAAATGAAAATGAGCTAAAAGAATTACATTACAGAGAAAGAGCTTTAGCTAATCCTTTATAATACACCAGGGATATATGCAAATTAATTTGCTTCTCAAAGTTTAAAACATTGCATAGTGTAAAATCATTTTATGATTGTCTGGCAAATTGTTATGATGTTTGTTTATGCCTGATAATGTATACGACAAAAAAATGCACGAATTTCACAACAGTATACCAAGGGGACTTACAAAAACATTGTTATTGTTCAGTGTAAAATAAGATAATCAAGTCATGTAAGGATGGATGTAACTATCAGGAATATCTGCAGCATCTCTATGGAAAAGCCTCTACAGGTAAAATCTACCTAAGTTTACCAAAGATTTCTTTTTTTTTCTTTTTTTTTTTTTTTAAATATCCCCATCAGTGGTTCATACAGAAGCTGCTCTGTGGAGATCTTCTGGAACATTTTCCCTTGGGATCGACCTACAGTAAATATTCCTGATGGGAACCAGGTTTACACAACAATGATGATTTTTCTCACGAAGAAAACCCAGAAGCTGCACTGTTTTTATTTGACCATGAAAGGAAGAAGGGAATAAAACAGAAGCACCTCCTTTCTCTGAAGTATTTGTGTACCAGTACAACAGCTAAGCACCACCACCCGCTCTGCTCCACGCAGTTCCTTAGTACATACCCAGGCTAATGCAGAACAGAGATAACTGAACTCTAAGCCGTAAACTACTAATTAAACCACATCATCTTTAGAATGAGCACTTCTGCAAATGACTGCCATCAGCTGCAGAGACATCTATAGCCTAGATGACTTGGTATCCAAGGATATTAATTAAAAGAATAAATACCTGCCACTGGGCTGAACAAGCCTCCATTTTTTTTTTCGGGCACTGAGCAGTAAGAAATGTAGAGTCGTTCTGTAAGAGTCACAGCTTTTTCGTATGAGCTCACGTAGAAAGACATCAGAACACCAAGTGTGGCCACCAGCAGCACTCCAAGGTAGCCATCTTGGAGAGGAGAATCAGATATCACTTGCAGTTAAAGACCGCAAAAAAATCTGATAGCATGAGACATATTACATTATGACCTTGAGTCTTTGTTTCTGCCTATTTTTGCACCTCTACAGCAGTTCATTATCTGAACCACATTTTGCAATAGTAATGTTTTTACTATTATGTGTTTATAATACACGTTAGTAAAAAGCCCACAGAACAATACATGACCAGAAAAAAAATTTTACACACATCTTGACAGCTTCTCCACTTCCGTGCAAATGCTTTAGAAATTGAATGGACTTGTACACGTTCCCAAAATATCTACTAGATTATAGACATTACTGGAAACAATTGCACTAGGTGTTTACATCATAATTCAAGACCAGAGCAATTCCATTTATTGCTAAATAATGAGCTTTACTTGTCAGGTCTCATGGTCAGCCCCTAGAAACATCGAATAATTTTCTAACAAAGGAGCAAACTCTTCCCCCCTTCTCTCTCCCTCTCCCGTTTTGCTTTGATGGCTAAGATTTCAAAGCTAAATATATCCAAGTATAAAGTCATAGAGAAATCAGGAAACAAGGACAACCATCTGGATATTAAATTCACCAGTGACCTTTTCTTTTGCATTTGTATCAACACCTGCTTGGGCATCTCCTAGTGCTGCGTTACTTCAAGTTGAAGAAATACAATTCACTCCACACAATATTTTCTTCTATGCCAAGTGTCACACAATAATTATGATGAAAGCAAAGACTGAAAATGTACTTATATTAATTAGCAATTATTAGAAGACAGGTCCTCGTGATTACTGCTTCACAGACATGAAAATGAATTCATTACTATAAGACCGTTGCCATCGAGTGAATATCTGATCAGCTTTAGCAGATCAAAAAAGCATATTAAATGAGTAATCAAATGATAAAGTGTATCATTTGTATAAATTACCAAAGGACAACCTCCCCTTCTGACTGAGCTGCTCAGCTTGACAGAGATTATTTATGTGGTTTCATACAGCAAGCAAATCCTTTATTACTGCCAGTCACACTTGCAGATGGAATGATTGTTTGAGCAAAATTAGAAAAGGTATTCACTCAAAGATAAATTTTCTGTATTCTGCTTGATGTTTCTACAGTACACTACTATGACAGGTTTAGATTTTAACTGAATAGTCTTTTGACCCACACCACACTATTTCTATTTAAAAACAACAAAAAAAAAACCCAGAACTGAAAGACCTTTTAGTAGGGACTAAGAAGGCAACCCAAGACATTCTAGATCATAAGCAACTAAGTATGCTTATATTCAGTGATATGTTTTTGCCAGGTAGCACAAGACAGTATTATTATTTTTAGAAACACTCGAGACATCGGTAGTGAGCTAGCTCAATATAATTTTAAGAAAAGGTTTTTTTCAGGCCCTAAAATGTATTGTTTTATAATTAGATACTTCACAATAATAGGTTGTCTTTTCTTCCTATTTGAAGTTATTGCAAAAACCCATAAGCCACTAAAGTATTTCATAAATAGGCAGTATAAAATAACTATTCCATTTTCAAAGAATTACAGATTAATTGCAGACAGTACTCACATCTTGCTGGCCACTTATTTATCAGATTATAGAAAGCAAATAGCTGTCAGCAAGAAAGTTATTGTAGAGATTTGATTCATATAGATTTGACCATATGTAAGAAAACAAAACTATACCTGTTCCCTCAGAATTTATTTAAAATAGCCATTGCATACACTACACTCCAGAATTCCTTTCAGCATGTCTTGCTTATATGTGAATAGTGGCCAGCAAGTTGTATTCGGGACTGATATTTCAGATTCATCTAAATTTAGAAGTTAGCCACTTCTTGATAAAGTTATATTTTCCAGATTTTTTTTTTTTATTAGGCATGTCTCTTGTGGTTATAAGGCTTTCTTTCCCTGTGAATATGTTAAACAGCAATGAAAACTTGTTATTCAGTCTGATAACTAGGAAGTTAAAGTGTAAATAAGGTGCACCAGAAACTAGCTGAATTTATCCAGTGAATCAGAAAATTATTTACCAGATCTGAAGGTGAATTTCCAACGTTCTGGTTGCTGGTCTTTGGTGGAGTTATACATTCATTTTCTAATTTAAAAGTAGTTCCGCAAGTCCCACACCTCCACTACCATTTTATACGCTCCCTGAAACTTATCCTCCTACATAATTACATAGGTAATTTGTTCTGGCTTCTCTACAAAACCAATAAGGTATAACTGGACAGGTTCAGTTGGTACAGTTCAATTACTCAATCGCTATTTCAATTTAGTTAAATTTCTATTAATAAGAGTAGCATTCAGTTATGCTTGTTACAGAATTACTGCACCCAGTTATCCACAACCTGTAACAAGCCTTAGAAAAGACAAAGGGTAAGGACAAAGGGTAAGTCTAAAATTGGCATCTTCCTCCACAGCGTCCAGTGCCCAGGGCAATATGGAAGTCCAGTCACTGCCTCTTTGACTTCTTCTGATGCTCTGTACCAGACCATTAGCTGGCACACACAACAAAATGCAAGCACAAAGCAAATAAACACAGCAGAAACAAAGGCATAATCAATGGTAAAGGAATAATCCAGCCAGCATACTACCACACGTAGCACTTGTAGTTTAGCACCTTCTTGAATTTGGGATCATCCATAGATTTGTCTTTAGAGCACGAGCCAGCACGTATAATCACCCAGGAATATAATACTGGATATTATAGTATCACACCAAAGTTTCCCAGAAATACATACTTGGAGTGGCACAGCTGCCAAGTTTGACTGCTTTAAACAATATTTTCATAAAGACATAGTTCAGGAAGGTTACTACCATGCACAGATTTCTTTTTGTCTGCCTTCAGTTGTCAATTAACAACATTTGCTAACTTATAAGTCATACATCCTTGCACACACCTATCAAAAATCTAGATATTTCTTATACCCTGCTTCAGAACATGCATTTTAAAATCATGTTGAAACAACTCTCCTCTCCAATATTTCAACATTATCATTTTTTTTCTGAGTTCTTGTTTGGTCAAAATAGGTGTACACAATTTGTTTCCTCCTTGACCAGACTTACAGCATTCCTTATATGTTTTCTTTCTTTTTTCTGAAATATCTAGATAAGTTGACACATGTAATCTACTTTTACAGCTTCATTGCATTACTACTGCTTTCCACTCAGGTTTTTCTTTTCTTTTTCTCAGTGTTTCTTTATCTTTTTAAGCTCTCCCACCTATTCCACCAAGATCATTTTTCTATTATAATTAATGTACGCACGTGCCTGTAACACCACACTAAGGCAAAGTGAGTATTACTGTATCAAAAAACTCAAATATAGACAAATTCAATAAGCTGAAAATTGGCTCAGAATTTCTATGTTTCAGGAAATACTAGAAAACAATTTCTTACACAGAAAATATTTACAGGAAGTTCTGCTTTCATCTGAGTAACTTCTTTTTAATGGTCATTGTTTCATACATTGCAACTTAGACTTTTTGTGAGGTTGATTGGCAAAGTGGCATTCCAGGTTGAAATTATAAGAACTTACTTAATTTTTGTCAATTCAGTTAAACTAGAATAAAGAAATTACTTCACTAAAGTTAGACAATTATAAAATTTATTAACGCAAAGATTTCAGCCTCTGAAAAGTAGGCTACATCTAGAAAAACTGGCTGAGGTGTACAGTCAAAGCTAATTACTGAGGCACCCTGTACGTTCAGTGGAGGCTGATGGACACCAGATGACATTTTGTTCCCTAGATCAATTAATTAGGTAGACTGAATCTGCCTTTTCAAGTGTCTGATTTTCTCCCTTAAACACAGAGGGAGTCCAGCCAACTATCTTGAACTAATGATACAACTTTCAGACAGCTGAAAGTAACCGAGATGAATGTCATCCTACCAGTGTGACTTTTAAAGAATAAGTAACCTCACTCTTCCTAAAATTCACAAGTCACTGTGATTAATGACAACATTGACAGATGTTCGTAATGATGATCAAGTGCCTTTTTCCGCAGAAATCTGTGACAAGTAAATGAGTAGCACACACCATCACTATTCAAAACAGCTTCCACGGCCCCTAGACCACGGGCAATTTCTGGATAACTGATGTCATGCAAAAAGTAGTTTCACAATTTAGTCATTAGTAATTAATAGTCTTGTTTTAATGTTAAAGACAAAGCATAAGTTTTATTTACTGCTACAGAAAAAAGATTTAAAGTATTTGCTCACAACAAATTCTACTCATTTGTTGCATTCACACACAGCAGAAAGTATTACCTGCACCATTGCCTGGTAATAGTGAAATGGATAACTACAACATTTTAAATAAATAATATTCCAGATGTAAACTTTTATCTGAATAGCATGTGGAGGATGATAATTACAGAATACCTTACGCCATCACACAAAGCAGAAAAAAAATTGCTGCTTTCAAAATATTCCCACTTTGCCAATTAGTCAATGATTATTCAAAGCGGAAATTCAGTAACTACTCTCAACACCAAAATACCGTTTTTATATTCAACCAGATCTAATTAGAGTAAAACATAAAAGTTCTAATGCCTGCATCTAGCACCTTATGCCAAGACATCTTTCACCTTAGTATCAGTATTCAGAAATCAATTAAATCACATTTAAATATGTGTGAAATAATAATCAAACTCCTAACTACGCCTGACTAAATTAAGGGCTTCTATCTTAAGATTTATTTCAAATTAAAACTTATTATTGTCTGCCTTTAGTATAAGTCTCAAAATTTAAACACGAGGAAAACTGGAAACTTTCCTCAGTCTTTCATGAGCTCTGCATTAGATCCTTATGTTTTTGGCATTGCTCATGGTTACATTTCCAGAAATGCTACCGGCAAAGGTTTCATCCAATAAGCCTGTTGCCAAACCAAGACAAAACCCACAGCCAAATTGTCCCACTGAGGAGTTTTACTCTTTACAATCAGGTTTAATTGCTCGCATAGTTCATCTTTCACATGGCCAGTCCATCAGTGAACACTTATTAAAGCGCAATATGGCCACTGCACGTCAAACACCTGAGCCAGGTACCAGTTCCCAGATCAACGGCACGCGCAGAGATGTTTGTGGATACTAAGCAGCTCAGCCCAGTCCAGCATTCAGGTACCAGATGGCATCAACGCGCAACCCTTGGCTCCCATCGGCTTTCCAAGGCTTTGAAATATTTTCTGGATGAAACGAACTCAGTAGTTTGAGTTGCTTTAGCAATCCATAGCACCCCAGAAAACTGAGGACTGACAGTGACACTTGCAATACCAAATACTCACTGATCCCTTATCCACCTGAGCACAACTGAAAGAAAAACAAGCTAATGGGTGACTAAAGTTTCATCCTCAGCACTACCATGCATGCTCTGTCACAGGTAGCAGGGCAGATACCAGAAGGGATTGGAAAATGCAATATTGATCTAAAAACCAGAATACTCATCAAAATATAGGAAGCACCAGCTCTCTAAGTGATTGAACAGCAGCAGTATGACTACTTTAGCATAAGCATCTGGGAGGTGTTTAACTTCCACACAGAATATTTGCATTTATAGGTATTATAATATATACTGACAGAATTGAAGCACTGGCTGAAGATTGAAAAAAACATGTTTACAACTTGAGAAAACTGCATTTGGTCCTCAGACTGTTTTCAACTGTTAAAAATATCTTGTGGAAAGAGGCATGAAATTGAGGGCTCAGGAAGTGAATTACGAAAGAAATATAGTTAGAGGGCAGTTGAATTAGCAACAGGGAAAAAAAAAAAAAATGAATAATATAATCAGTTGCTGTATATGCAAAATTTCTCTACCCATGCTTTTTCCAGCTAGCATGCAGGTAAGACTTTGCAAAATAACCAGTTTTAACTGGTTAACATCACATCATAAGTGACCCTGCAGAGAGTTGTGTCAAAGAACATATTTCCATATCCCTTATAAAATTGCACCATAGATTGCAGTTCCAGCGAAATCAAACACAATTTCACACTTACAAAGACAGTCATCAAAACTTTCAGAGATTACAATGAGAAATTATATTCCTTGTTATGCAAATTTGTAATAAAGTAACTCATTAAAAAAGAAGAGCAGCAAATGAGCAGTTGTGTTTGCCTACTTTATCACAACTTCTCCATCAGGAAAATTAAGCAATGGGAGATTTGGTGAGGAACGAGGGCAAATATTTTTAGACTATTAGAGCAACAAACTAACTGCATTGTAATTTTTCTATATTTTGAATTTATAAAAGCTGATTATCTTTGTAGAAGATGCACTTTTACTCTAAAAACCAAGTAGCGTTAGCTATACGTTAACATATGCAGACAAATCACTGATCTCTCTACTTGAATGAGGGAAAATCTTGGACACAGGCTGGACACAAGTCATACTCTTTACCTCATCAATTTAAGACAGTTTCTTTTAATAAAAATGAATTAATCCTGCTGCAGCTTCACCTTGCCTCTAATTCACTTGGTAACTCCTGCGGAAATTGCCTGATTATCTCTTAAGTGTCTTGAACACCATCAGTTCCATAATAAAAAAAACCCCACAAACAGTAGTTTTAAGAAAAAAACCAAAACATTGCATACAATTTTCAAATCCCAAAATTTTAAGTGACATAAAAAGAACTCAGAGCTGGAAGTAAAAAGCATTTAGCTTAGATTCAGCCACTTAAGCAACTCTAAGTGATAGAGGGAGATATTAGTCCTTGAAACAAATTACTCAGCATTGTTTTCAGCACTTCTGGTATGAATACTCTGTATTGCTTCTTTGCAAGTGGAGTATGGTGTGATTTACTATTAGCAAGTTTTAAAACAATAGAAATTAAAGCAGAAAAATCTGCCCAACATACAATCTATCAGAAATTAAGCAAGTGCTACAATCTATCACTGGAAATGGTAAATTAGCCCTCAAGAGCAGAAGTCTCAAGCTTTCTATCCAATGTGAAAGCAGCCTCTAATAACGTGCAGTTCAGATGAGATATGTGCCCAGTATGCGAGAGTACTTCTTGAAGACTTCTTTCATATAGACCTTCAAGTTGTTCACATCAACTTACAAATACATAAGTTGACAGTTACATTTACACATCTCGATTTGAGAATTGTTTCCTGGAAGAGTTCTGCTTTCCAATCAGACCTGCGGTGTTACTTCTAATTAAAAACAAGTTTCTTGAAGTAACACCAGTACTCTTATTATGGACATTGCACATGCCTAATTTCCATTAGCTGCTAAGAATTTATGACTTGTTGTCATAATTGTACCACAAAGGGAAACATAGTATGTCTAGCTTGTTAGATGCAGGGTGTTTTGGTTGGATCACAGGCAAGGAGAGATAGATTGTGTGAAGCAAAATTACAGTTTTTATTTCAGAAAGCGTGATGCCCCAAACAATTGTTCCTTCACTCAACAGTGAATTAACTGATGTGAATTAAAACAGAGCAACGGGAATTGCCTCAAACCCATGCTCTATTAAGTTCCATAAAAGCAGAGCTAGAAAAGCTGCAAGCTATGAGTTTCAAAGGATGTAGATGTGTTTCTCCTTTTCTTCCCTCTCTAGCTGTAGGATAGGTATTTTTAATAAGATAACAATCTAAGCCAGTAATTAAAAAATTAAACTAAATTCAGTGAGAGGGAAATGTCACTGGCAAAATAACTCCAGTGAGTGAATGACCTGACCATATGTGCAATCACAAGGTAAGGAACTAATTTTTGTGGACCTCTGCTCAATTATTGTAGGCTGGCACACTGTTGTCAGTTCTAAAGGTTAATGCAGTAATGAAAGATGACAATCTCTCCTAAGTGATTACTGAATGCCCAAGCAGGTATTCACATTTTAAATTAAATGTGCTCCAGGCAGCCTGAGGACATAAGGTTTGTCCAAAGCCTCTACCACCGCCTGTGCGGAATGCTAACACCGGCTGCGCTACCCTCAAGTGTCGCGCACAGCTCAGATTCCAAAAGGATGTACAAGATGATGGTGCAGCTCTGAATGTAACACTTCCCAAAACTGGGTCAAAAATTTATATCACCTGAACTGCTTATAATTGAATCCACTGTGATTTTTCAGAAGACAAAACTTTTGTCTGATACCTAATGTCCATCAGCGTTTCCTAGAATTTCATTTAAATTTTTTGAGATGTGTTAGGTAAAGGGGGAATTAAATTATAAATTAATAATCACAATTATAATTGTCTTTTAAAGAAATTTTTATTGGCCAATCTGCATTCACTGATGGCTGTCATATCTTTATCTGGAGATGACGTACTCCAGGGACAGATCCAATACTGCAACATCCAGCGTGCCCAAACAAATGCTCCATAGGCACCCATAAATTGCACACAAATAAGCTACATGTGATGGAGGTAATGGAGGAGTGGGACTAATACCATTTACACTCTGGGTTATCTCCAACCCACTGAAGTCTGTTATGCCACTTAAATAAAAACCTAATTAAATGATTACTGGCATCAATGAACTAGAACTAGTGGGCTGCTCAGGCAAATTTCCACTCAATCTTCAGTCCTGTCAGCAATCCCAACACTGAAATGATCTCTTGCCCCCCTCAGCTTTAAACAAAGCAGTCACCATCTCACATTCATCACTAACATCTACAAGACTAAGTATCCCCCAAGCAATTCACACAAGGCCAAGAATGACAGCAATGCCAGTATCATCTCCTTTTGGGGTGAAAGGGCTTTGTCATTAAGTAATGGATTCATCCTGCTTTGGCCATTTCTTGCAAGTCTTTGGTCATTTTTCAAATCATCTCTGCTACTGAAACCCTGGAAAGCAACTCTAATTTCAAGGTTACCTTGTATTAGCTTTAAGCAGACGAAGAGGGGGAAAGGTTTAACTAGTGAAAGAACATAAAGACAGCATAACCACTATAGCCTCTTCCAGAAAAATGAACTGTTATCAACTTCTCAATATGTCTTAAGAGATGACACTCAAATGATAACCAAACAGAGGGTACGAAGTTTTATATACAAGTAGTTTGACTTGTAGCTTTTACTAATGCCAAAATTTAGGAAAGGGTAAATAGCAAGCTGTAGCTGGAAAGCAAACCAAAGGGAGATAGTAGACGCTCAGTGCTCAAGGAACAGGTTTTAGAGAACCAGAATATAAGAAGCCAGTTTTGACCTTAAATACTCTTTTGGTGGTGTCGTAGCTGGTGGGTATAGGATAGTTATTAGTTTTCCTCAGGAATGTCTCCATCTGAATCGCATACAAAGAGGAAAAAGTAGATTGTCCTTTTTCCTCTTTGTATACGATTCAGATGGAGACACACTGTAAATGTCGCCGTCCTTGGCAGGCGGAGTCGCCATCCCTGGCAGTGTTCAAGAGGCGGCTTGATGAGGAGCTACAAGATATGGTTTAGTAGCTGTGGCAGCAATGGTAGTGGGAAGACGGTTGGACTAGATGATCTTATAGGTCCCATCCAACCATGTGATTCTATGATGTTTCTCAGCTCCAAGTAAACTGATAAACTAGTAGTTTCTGCTGAAAAAAAAAGAAATATTTAAACTTTTTATTCATCTGTGAACAACTCTAAGAAGCTAGCACCGCCATGTGAAGTTTTACACATTCCTTAGAAAAGCAAAAAAAGCAAAGTAAACCAGAAAAAAAAAAAAGTCAATTGAAGTATTCATATTTAGCATTGGTAACAGTTTCTGCTGTCAAGATTACATAAATTACATAGTCCTTCTGTTAAGAGCAAAGGTAGCACATCCACCTGTTGCATTGTGAGCAAGAATAACTGATGATAAAGCGTTTGAGAACACAGCTGAGTTCCCCTCTTGGAAATGGGAGCCAATGATGAGTGCCCTGATTCCACCCAGATTACGAGAAAGCAGAGACAGCAGTTTTCCTGGTTTAAGTAAGATTTTGATTTTTAAGAGCAGCATAGCATCATGCATGTAAACAAAGGGGCAAGAACAACTGCAAATTTATAGAGTCCTAACAGTTTCTGAAGTCACTTGGTCTTTCATTGACAAAAGACTTCAAGATGTTTTGATTCACAGAGAGAAGAATTTATCTGTAGAAACACTAACCTAATAGCTTCAGGAATGCTGAGCTATCTCTTGAATGGCTGAACCTCTAAAACTGACCTGTTACTTACGGAAGTACAGCTTTTGTCATGATATTCCTCCTCAGGGAGTGTTTACTGAAGTCCACAATAGCTATAAGGCACGCTCGGGTACATGGATGTGGCACATCCTGACACAGAAGGAAAAACTTGATCATTAGAGCCTCATCCACAGAGCTCCTTCCCTTACGGATGGTCACCGAGTCCCACTGTGACTCTCTCCAAGATTCATTATCCCTTTCAGATCATTTTATGTGTAGCCACAGCACGTCTTGTTTTCAAGCCACAGCACACACACTGTGTGGATGTCCAAACTGACAAAAAGCTACTGTGTCACTTGCGATAATTATTTATCTATCCTGAATTATTTTTGTTTTCACTTGCAGTTTTTTCAGCAACTTAAAGTTTCTCTACAGCCCCAGTTCTGAGAAAGATGAAAAAATAAATTCAGTATTAAAATGAAACATCCCTGAAATGTTTCAAATTCAGAGGAGTATAGAATTAAGTAATAGAGTCACTTTTAATACGATATCCAGACAAAAGGTTTGTGTAATACCTAGACACATTGGTAATTTTTTGGTGGGAAAAACACCAAAAAACAAAGAGGTAAGGGAATGTAACAGCTTTTAATTACTCAAACTGAGACTGAACTATAACATTTTCAACCATTGTTCTTCATGTCATTCATTACCACAACAATTTTTTCTTCTAATTGAATTATTCATTCCATCAGAAATTAGTTTTCGTCTATTTAGTACCTGGCAAGCATTTACCCACTTCAGCACAAAACTGTTTCAGTTCCCACCTGAGAGGAAGATATTAAGCCTAAGGTTAAACACAAGGTGAATTCCTACCAGCTGTCCTTAAAGCAAACTGAATGAAATGAATTGAAAAACAGAAAACTGACCCCAGCACCTATCAAGTTCTTCTATTTAAAAATATGTTGTGTTTTCAACTATTCTTTGTTATTCCTCCTGTAGTTTAAGCAGCACAGTAGTAACTATGTTTTTTTTAATATGGTAATCACCAGTATTAGCCTTTTTATTGCTTTCTATCATTGCTTACACCTTTCCTTCTAAGTACCAGAGGCCGATGGAGGATAACAAAACAATCAAGATTTAAAAGAGTCTACATTTCACACAAGATTATTTTTGTCATTCTACTCCCAGGTCAAGGTCAGGGAAACACAGCTCACAGACTCTCTCTGCAGTCTCAGTGGTCTCCCTAATGGAGTAATTAGAGGCGGTCGAGCCTCACTGCAACACCACACCAAGTCCGTGCATTTGTAGTCCCAGCTGGCAGAAAGGGCTCATTCTATTCTATTCTGGGTTGCAGACAGAAAGGCTAGCTCTGGAAAATAAAACCACACCTGCGAAAAATACACACATAGGAAACCGGCCAACATTCTATCAAATACTTTCCTCAAATGACTTTAAAAGGTCTTGCAGAAAATGCTATAAAGGTGATACTTTCTGTAGGATGCACACAGTGTAGCTAATAAATAGTATTACAAACTCATACAGCGTTTTGAATGCAGCCTCAACAATTCACTAAGTCTGTTCAGAGGGAGAAACACATCCAATAACACCAAGCTATGTTTTCTGAACCCCTCAATAAAACAATATGCAACTTCTCAACGAAGGTGGGTGTTTCGGCACAGACATATAATCCTTTCACGGGCAAAACAGAAGAAGAAACTAAGATGCCATCCAGTCCTAGAACACACAACAGCCAGGCTCCTGGCCTCCTCTCAGAGGACAGCAACACCAGAGAGTCTCACAGTCTGCCACCTCCTGTTCTACAGCCATTGTTACACAATCTGAAAGACACTACAACCCCAAACAATTTTCAAATGACACAAGTTACATTTGTATATAATAATGTCACCCATATAATTATTTCTTTTTTTAATTAATGAAATCTTACACTTCTACTTCACGATCCTCCTCATCCTGACTCCTCTAATAAACTGCAAATCTTTCCTATGCACTCTACAGCTGTATGGTTATATACCATGTGAGCTCACATTACAGGTGAAACGACATTTCTCTATATTCCTGCATCTAGGCTATCTTGCTATAAACACAGCCTTTACATGCCCAGCATGTGACTAATGACACAGAAAATAACAGAAATTTAAAAAAAAATAAGATCAGGTATAAAAACTTCCAAGTTCAGGTTATAAGCTATAGCCTTTTACTTTTTTCCATTAGAAAACACACAAATTTTATTGCTATTTCACAAGACCTTCAAAGGCCATGCTATTCTTAAATACAGCAATCCTCCAACAAAACATTGTCCCTGTACTCTTAAGCCTTTATCTGCTAGTTGCAGATGATATCACATTCGCTTTTTAAATAATATTTAAAGGTCAAACCAATAAGGCACAGAAAATGTTGAACATCTTGTAAAACTCAAACAAGGCACTGCAGAAGCCACAGGGGGGTACTTGCTAAAATGATCGAGCAGTTTTTAACATATTTATTCAATGATTACCAGGGGCACAATGTAATCCACTTCTACAAGAAGCCCATGGGAGTGGAAAACTCTGCTGAAAATTCATTAAGAAGTCTTCACAGTTTCTTCCTCATCTGTTTTCCAACCATATGAAGGAGAAGTTGTAGCTCAGAATAGATTATACTACAGTTTATAATAAAGATGCCCAAGCTAGTTTTAAACTGCTTCAGGCAACAGGGACTTCCAGATGAGGGAGGCAACGAAGCTGGGAAGCACAGGGGTCCACAGAGCAGACAAACCCCACCTGTCCTGGGAGATTCTTGGGGTATTCAGACTATTGCTGCCAACACCTGCAGTTTCTCATACAGGATAAACTTTTTAGCTACTCACCAAAGCAACTCAGTCTCACTGGATAATTGCAGCTTTGCTCTGCAGGCTGTCACCTCATCCCTGGAGAGCAGAAAATACAGATAGGAGGAAGTTTTGATTTTTTAAGTTCTGACTAGTGCAATCTACCAACACAAATCTAGCCTTATCAGATACTGTCGTAGCTTAAGGCGGCTCAGGACCAAGCTACACAGTCTCTCACTCACTGCCCCCCACCCTCCAGTGGGACAGGGAGAAGAACTGGTAAGTAAAAGGCTGCAGAACTCATGGGTTGAGATAAAGAAAACTAGAAGAATTAGAGAATAAAACAAAGTCAGAGATGAAAAACAATTACAGTGCAATAACTCACAGCAAATCCTGATGCCCAGCTTCCTCCTGAGTAGCAGGAACCTCCCTCAGCCCCCTCCTCACTGACAGCCTCAGCTGGTGTCTCATTGGATGGAGCAGCCCTTGGACCAATTTGGGTAACCTGTCCCAGCTGCTGGCTGATCAGTAACCTCTCCCAGCTGTGTCCCCAGCCACAGGTGCCACCACCTCCAGCTCCTCTCCCAGCTGGGGGGAAATAAACTGCATCCTAGCCAGAACCAGGACAGATGCTAATGTGATCTAATCCACACACAGAGGTAACTAACAGGGAGGTATTAAATTGAAATCCTGTTTCTATTTGAGATTGAGTGTGTGTGGTTCTTCTTGCATCATAAATTTGTCCAATTTACAAGTGACCTTAGGGGAGCATATAACCTGCTACTCAAAGCATCTCAATAAAGTTGCTTAGGGCTTTATCAAGACCAGTATTTATGGTCTGCCATGCCAGGTTCTAGGTATTCAGCCTACAACACCAATCCCTGAAGCCATGAATTCCTATGCACATACATTCCTATGTGCATAAAGAGCATTAAACATGTCAAAAGAAAATTCAAAACCAACAGAGGCTCAGAGGTGTGTTTTGAAGTCAGAACCTTCTACCCTTATAAGAAATATAGCTCTCAGTTCTTCTGAGAAGCAGCACATAAATGGGTTTTCTTTCTCCCTGCATGGGTAATTCCTGAAATCTATAGGCTGCCACAAAAGAAGTGTCAGACATTCCTCTGGTCACACACACACACGAGAAAAGGGAGACTGACCTGTGTTTGTGAGAAGTCACATCTTGCTGGAAAGCCACATAGGATTCTGAGCCTGCAGGAGACAGATGTGCCAGCAGAAGGACTCCTCAGTGCTGACAAGAGACAGCAGTCAAGCTCCTCCATCCTTTCTAAACTGGAACAGTTTTGCCCCACTAGAACAGCCGCCTTTGGAGGCCAAAGTTGGGAATAGCTTCCGGAGGCATTGGCTTTTGCCTGCCAATGTCTTCCGCCATGATGATCAAGTCCTTGTTGAGATCGCTGTAATTCTGGGCATAAACTCTGCTTTGAAGTAGCGATTAGGAGAGTGCTTGAGCACAGTCTTTTTAAGCATTAATTTAATTTAAATAAATGCCTAAAGCACTGTTCAGAAATGCATTGACTCGTAATAGTAAGATAAGAAAAGAAAGCGTTCATGGCATCACAGCTATGTTCTTCATTGAAAACTTATACATAAACCCTGGAGGAAAAACAGGAAGAGCATAGTAAGGAAAAAAAAAAAACAACAACAACAAACACCACCACACTTTTAAAGCAAAGCTTGACTTCCACTATTGCTGCCACATGAATGAACATTTCAAAATAAACCCATATGCTAGATACACCAACACTTTGGAAGTATGTGGGCAAATATGCCTATAACATATTTATGATAATTTGTACTACATTTCTATATTTAATTAAATCTATTAATATATTAATATGTACAATACTTGTGAAAATTTATGTACTCAAATATCATTGCTGTAGTTTACTAACAAGAAGTTAACTTTCATGTGTCCATCCTACTACAGCAGAGCTACAGCCCACTGCACTTGCAGTGCAGGGAAAAACAACTCCAGACAGGTTTTAACACAACTTCCTTAGAAATCCCTTCTAGAAGGGTGCCAGAGAATTTCTGGTGAGTAATATTTATCAGTTAGTGCAGACTCACCTCCCTGTTTCTGGAGTATCTTGCTCCAAGTTTGATTGATAGAGTTAATTGTTGCCAGCATTATCTCACAGCAGCAGTACAACTTTCTGCATAGCTTGTTATCGTGGGTATTGAGTCAGGATTGACAGCCCAAATGCCAACAAAAATGTAGTTTTCATATACTCAGAATGTTAAAACAGAAATGATTCCTGCTCATGGTCAATCTTTGAGACAAATGCTCTCTCCTTCCAGAGTGATGTTAAATATTTTATTTCTAGTAAATTCTAAAATATACAAACCTCCATCTTATTCAAAAAGCACCAGAAATCCCTTAATCATTTACAGATTTGTTGGCTTGCTTGCTTACGTAGACTAAATACCTCTGTGAGTGGATGTGTTGTATACATAATTTATTGAGGATATTTAGTTCTGAAAACAAAGGAAGCCTGCGATCTTCTCAGTCAGTGAATAATAGAACCATTTTCTATTCCAGACCTCATCTTATTTCACTTAAGATCCTCACTTCAATCACTAGTGACAGCTCTGCATCCTCTCAGGAGCTTCCCTGGTGTGGTCAATGCCACGGGCATCACCAGCTGTAGCTACCAGCAAGGACCATAGAAGCCACAGCAAAAAAAGACAGCTTTTCCAACGACTAAGACTTGATCAATGGGCATCAGAGGACAAAAACCAATGACCTAAATCTGAATTCAATTAAGGATCCATAAGTAACACATTTTGATTAGTGATTTATATCATTAGGGTCAAAAGGTCTTTGGAAAATCAGAGAAAACAACATTTGCTGTTATTTTAGGAGTGTTTCTTCTGGGATCCAAAGGGGGTGATCAACATAAGTTTCACAGGTACAGACTGATCCAAGAATATCTGAAGTAACTACTATTTAACTTGTATTTAAAAAATAGTAATAACTAACCTACATTTGTAGCTTTGCTGTGCAGCAGTTTTCATGTCTAAAGCTGAGTGTTTCTCTGAATTTCAACATTTTTCTTGTATTTTAAGAAATGGAGGGAGGGGCACTGGGGTTAATTCTGTTTTGCACAAGTGAACATCCAGTGCCTACATATAGAGTAATCTTGATTCTTACACATTTAACCAATAAGTCAGTAGTGTTTACACAGACCCTCCATGTTATAAGCAATTAAAAATGGCCCAGCATTTGAAATACAAAACCTGTTTAATGCTATGGCAAACACTTCTTGAAAACAATTTTCCCCTCAGTTTCTCTGTTCTCAATTAGTATTTCCCCTTCCTCCAGTTTGAAAAGCACAGAGAAGGGGCTGGTGCTTACAACTGCAGGTGCATTCACTTTTAATTGTATGTTGAGGAGTGAAAATTGTGCTCATTATTCCAGATGTAAATATCGCCACTGAAGTTCTACAAGTCGTTTGACTTAAAACTAGATGGCAGCAAGATTTACCTCGACTTTCTAAAATGTTAAGTCCATGCTACATAAGTAATCACGCTCTGTACTGCACTATGCACAGACTGATCAACTGCAAATATCAGTACAAACACGGGTCTTTTCCCAAGCGCTACTAGCGAATAATAGCTCTGTCAACGTCCATAGTTTTCCTCTCAAAAACTATTTTCAAAGGAAATATTGCAGATGGCCTGAGTTGGCAAGTTCAAGGTTCTGTTGGGGTGTCAGTAGATAACAATGATTGCTTCTTATTGTTTAAAAAGGATTATTTTGGTGGTTTTCCACCATAAAATACAAACAATGCATTCAAGATACTCCCAGAACTCAGCTCTGTTACTGATTGTGACCTATTTCAATGGCTGTTCCAGGGATTGTTTGAACAGCACCCAGTACAATGGGTATCTGGCTTATAGACAGTGACATAATTAGCAAAACAATCTTAATGGCAGTTTACATTTTTATGCACCACCAGAGTTGATAAAAGGAGTAATGGAATTGCTTTGCCTTTCCGAAAGGAAGTTGGCATCACGATTTCTTCTCCAATACATCCCTGCCCCACTGAGGCAATGAGTTTGAGTACTCTTATGTTAGGAGACCTTTTCAGAGTTCCTTTCTCATATAGGCTTCACTACAACGTCCCTTCAGTTTAATTTTATTCCTTGCTTCCCTAGAAATACCCTTTCTCCAAGTTATTGTTACACAGAAATGCAAGCCCAATTTTGAACATTCTCTCAACTACTTGCATTTTTGTTTGGGTTGTGGTTTTTTTAATCTGAAAGAAAAAAAAAAAATAACCACAATGAAGTCTAGCAAAATTAGAGCAACTTGCTGTTATTTTTCTTAGGATGTATTTTATAACTAAAATTTATTTTACTTCGCCTATAAGGCTTTGCAGTTTAAAGAGTAAAAATGCTATCGCTCCAGGTGCTGAAGACTTAGGGGACACACGGGTGTGCACAGCAAACCCAACACACCCACAGTGCAGCATCACACAGAGCAAGTGGTTCTGCATGCCTGCTGCATTCCCTTTCTAAAAGCTTTAC
>WHYT01017800.1:480415-498797 GCA_009806455.1 Tetrax tetrax
ACTATATGTCAATTGACTGACGTACACCTTTTCAAGTGTTTTTAGTCCATTCATTGCACTGTTAAGTTTTTTTTTTTTCTTTGTTTCTTTTAAGCTGCTGTTTCTTGTGAAGTGAGTTCTGTTGAAATAACTGAACAGCAGGTGTTTCAAAAATAACTTCATTGTTTCAGTCAAGTCTACTGCGTGGTTAAACATCACTGATTATTCACACGATCTTTATAATGAAAGTGTCCTCAGTATGCTGGCTGACTTTGCTCTGTTGGGCCCAATATATACATTAATCATGTAGCTAATCTAGTTCTCATCTGACCTTGATTTAGTAAAACCACAATATTGCAAATAAATTAGGTCCTCTGGAAGCACTTTATCAGACTTACAAATCTTTATTGCTACATACTTTTTCACTTTGCAAGAGGATTGAAAGGTTATTGGATACTTCCCTCATTCTGCCTCTCACCATCACCTCTTTCTCCTCTCTGATTGAGTTTCAGCCAAGTATTTCTTGTGGGTTTTTTTTCCTTCTCCCTGAGGATTTCAAAATAATCTTGGAAAAAATATTTACTTTCATTAAGGTTTTCATTATGAGACTCAAAGGCAAGCATACAGTAATAAAACTACAAAGGCATAAGTCCACGCAGCCAGGTCATAAGCTACTTCCACAATAACACTCCCTTGACACATTTAATATTAACACACAGACTCTCCCAATCTTGAAACTTCTGATAGAATGTGAGGAAGAGGAATTTGCTTTTTAGTTGTAATAGAAGCAAACATTTTACTGTGCCCTCATCTTTCTGCCATGAATATTTATAGCCTAAGAAGCATCAGTTCAAAGGGAAGGAGACATGCAACAGGTTCATGTGGGACATGAGCTCTCATGGACTGCAGAACGAGTTCTTAAAAGCCATAAAGATAATAACTGGTACTGGAGAAATTAGCTGTGGGGTAGAATGAGTGTTACCTAACCTCAGGTGTTTCGATTTGACTAAAATCTCTCACATAGCAGCTGAAGAGGCTATAGAGACCACACCATAGCTGCTGCTGTGCTGCAGGAGCAGCTCCACTCCTTTGCTCAGCCCCTTTGCAAAGGATTTACGCAACAGATAAGCTACTGAAGTGCTTTAAAAATTGTTTCAAACTAAGACTTTTTTCTGACCTTTCGGTGATAAATGTGAACTGAGAGATGTTAAGGTTCACCCTCCCATGATGATAATCCTCTTGGAAACCTGACCAGTATTCCTCCTTGCCTCAGGCAGGTGACAGTTGCAGTGATGACATGCAGTGTCACACTCTCAAAGTTGGACAACTTTAACTCAGCACTGGAGGGCAATCGTCAGGCTTGAATCAGTATAATGTGAGCCCCTGTATATTCCAAATGCTTTATTCCACAGAGGTTTATTCTCTCTTAAGTGCAGCACGGGTACTGCTCCCCCTTACAACAGTGTTCCAGTTTACCTGGATGATCTGCCATCTGCAACACAAAAGCTACAGGAGAGATGCTAAAGACACTAGCTATTGAAAACAAGGACCGCAGAAACATGCCAGCGTAAAGACAAGGCTACACTAAAAGTTTTACCTGTTTACACACAGGTTGTAATTATTACAAAGCAAATTATTTTTGACATGGGAATTCTCTTTTACATCATGCCTGGCATCTTACCTCAGATGAAGAGCACCCAGTTCAATAGCCTCTTTGTTTCCATCCATCTACTTAACCTTGCTAGGAAAAAAAATAAAAACCCACACACAACAAAAAGCACACAGATGGCAGCCTGGAGGTCCAGGTAAACCTGCTTCAGGTCCCCATGAATATTGGGCTTGATGGTCTTTATCTCAGCATAAATTCAAACCAGATGTGCTCAGAAGCCATGGAGAAACTGCTCTGAAGTTCCTGGTGGAAGACACAGGAAAATAGAAAGAGCAACATGGAGAACCAAAATAGAGTATAGAAAAGTTGGTTTAGATAATTTATCCAGTGTATGTCAGTCAAGACCTGGTTACACTAGATGACAAGCCACGTTCACACTTCTCTCCCAACACCACAACGTCCACACAAGTGGCCTCTGCCTTTCACCGCTTTGAAGATCTGACCAAGGCAGGCTTCAGTCCGAGCTGCAGCCCCACATTAATGAACCCAGTCTACATATTCACTGTAGACTGGGTAAACCTCATTCATTCAATTCAAAAATCTGCTTCCCTGAGTAAACAATGTTTGTTCCAAAGTTTCCAGTACTTACACATTTTTAAATGCACCTGCCTATACCACTCCACTTACAGCAGAAAAAGCAATGCCACCCCTTCAGCCTGCTTCTTTCAGCAGCCTCAAAACAAGGATGCTCATGAAACAGAGTGAAGGGGCTTTTCAGCATCCTGATCATGAAACTGGACCTACAAGAACCAGGAGGGGGAAGAGCAGCCTTGTGAAGTGTCATTCAAATGGTGTGGCTAGGATTCAGATTTCTATTTACCACTGCATACACATCAAAGGACAAAATCATTTTTATTGTATCTACAAGGAAACACATTCCCATTTAATTTTTACTGCATCTATGGTACTTTTAAATTCTAATACATATTTACATGAGTAATTAAACACAGTGGCTTCAAAAAAAGGAACTAGTAATTATCAACTGGAATTATTCCCAGAAGTAATTTCTAAAATCTAGGGCACTGCATTTAACTAAGTTTCAGTAGCACCATGTAGTTTCCAACTATTTTTTAAGCTAAATGTAGATCACAAATAGTAAATCCAGATGAAATCGATATGATAAACACGAACTGTGGCTTTCTGGAATTAGTATTACTCCTCTAGCAGTTTCAGAGAAAAATATCTCTAGGTAAGCTACTGAAGCTGTACTTTTAATCCTGTCATTCATAACCGATTGCAAACCAAAAGCATTTGTCTGTTGTTCCACCCACATGTCTTAAAATGGTCCGGCCTCTCTTCAATAGCATGTTTTAATGACCAAGTTTTACTTGAAAGTCATTCTAACTTTGTCCCAACATTCCAATGTTAATAACAAACCCAATTTAATTATTAATCTGAAAAGCTTTAGAAGTTGCCCTGCACAGGACAACAGCACTACAGGTTTAGGCAGTCAGCAGCGCTCACAAAGCAGGACCCAAATTAACAATATCTGATTCATATACCAGTCATTAAATAGAAATGAGCAGACAGGTGGTTTCCTTTGTGGAAAGCTCTTGAAAAGCTACTGCTGGTAGTGCCAAGAGCTCAATGCTTCAACATGGTTCAGTGGTAAACCCCAAGAGGACTAATTAAAAAAAGTCTGCTTGTTTTCGAGGGGGTGGTTTGGTAGGTGGCAGCCCTGAAATACATCAAAGACTTACAGGATTGGAAGATGCTTTCTACCTCAGGATGAAGAGCAGCCTCAGAGAGAAACCTGATGATCTTGCAGGTCCCAGAGCCAAGCTAAAGCCACAGATGAGCTCCAAACCTTCGTCTCCACATATTTAGTTCCTTGCTTCTTCTATGGTCACCTGCCTCTTAACATCTCCTTAGCAAACAAAGCAAAATCGCTCTTCACCCCCAAATTCTCCTACTATGCCAATATAATACCTGATGTAAAGTTTTAGGCATATCTATTAACATTAACCTTGCCCTTTTAGGGGACATGTGATGATCTTTCAATGAGGTTAAGCCAAGTCTCATTATCCCACAGCAAAAATCAGTTGAAATCACTGTGACAAACAATTCTGCCATAGTTCAGTGGAAGATTGAAAGAGTCCTTCCCATCCTCCCTTCATTACACTGGCACATGTGTGCCAAGTGATGGTGACGAACTAGACTGGGGATCCCACCAGTTAATTAGCTAATACAAAAACCCACTAATCCTGTTAATTGCCAGAGAGCAGAAATTTTCACAGCTGGTAGAAGAGGGATGGATATCTGGACACAAACAAGTGGATGGAGACCACAGGGGACAGGAGTGTTTCTTTTGGCAGCAGAAGCCACTTCCACCGGCTCGCAGGGCTGGGGCAGTAACAGCTCTGGCGCTCAGACTGATACAGTGGCTCCTTGCAAGCCACAGAATTAATCCACCACAATTCAGATGCACTTGATGGTACAACACTGCAGGAAAAAAAAAATGCTGAACTAGTGCTTGGCAGTTTTTGCAGCACAAGTGATGACCAAAATGAAAAACACCACATGAAAGAGCTGAATGAAGCCAAAGTGAGGATTTTCAGAGAGGAAAGGTGCACTTCTCCATAAATACAGGTATCACAACACTTGTCTTTCATTATAGGGTGACAATTCCCATTTTAATAGATTCTCCTGAGAAATAACCATTTTACACCTCCATAGCTGGGAGGAGCTCTTTGATGCATCACTTTGAATCATCTTAAAGCAAATCTTTTCTTCATGCCGTAAATGTCTTCTCACATCCTAAGTGTTGTTTTGTTTTGTTTTTTTTTAACAAAATCCTTTCCTTCCTCCCTATTAACATGCATTATGAAATTATTAACTGCATAACCACATGAATTTTTCTGCACAGAATTCCCACCTCATTTAGTGTGGTTTAGAGTCAAAAGAAGAGATGCAGCTATCATTCAAGCAGTTGTAATTTTGTAATTTCCTAAATTTTGGTGCTTGACTCAGCAACTTCAGTAATATTCTTATGAATGTTTTTGTGTGTAAGACCACTATGCATTTACTTCAAACAACAGTATTACTTCTTGATGAATACAAATTTCTGGTAATTTATCAGTAATTATAAATAATCACCATATCTATATAGTTTCTATATAGTATCTATATAGTTTGTAATATCATGACAAATACATAAAGCAATCTCCTAGTAATTGCTAACCTCATAATTCTCAGTGCCAGAAGATCACATTACCAAAACCAATTTGCCTTTATCACCAGATCTTTTCACATTTGAAGGCAGGCCAGAGATATCTAAATATACAGCTTTCTCTCAAGTCTATGTTTTCCTTCACACTGGTGGGAATGAACTTATGACTAGCATCTCTAAAAGAATTGGTAGCTGGGCACCCAGTAAACTACGAAAAGTTCCAAAACCAACAGCAGTCTTCTATAAAACTTCAAAAATGGGTTCAGTTTACACTATTTCTATTTGAAATATAAACCAGTGTCCTATGCTTGAAATTCTCCCAGAACAAGCCCATCCTCCTGTAGACCTTCTCCAAGACAGTCTACGACCAGAGTGCAAGACAAGTGCTACACATTTAGAGAAAACACATTTAAAGATGTATCTATGCAGAGCCTCCTTTTTTCTCATGCCCCTCCAGCTGTTATTTTTTTTTTCAATATATACTATAAGCTTTCCAGAAGAATACTGTAAGTTTAGATAGCATTTGGCATCTACACATCCTAACTTTGGCCAGTAGACACCACCATAATAAACCAGCCTTTAGCCTCAACAGCAGCATTGGAGTCTCACTCTGCAGCCCCAGTGATGAAGAATTTCATCTACAGACTTCCCATAAGACCAGATTTATACCTAAGCATCTGCTTTTATTAGCACAGCTTTCTGTATAAAGCACATTCTTAGCTGAGCACTGATGCCTCTCCTATTTGAAAGTAATTGACCACCTGATGGTTAGCTATTTCCACAGTTAAATCATATTTACCCAAAAACGAAGTGCGATTTTCTTTGAATAGGCTTGTACCTCCTGAGCGTCATCATGATTCATACTCAAATTATCATGAGAAATAAGGTAAACTACAGCATACTCAGTATTAGAAAGGTTTTTTCATGTCTACCAAATCAACTGATTGTTAATTACTTTTGTTCTTTCATCAAGCTGTTTTGTTGGTTGCTTTTCCAGATCAATCATTGAAGTCAATTTGATCAAACCAGGCAGATTTTAAGCAGTATGAAACACTAAAATGTCCCCCTAGTTCTATGCCTTACGAGCCACCATCAACATGAACGCCACATCACTCCAGTGAATTTGACATTGTTCTACACCAAGATCAGAGCTTGGTCTAAACCCTATATTTTAATGCATTTTTCACCAGAGAAAGAATTATTTTCCAGATTTTCTTGGTGTCAAAAAATATTACAACCAAGTTTCTCAAGTAGTAAATAGTTATGAGAAATAACAGAACGAGATCTGATTAGATATTCCTTAAATATTCTAGGTTTGCAACATAAATACTTTGATACTTCAGTAAACAAACACCTTTTTCATACTTTTCCCCATTTTTTTTTTTTAGAGATAATTATCTTACATTATTTTCAGTTACCAGACAAGTAGATCCACCAAAAAGGTTATATATATCCTTGAGGCCACAGTCTTAAAGGACACCTGAAAAACCTCAACAGGAAATTTCTGTAGTTGCATTCATTTGTATTTTGCTGTAGGCAAAGGAGCAGTGCAGTTTCTAACGAATCAACGCAAGCCAAAGCAAAATTACCAAGTTGTCTGATATGACAAAACCGAGTTGAACACTCGCCTTCAGGAGGAGAAAGCTAGCAAAGCTAATAATACGATTTACTCCGCTACTAACAATCTGTTGTGGCATAACATAGATGGTTCGTTTAAAAAAAAAAAAGAAATACTATAAAAAACTCAAAAATCCTTTCAAGTATCTTTTTTTGCAGCTCACTCCCCTTACTCCTACTGGGATCCCATTGTCTGGCATGCAAGTTCCTGAGGTTTCCTCCTGCTCCTTGTTGAGCTTGAGAGGCCACTGGTCAAGCAGACACGTAAGAGGTCATCACACAAGGCCACAGGAAACCTCTAACAAAGCTGTGCACTGAATTATGTTTTCTGGGCTCTACTACTGCAACAGCAGAAAAAAAAATAATCGTACAGCTCAATACCAACCAGGCATTTCCCAGGTAACAGGCTTCCCATCCAGCTCTCCCTGCAGAAACACAGCACCACCACCTTGTCTCCAGAGCAGGTACCATTGCTGAGAGAGAACAACGTCGCCGCTGTCAGAAATACGAGCAGAGCACCCTGCTGATAATGTAACAGAAGAACTGTGTGGGACAGGACTCGTATTAATTACATCCCTGGCTGACTTTTGCTAGAGCCAATTAAACATTTGTACTTTGACACTACACTAATTTCAAAAATCTTCACAGCTCTGCCTGGCAAAGAGCCGGTGTCTGGAGGAGACAAGAACTCTGCGGGATTCCACCATCTCACTTCCACAGCTAGCACTGTCTTTTTGGGCAGGACCAAACGTATGAGTTCTGTTTCACTGGTTGTTCTTTGCGGTGTTTTATTGTGGCTTGGTTTTTGGTTTTTTTTGTTGGTTTTGTTTTGGTTTGGGTTTTTTTTGTGGCATGTGGGTGGTTTTTTGTTTGCTTTTTTAACTGGACCCAGTAAGAAGCTATGTGTGTGTGTGTGTGTGTGTATATATATATATATATATATTTATTTATTTATTTATTTTAATTCAATTCTTGCAGCTTACAGAGCAACTCACCTGGAGTGTGGCTATTGGCCTGGAGCTGCAAGATCGGGAAAGCCACCAGCATAACCTTGGTATTACTTCTGCCTGAAGCAGTGTTAACAGGCACTCAGGTTTCTCCCCTTAAACTATTCCCTTTTGTGCAAAAACTCTAGCATGGGATGTTATATTCCTCCTGATCTGGATTCCTACAGCAACTGAGGCCACTGGCATACAAGCACAGCAGCCTCAGGGGAGTCCTAAGAAGCTGAAAACACCACGAAGCTGCCCATGTTTCATTCTGCAACACAGCAGCTGCAAAAGCAGAGGAGAGACTCCTGCCATATGTCATCCAGAAATAATGTAATCCAGACTGCTTTCTTATAAAGATACCATGCACATACTCCTCTTGAATGATAACCACCTATTTTTCTTTTTGAAATTTGCTGTGCATCCAAAGCGATGTGTTCCAGCTACCACATAACCCACAACACTTCATGCACAGGCTATATCTGTTGAACATGCATATAACAGGTCATAAGCAATGTTATTTTTGTTTTTAAAAAAAAAAAAAAAAAGCACTCCTCTCTTGCCTTTTTCCTTGCAGATAACGATTACCAATAGATTTATTAACATTTAAGATGATTGGAGTGCCAGGCACAAATATTTTATCCACGTTGTTGAGAGGCTAAGCTGCAGACCAGGTTATTGTTTCCCCGATCAGAAGCAAGATGAATGCATGTGCCAGAATAACCTATTCATTCCCTACAATTCCACAGCACCAGGGCCTTTTCTGCACCTTGTCAGATGAAATGCAGATTAAATATTAGCAGATTTAAATCTAACACATTATGGAGTTTCTTTTTATGCACTTTTCTAAAGTATATTTTGCTTCAGCTCATTACACACATCAACACAATTAACTGAGATATATTACTATATATAGTGAGTATATTCCCCTGACAAAGAATGCTCATGTGTTAAAAATGTTAGAAAATACAATGTAGAGGCACTAATTTTTTTTTTTTTATATGTGCTATAAGCTCCCACTCTAAGAAACTCTCAACTTGTCAAAAATCAGATGGTCTTCTCAACACCTTTTCAGGTTTTCCTTTGCCAAGCTCAGTTCAAATTTTTATTTTAATTCTTATTGGCATTTCAGACTTCATAAAAATGCAGTCAAGTAGGAAAGAGGCTTAAACTTATCTACCAATAATAGCTGGGCCATCAAACTAGGTTACAAAGTGAAGATTCCTTTTTGACACGTTATTAAAAGAATATTGAAAGATACAATCATAAACCTAGTGGAAAAAATGAAAAGACTGGGCTGGATTCTCATTTGGCATAACCAGAGCATATCAGTAGTAACTTTGATCAAATTAGTGGTTTCATTACAGTCTGAAGGAAATAAAAGTCATTTTCCCGTTCAAATATAGGGCTGTAAATCTTCCCTGGACTCGGTGCTTTGACAGACACATGGCGAGAGACTCGCCATCCCTTGCCCTCTGCTCACCTCCACAGTCACCTCCATCCCAATGGCAGGGACACTTGACCTACTCCTCAATCAGCTCTAGGACCAGAATAGTTTCAGACAAGTGTATTTAGGTAAACTGGCTAAACAGTGGAGTAATTCAGCAGCTGATTAATGATCAGACTTGATAGCCCTCTCTAGGGAAGTGGCAAAAACAAAATATATGAATCAGAGTACAGTAACACCACTTTTAATTTTGGTCTCTACATGTAACAGCAGAGCCATGAGCTAACAGAGGTCTAATTATTGATGCCATATAGCATTTTGCTTAGAACCGGATCACAGCTACAGAATTCAAAACAGACTTAACATTTTCGGTATTCAGAGTCCAGTCATGAAGCAACCACCCCAACACATCTCCAAGTATCGTTCCGTACGCACATCTGCTCTTCTTGATCACTGGATCTAGATGCAGATCTAGAGCTGTTACACTACTAAACACCAAAATATTCCCAGTATTGTACAAAAACAAGCTGACAACCACAACTTAAATGGCAACCTCTCTTCAGGTTCTGTTCAGCCCATGGCCGGGCAGAGGGATGACTGGCATTTTTTCTCTTAACATAAAGGAAATCACTTCCTCAAAATGAAGCCAAAGTATCCAAGTCAGAAGTATCTGATGCCAGGCTCTTGACCCAGCAAAATCTAAAGCAGTTCTTAAATCAAGGAGGGTCTGGCTTTTGGTTTATGACTCATCCATCTCTGCTATTCTCAGCCATGCTGCTGACATATTGCCAGATTCGTAAAAGAGATCATTTTAACACACTTGCTAGAAAAATAGATGGCAAAGCACTGCTGATGTTGCAGTAACTGAAAGAATGTTCTCTATTCCTCAGCTGCAGAATAATATTATTCTTAGAGAGAAATACATCTAGTCATCACTGAAAGTGGATTCTATAAAAAATGCTGAACCTTTGGTTTGTTTTATTAAATCCAATCCAATAGGAATGAATGTATTGTGATGCAGATTTCCTGCAAAATACCTCTGTGCAGAAGCACTGAGTAATCAATCTCTACTCCTGCACTCGATATGCAGTTCTGGCACAATATTCATGATTGCTGATTGCTTATTCATCTGATTTTTTTAAATGGAATTAGAGGATCGCATCCTGGCATCTGTTTTGAGCATGGAAGCAGAGATTTCAATAGGCTTTCAAATCCAGAGGCATTTCTCCCACGAGAAAGGGGACCTTCCCCTTATTACATTCAAACCTTGTTTTATGATCAAATACAAAGCACTTTATTCATTTATTTATATATATAGATATATATATATTTATATATGCCAAGAATTTATTCTAAGTCTATCAGATATTTTAACAGTCTTATTAGTTGAAATTAATTAACCACAGAAGAAAGAACAAGATAGTTTTTACCTTTCTGGTGTTACAGTCACCCTCCTCTGCTCCTCTGGGTCCTTCAGCCAGGGGTTTCATTCCAGTGTGGTTCGAAAGCTGCCACCTTCTTTAGTCCTTTGCTAATAAGGAATAAGATGTTTCTTCTTCCTCACTCCAGGATGACCTCAGGACAGTTTTTTCTTAACTATAAGTTTGCTAACTTTTTAATTTCTTATTATTTTTACATGAGTTGGCAGCTCCATGTTACATCTGGATTTACTCCATGATGCCCTTTATGGATGTTGAGCACTACTACTTTGCTCTTAAAGCCAGTTTTGCCCAGCTCAGGCTGCCTGCATTTCTTTACATGACCACACCAAGTCACTTACAGCCCCAGTGCGTGCACTCCTCCATGCACCTCCTCCTGTATCTCCCATCTTCAAGGTCTCCGTTGTCACACCAGGCCTGGATTTCACATCATGTTATTTGTGAGTCACGAAATCATAGTGGCTCTGTACAAAGATAAGCAAAAAGTAAAACCAATTCACTACAGGCACTTGGTCAGTTAGAAAAATTGTTGTTACAGCAAAAACAGAGAAGACAAAGCTGCAGACAGGTGACGAATCGCTCATGAGGCCTGCCAACGTCTGTGGCCTGATGGCCTACAGTACCACACTGTGGGGCTACTTGAATCTCACCATTTGTATTGCCTCCTTTCAGCTGCATGACGCAGGGTACGCCAGCACGGAGGAAAGGAGGGCTGGAAGGGGCTCACGGCATGGCTTCGCAAGGCCAATGCCTTCAAGCCATTTCAGGTAACACGAGTATGGTACGCATGGAACCGCAGAGCGGCTTTCCACACCACCAGCAGTTCCGAGTCAAACAGCACAGAGCATCATTCTTCCACTTGCATTTAAATAAAGAAGCATCTCATTGCCAAACTCTTTTAGCGTACAATAAAATAACCAGTAAACAGAAGATTTAACCAAAACGTGAGAAAATCTGCTTTGATTTTTCAAATCAAAACTATGAGCTCCATGCTCATAATAGTTTTGCCCACAAAGCTCCCTTTGTTTCACCGTGAGTTTGACCAGCACTTAAAGTCAAAATTGATCCATTGTGAGAAAAGCTCTTTATAAAGAAACATTACTTTACTATGAACTCGGTGAGATGAGTACAGTACATTTTTGTAGTGGAGTTATTAGTATTTGAACAGCCAGAAGAGGAGTGAACAGCAACACACTTGGCTGCACACAAGCCTTGCGGCTGTTCGGTGTCTCAGCTATCAGTGAGGCTTAGATGACTCCCAGCACTGTGACACAGACCTCAACTCTTTATCTAATGCATCTGAATTCTCAGGTACTATACATATTTCAAGTATGCAATTCAGATGAGGCACCCCTCCTACAGACAGCTATCATGAGACCAAAAGGTAGCTGCTCTATACAGAGGAAGCTTCTGCACCTTCCCCGCTTGTAAAACGGCGCCTTCCGTAAGAAAAGCACAACTTGAGTTTTAAACACAAGAACCAGTACGACAGGAGTATAACAGAATTCAGAGTTGATAAAGACTAGTGGTGCAGTTAAGAAAACAAGCTCCTTTCTGTGGAAAAAATACAGTAGCAATATATCTGCCCAGTATTCAAGTGATGAAATACTACACACTCCTTTCCTGCATACTAAATGTAATCCAGCAATACGAGCAGATCTAGGTAAGTCTCATGCTTTCACAGGGTTTTTTTTCTGATGGTATTTTTATTTTATTATTTTTACCTGAGCTTTCCTACATTTTGCCATCTCTTCTGCTTTTGGTTCCAGAAACAATTTTACAGATCAATAAAATCCTATTTGCCCAGTACTGCAGTGCTCTGTTGAACTCTGGCCTCAGTCAGAACCACACAAGAGTTTATATTAACATAATTTAGTTTCCCAACTGGATCCTTTAAGGTGCAGTTTACAATGCAGAACAGTTTCAGTGATGGCTACCTGTCAACTTCAACCCCATTTTTATTTTGTGTGTTATTCCCCCTCACTCTCTCACTCTGAGAGCCAAAGCACTCTAATGCTATCTAGACCATGCTTAAATCTCATCATTTAAGATGCGCCTGCTGAAAGAATTAAACCCTGCGCTGCTTCAGTTACATGGTAGCTTCAGGCCTTCGCACGGGGATACCCCTCCTGACCCTGCCGCCACAATTCGTCAAGCGCCCACGGTGTTCATTGTCGCAGATGCCCACAGGGGACAGCTCTAAAGATGTCTCACGCGGTACGACACAGCGGCAGCATCGTTCCATCAGTTCCGGGATGTAATGGATCTGCGAGCCATCCACAGCAGATGGCTGCTGAAGCTTGAAAAAGAACATTCCTCCTAAGTGGGGGCTGGCTGAAGGTGGGAGGTGCTCTTTAAGACCAGCAGAAGAGCCTGCTGGGTCTGTACTCAACCTACAGAACAATTATGTTCACTGATGTATAGAAAAGTTATTAACAGCAGCTAGGGCTGAAATGAGTTTGACAGAATTCAATGGATGACATCTGGAGTCTCCATCATGGCCTGCAGAGTTCACCGAATCACCTGCAAGCATTCCAGTGAATTGCAATAAAGTACTTGAAAATAAATTACAGGTTTCATTTCTATGCAAAACCAATGTTAAGTCATGTTTTTGTGTGTGCGTCAAGCAAAAAGAAAATGTTCAGAATTTTAAAGCTTCATAGAACACTCAAAGTGTAATGCAGGTTTGCTTACATAAAAGCAAGAAAATCATGCATAAGTATTCATTAAATAATCTTCACCAATTAGGAATAAGACTATTCTGATAGGTTTGGTTTGTAGTCTAAGTGTATTCTGCACAATTACACATGCTTGAGAAAAACGAATGAGCAAAATTACAGACAAAGAAGAAAGTGCAACAAACATGAATAAAATTATCTCCAACTAATGAATCAGTCGGTCATTCTCCGACAACAAAATACCTAAGGTCATGCTCTGCTTTTACCTTAATTATTATTTTTCATTGAGTCTTAGGACCCAAGAAAACTAGTAAAAGCATTTAAGATTATTTGAATGCTGCCTAATTAAAACAGAGCATGCAAATAAGAAGGGAAAGGCTAAACTTTACTTGAAAAGGTAACTGATAGGAAAAAAAGAAATCCTACTTGGAAGATATCACCTGTGTTATAAATCATGTCGACAAGGGATAAGCAATGGATACCACCTACCTTGACCTGTGCAAGGCATTTGACACTGTCCCACACGACATCCTTCTCTCTGAACTGGAGAGGCATGGGTTCGATGGATGGACCACTCAGTGGATAAGGAGTTGGCTGGATGGCCGCACTCAGAGAGTGGTGGTCAACGGCTCAATGTCCAAGTGGAGACTGGACATGATGAGTGGCATTCCTCAGGGGCCCATGTTGGGCCCAGCCTTCTTCAACATCTTTGTCAGTGAGATGGACAGTGGGACAGAGTGCACCCTCAACAAGTCTGCCAAGGACACCAAGCTGTGTGGTGCTGCCGATACGCTGGAGGGGAGGGATGCCATCCAGAGGAACATTGACAGGAGAGGTGGGCCCATGCAAGCCGCATGAAGTTCAGCCAGGCCAAGTGCAAGGTCCTGCACATGGGTCAGGGCAATCCCAGGCACAAATACAGGCTGGGCAGAGAATGGATCAGGAGCATCCCTGAGGAGAAAGACTTGGGAGTGCTGGTGGATGAGAAGCTCAACATGAGTGGGCAATGTGCCCTTGGGGCCCAGAAGGCCAACAGCATCCTGGGCTGCATCAGGAGGAGCATGGCCAGCAGGTCGAGGGAGGGGATTCTGCCCCTCTACTCTGCCCTGGTGAGACCCCACCTGCAGTACTGCGTGGGGGTACAGTTCTGGAGCGCCCAACATAAGAAGGACATGGACCAGCTGGAGAGGGTCCAGAGGAGGCCACGAAGATGATCAGAGGGCTGGAGCACCTCTCCTCAGAGCTGGGGCTGTTTAGCCTGGAGAAGAGGAGGCTCCGGGGAGACCTGATAGCGGTCTTCCAGTACCTCAAGGGGGCCTACAAGAAAGATGGGGAGAGACTCTGTTGTGACAGGACTAGGGGTAATGGTTTCAAAATACAAGGAGGTAGATTCAGATTAGATATTAGGGAAAATTTTTTTACAATGAGGGTTGTAGAACACTGGAACAGGTTGCCCAGAAAGGTGGTGGATGCCCCAATCCCCAGAAATGTTCAAGACTGGGTTGGATGAGGCTCTGAGCAACCTGATCTAGTCAGGGATGTCCTTGCCCCTTGCAGGGGGTTGGACTAGATCATAGAATGGCTAGAGTTGGAAGGGACCTTCAAAGGTCATCTAGTCCAACCCAGGTGCAGGACCTTGCACTTGGCCTGGTTGAACTTCATGAGGTTGGCACGGGCCCACCTCTCCAGCCTGTATTAACACAGCATGAATGAATCAACAGTAGATGACCCTAACTATTCTAGCATTCTATGTTGTTCATGTTATTTAAAAAAAAAAAAAAAATCAGCTTCAGGTCTAAGGGCAAAACAAGTCAGGAGAGCATATGACCAGTTTCAAGTGCATTCAGGGCAGAAGTTGAACACAGGCTCATTGCTTTTCTGACCTCGTCCCACTCTGGTGCAGGACATCAGACCACTGCACCTTCTTGCACTCTTTCCAGTGGGGCACATTCTAAACTTTGAAAAAGCATGAAAGGTTAAGAGCATCAGCAACTGTCAGTTCCCTTTTCTTGTGCTTTGCAATTTTACTCCTTCACACCAAGCAAAACATTCAAAAAGGTTCTGGGCACATTTGGGGTCTTTCCAATATGTTTCAGAACATGATATCCTATTTGAGGTGGATCCTCATGCTCCACTAGATCCTCCTTTACAGATACGCATGAACTCATAACTACACACTACATTTACATATTTTTGTACACGAAGATCAAAAGGCATATGGAAGAAATGAAAGAACAAAAGTGTTTCTTCAATTTCAAGCCAGTTTTGGATACTTCAAGTAGTAAACCAGGTTAATTTGTAGGGTTACAAGGAGACATTTAATATATGCCAATTCATAACGTATTTTGTTATCAACACTCATACTTGTAAAGAAGTTGTCAATTTTCGTTCATAAAGCTTAAATTCTTGTGGGCTGCACAAGCTCCAGTTGCTGATTTGTCTTCCAGTGGAAGCAAAGGTTAAAGTTTATTACTACTGTAGAAAAAGGCTGTCCTGTTCCTCCTTTCTTCATAAATCACACAGAAATCATTATACCAGTTGTTTTTACCTCTGAAGTAATTAACTGTAAGCTCATCGGTTGCTTTACAAGCATTTATATATTCTGAGAAACTTGCAGCAACAGTCTAGAACCAGACTGCTAAGACTGCAGCCACCTCCTCACATGGCCCAGCTCTGTGCCAGATGCTGCTGTCCCAGGGACACCACATCTGATCTGCTTGCCAATCTGCTCTCACACCACTTTATTACACACTTAAGCCCTCTGTAGTAAGGCAAACTGAAGAATTTAGTTACCGTACTACACCAGACTGAAAACTGCTGCTCTTCAGGACTCGATTCATGAGCTGAGCAGACACTCCTGCCTGGGGGACAGAGACATCCATCAAAGCAACGGAGCAAATGGCTGGGGACAGCAACAGCATCTGTCATCACGTCTGATCTCATTCCCTCCTGTGTCTCAGAACCTGTATTTTCCAATGGGGATTAGGTTAAACTAGAAAATATTTTTGTGTCTGCAACATCACAGCAAAGTCAGATTTCAAGATGGGCTGTATGTTTTTAAGCAAAATTAAAACCAGCCCACTGAAGTTTGTGTTCATGTCCTTCTCTTTTCCGGTGTTACATCAAAAATAATTATATGTTTAAGATGAATCCTAGACCCTGACTACTAGAAATACATTCCGAGCTCCATAGTAAAGCTGTATTTAAACAAATACCAATGAACACACATTAAAATAACTTAATCTGACTAGTAGGAACAAACAGTGAGAAAGTTTAGAGGGAGAATAATTGAGGGTAGGCACATCTACTTCGAAATCATACACTTGAAGCACTACAATCAAATATCCTCAGTGACAGTAAGAGAAAGGCTATTTCATTTTGGAGATTAAATATTTTAAGATGACTTGAGGACTTTAATGACCTACCTAGTTACTTGAAACTTACTTTGAAAAGCAGCAATTTGCTACCTTAAGCAATACATGGCTATCTTCATCTAGACTTCAGCCTAGCATTTTATTTTTCTTTAGTACTTGAACTCCTTCTTTCAAGACAATGAGCTACAAGGAACATAACTGAACCGGAGGCAGGTTTTAATCTCAATATGACTGACAGTTGTTTTGTTACTGGAAAATAAGATACAAGATAGAAGCAAAGAAACAGATTAACTCTGACTTGTAGAAAAATACCACCTAGAAGTTTATGATGGCAGCAAGTTTGTCCAATGTTTCCTTGCTGGTTAACTAAGCAGTGACTGTCTCAGAGGGTCTAGGTTTTGCCAAAGGAATAAAGGAACGGATCAACTGAACAACAGCTCTGCAGCTTTATGAAAAGTTGGTTCGGCCATCTTCTGCAGTGGTAGTTAAGTCACAACAAGTGGTACATTTTTCTAGAAGCAACGCCGTGAGCTGGATGAACACAGCAATGCGTGGCAAGGTGAACATTTTGCTGCTGCTCCTATTTTATTGAAGATACTTTTACATGAAACAGGGTTGACAGGAAAACTGCAGCAAATGCTTAGCCTAAAACCATTACGTAAGCAATAAATAATGATAAAGTATTTGTACAGTGAAAGCTATTTTTAGCAGTAGGAAAAAAGCTTTGAAAAAAAGTAGCTACAGTACTAGGAAAGCCCTAAGCTCAAGTTTCAATCTTCAGCAGTGTCTTTTTTTGTAGTGTAGTTCTTGATCCTTGGAATTAATAAAGCTCCAAATAGCAGAACCAGAGCATTGTTTAATTCAGGGTGTCCACCCACCACACAGGCAGCACCTCCAGATGCTGACAGGTCACATCCATAAGGGCAGCTCATCTCCTGCCACCCTCTCAGCACCAACACACACAGCAATGGCTCCGACTGCCGGCACGGACCCGTCCCACAAGTTCTGCCCCCTCTCCATCCAGCCAAGTATGCCTAAGTACCACTACCGTAAGTGCTCCTGGTTTTATTTCATCTTACCAAAGGTCTTATGTCCCTTCATTCCAGTTTCACTGGAATTACTTTTTTTCCTCTTAGCATCAAGTCCACAATTTTATGTATTATATTACTAACATTATTACAAAAAATTAACAGTGGTTAGTTACACTAATAACTGCTTAAATACTTGGGTTTGCATTAGAAAAATCTGGAATTTACTTCTGCTCCTAAACATGAAATCCTGAGTCACAACATATGCAGTAAAAACAGACCATGAAAATCTGGTGAAAAAAGGTATTATTACCCCACAAAAACTCAATTGTAGTTCAAGAATATTTGTTTGGCTTTCTTTTTAAAAAAAAAATACTGAAAAATTACAAGCAGGATGTTTTCACATCTTTAATAGCACTAATATTGGTTTTCAGACTTCTCCCCCACCATACTATATTATTTCCTCAGATTACTATACAGGAAAAACTCAAGACAAGACAGCTGTTATTTTTTCTTTGAAGAGATTGTAGAAAACAGTGCAAGTTAGGAAAATTACTCAAAATGGTAATGCAAAGTCAGTGGGGAGGCAGCTCACTTCATTAAACATCTGCATCACAAGTCTGAGACTCATATGGAAATTTAATTGGTTTACTGTAATCCATAATATTTACCGTAGCATGTTGGCTCATGTTTTCTAGTGTAAAGCCCTAAACAAAAACTAAGCCAATCACCATCCCTCTTCCATAAATGTTGTCTTTTCATTGCATTGAAATAAAGTGATTAAGGTACATTCCCATGGTTTATGGAAGAATTCACTCACTTTTGTTCACTTACATCTATCAAGTACCACAAAATGCCAAGTACACACTGAAAGCATTCATTACATAACCTAAACCCCAAGATTTCCCCCCAGAACCTGGCTCTTCCACACCAACTGTCCACAGCAAAGCATTCACCAGTACTGAAACACTGCTCTTCCCTGGGCTTTGGCAC
>WHYT01017800.1:498817-512599 GCA_009806455.1 Tetrax tetrax
TTTTTTTTTTTTTTTTTTTTTTTTTTGCGCATTATCACATCCAAGACAACCTCACCCATATTTCAATGTTGGGTGTATGTAACTGTCTCCATGTCTGCTTTTTGGCTTTCAACCTCCACATCAATCCAAGTGTGGTCACAAGTCTTTGCCCAAAAAGTTAGATTGCTTCCAGGTCTTTGGGATTAAGAGCCCCTGTAAGGGCAGCCCTTTTCCACCATGGGCTCTAGTTGCACAGAACACGAAACTCTGAAGGAACATCTTTATGGTAGCATCACCAGCTCTTCTACACAGCTCAAACATAACTCAGCATCTGTGGATGCTACTACTGAAACCAGGTGACTGCTGCCCTTTCCTTCTCACCCGTGGTGAGTATTGGAGCTGCAGACATTGTCTCACAATGATTCACAATCAAATGATGAATGAGCAAAGCTGCTACTTCATTTACATTCTCATTTTGTACAAAAATATTAAGGTCTGTCTTACCTGCCTTGCAGCTAAGGGGTGGAGAGGGGCATGTGTATCTTCAATCTGTCGTATTTAACTTGTACAAGGCTCCTAGTACCTTCCAAGCATTTAGCAAGTGAAAATCCAACCCCCACTACATTTTAAGTAAAGGAAACCTATTATGGCACCCTCCTAGATGTTCAGTCAAAATGCATCCAGCCCAGTTACACAAAGAGGCAGAAGCACTCAGGGAAGACATAGATCTAATGCAATGAAACTTATTGTTTTTATAAGTAACTCTGGCATAATCTTATTCCACCAATATTCCCAAATCCATGTAAATCACTATCTTTTACAAAGACTAAAAGAAAGGCTCTGTTAGGAACCTTGTAAGAACTAAATGAAGATGTTCTCATACCCTCATTCTCTCAGTTTTGTCCAACGTTAATAAACACAAAGTCAAAATGAGAAACTATTATTCAAAAAGAAGAAAGTATAGGTAAACTACTTGTAAAGCAAAATCTCTGTTCAAGTTTCAATGCACGAGAAAGTGCTCCTGCAAGTTGACCGATATATGCTCTAAGTTATGTACTTTTTCCTTTTTCTAACACTGCTAATTATCCAATTAAAATTCATCCCAAGTAAGATGGCTTGTACTGTTTAGCATTTTTACAGCACTACTCATTAAATACAACACCAGACAGTTTACCATCTTGTCATTGTTACCTGAAGTCTCATGATTTTAGGTTATACACTGAGCTTGACTAAAAGAAGTCAGGAGCAAGTCCTCTTGGAACGCATTTCTGCACACATGAAGGAGTAAAAAGCAATTAGGAAGAGTCAGCGAGGATTTACCACGGGGAAACCATGCCCTGACCAACCTGACCACCTTCTGTAATAAAATGACCAGATTTGTGAACAAGGAGAGAACAGTAGATAGCGTTTACTTGGTCTTTAGGAAGATCTTCAACAAGAATCTTGTATCCCAGTTCTGATGTTACACTCTAGATGGATGGATAGGTTAAATGGTTGGACGTCCAAGCTCAGAAGGTTGTGAATTACAGTAAATCATTTCTCTAGAATGAGGACCTCATATGCAAGGTCAGGCCTAAAGCAAAAACTGAGGTAAGGAAAAGCTCTAAAGGAACCTAAATGAAGAGATGTTCACCTGAGTATTGTCAAGAACATATCAGGAGTTACTATCATTAAACTATTTGCTTTGCCATCTTCCCAAATGTCCAACAGGGACAGAAGCATTCCTGGGTTGCAGCTGAAAGGAAGACTTGGTGTTGCTCTCAGGTAATTTAGATTATAACCCATCTGGAAAAGAGCTAATTTTACTTATTTCTCTTTACAGTGACATAGCAGGATTACCTAAAGCTGCATTTATGCTTGCTATGTTTCAAGGTTTACTTGAAAGTTGTGAGAAATGGTAAAATAACAGGCTGTAGAAAACCTTTGCATCATCCAGATGGGGATCAAGCTTACTGTCAGTTTACTATAGGTTTTTAACCAAGCCAAGTTTTCGTTTAAGATATTCACCCCACTTTTGGCATTGCTCCCTCTCAAACATTGCTCCACAGAATTCTGGCAATGTGCAGCATTCTTCACTTTTATCTCGCAAGAGAAACTTTAGAGTCAATTCTGGAAGCATTTCAAAAAGCATAGCTATAATATTCTTAACTAGAGATTCATTTTTCACTAATGAGATGCTAATATATAACTACCTGAATATTTATTGAAGTTGAACATTAACAATGAACGCAGCAATAAACAGCACAAACAGCTATTTAGTACGTAATTCTTAGTAATTGTATTTTTCATTAATTTGTATTTTTGCTACTGCAATTCCCTTTGCAGAAGAGCAACATGTCAGTTAAACCTTGCATTATAGACCATAAATAGATGGTATGTGGATACTTCCTGAATGCAAAAAGCAAGGGTTTAAGACATACACTTGGAGAGTACTCTTCTGGGTGCAGAATTCACCTTGAACTGTGGATTTATCTGCTGCACCAGCTTTGTACCATCCCTCTCCATCAGTCAAGTCACAGATTTTCAGGTACCCATCTACAAAACAGCTTGCTTTGAAGTTCCAGTTGTGCAGCAATTTATATTGTATGTAAAGATTAATTGACTTTATACATAATTCTTGAGGTTTACACCTGTAAACTATTAATACTGTTATACCTCAGGAAAGCTTTTCATTAATGGATTTAATACTGCCTGCAGACAATACACTTGCAGTACACACCTGACAATTCATCACAGTTGCTGATATTTTTATCATATTTTAGGTTTAGTTACTTTGCGTTCATTTTCAGTAAGATAACCCTGTTAGAAAAAGCTGGAAGTTGAGACAAAAGAAAGGGCAATTAACAGCAGTTCTGGGGGGCTGGGGGAACCGAACACCACAACTTCATACAAGTGTAGAAGTTGCATTTTTCATCATCAGTGACACTGCCATTGTCATTATTAATACGTCTTCTTACATTACTGGCACTTTATTGCCCTTAATTGCCCATTTCCCCTGCTACCTCACTCTCAATCTGTGTCTGTCTGTATTAGGCTCATCGTACGCGAGCAAAGACAGCACTCCCCATTAACGCCTCCCAGTGAAGACTGGATGTTGCACTGGTTTGAACAGGGACTACACAGACCCGCAGAAACATTACATGATAAAGAACGCAGGCAATTCACGTCTTAATATCCATAAGTTCAAAGACTTGGTGCCAATTCATTTTCAACCCCTACTTGATTTAAAAATGGACAGAAGGATTTGTTTCATTTGCATGAATGCATTCAGAGTCAGCAACACAGCACTTTTTGCACCCGAAGTATCACAGATTGGAAATACTGATACTAATGGTTTTTCCACTTACTACTCATTTAATAAAGTTGAACTGATTTTCAGTAATTTTTTTTAAACAACAAGTTGTTGTTTTACTATTATTGTAAAAATAAAATATGTGTTTAAGGATAAATATTAACTTTTTTTCCAGAGACTAGAGAAAGCATTTTCAAGCAATTTCAAGGAAAACAAGAATATAAGCCAAAATACGGAAATAGCTATCGTAAGAGGTTTTGATTACCATTTTCTTATCTAATAAAAAAACCGCCAAGGAATTGGCCTCTATTTGCTACATTCTTTTCATACAAAGAGCAGAAGTGCCAGAACTGCTGGTTCTCAGACTTATTTTTTCCACTTTTCTTGCACCTCTGTTCCAGCAAAACAGCCGTTAACCAAAAGTGCAAGTGTGAATATTACATTAGGCCACACACTACAAAGTCATTGTTTATCTGGCAGAATTTTGCCAATAGACTAGATCAAGGCTCTCAAGAAACTGCCTGAGTATTTTCCTTAGGACTGACTATACTGATATGGGAGCGTTACTCAAATTTGCCTTTCTTCCCTGTTGGAGCAAGGAAGAAAGACAAGGACACTTCCTTTGCATCAAAAAAAAAAAAATTGTTTAGGTACAAATGCAGAACTTCAGTGAAACCATACTGGATTACAAAATTTTGAGAGAGTCAACTGAAAAGGTCTGCTAATGGTTGTGCTTATAAAAGTTACCTCCTCTCATGACAATTTTCTAGCATCACTTGCAGTGGAAAGCTGCGCAAAGCCAGTTTTACCCAATCTTAACCTACAGTTAATTAATCTCTTGATGTATCACTGAAAATACAGAAAAGCAGTAACCTACTTCAGAACAACAATACTCCTTGATAGCAAAGACTAAATGGATAAGGTAGGCTGGAAGTTGGTGCCTGGTATGAGGTACAGCTCTGATTGAAACATTTTAAGCAAATACAAGTTTCATGTCCATCAGCTTTTTCTTCTCCTGGAGAAGAGGTAATCACCCAACAAACATCTCGTCCATCACAAAAACCCTGACTGGTGCATTCAGTTTGAGACTTAGATCAACTGTGACGATATGTCATTTGACTTTGTGAGGCTCTGTGAAGTCATCCATCACGTTCTTTGAAGCTTTGCACATCACCTTGTGCACAGACGATGCTCAGGAAAATCACCAAGATGATTCTATGTCACCCTGTCAAGTTGCATGATAAAATAGGCTTCAGGAGTGATGTAGCTTTTAATCCACAAATTAGACATATAGTGAGAAATCATGAAATAAAGGCATACTTCATGTCCCCGGGTACTTCTCCAGAAACAGAAACACCCCTTACAAACACAGATACTTCTTACAAACATTAAGTTACTCCACCGTTTCGTTATGCGCACAGCTGAATACAGAACAATTCAGGACAACCCACTTACACACCTGGTTTTGATAACCCATCTGGCACTCAAATTTTCAGTCCCTCTTGAAGTAAAACCACTTTCCTAGCAGCAACAGCATTGCACCCAAACCCTTGCATCACATTTCAATCCATGTACAACCTGTACATTCAATACCTCCAAGGCTCTCTGGTCTACACCTCCCTTACTTCTACACCTCTCTTGCTTCGAGGTTGGAGAAGTTGCACTGCAGAGCACCAAAGCGAAGAACTGGTTCAATACCACAAAGTCTGATCACATAACCCTCACTTGGTCACAAGCCTAAATACTGAGGTGGGAAAGGGAAAAGGACAGATACGTGATAGTTTTTACAGAACAGAAACTTATTTCCCCAAAAAGTGCTGGGGTTTTTTTCTTCTCTGTAGCGTCTTGATTAAGGGGCAAGGAGATGGCTAGGTCAACATTCAAAGCAGGAGTTTTGTTCAATCATCTGACAAATGAAAAGCTACCCTAGAAGGTATTTGGGAGACAAATCTCTGCCATGGCTATACTTGCTAAACATAAAAGAAATCCAGTACTACTCCTAGCAGTATGAACATGTTTACTAATCGGCACTAGCTCCATCTATCAACCCTTCTTCCTCCCAGCAGTTTACCAGTCTACAGACCATCTGCAGACAGCTTTGCTCTAAATGCACATTTCTTAGCCCTAGCTTGCCATTTATGAAGTTGTCAGCATGACGTGCCCTCAGCTTCACCCGAATCCAGCTCCCGCAGCTCAAGAAGTAGTTGGCTCTGGTTTTTCCATCTCTTCAGTTAACTGAATAGATGAACCTAGTTGTGCAGTTGAAGTAAGGTTCACTTGTAGCTTCTCATGAAACTACCTATGCTGAAAACCAGAATTTGAAGTTTACAACTCTTTAGTGGAGATTTCTATTGATAAAATTTGACCAGCTGAATACAGATTGGAAGCAAATACCTAAGCACAATGAATGAGAATTAACCTTAGTTTGCTTTCAAAACTTTCAAAAAGACATGAACATATTTTGTCTATCAATTGGTCTTTTGTATAAAAGGCAGAAAATATTTGTAATATAAATATCTGTTTCTGCAGCCATTCTATGAGGTCTTGTTTTAATTATTCATAGCCTCATCTTTTTCTCATTAAGTGAAAACAGAAAGCCTCAATGAGTAAGAGTACAGAAACTATTCTTTGCTAGTCTTTCTGAACTGCCCGGCCTCCCAAGTATTAATTAGTTCTGGGTTTATTTTTCAGTGAACTAATACCTATCTGGAAGTCAAATGAGTAAATACAAACATAATACTAGCCAGCCTAGATAAGAGACCCTTATGCAGTGCAACCAACAGGGTTAGACAGTTTAAAAAAGGAAAAAAAAATAAATTAGTAAAATTAAGTCTCATTTTATATCTCTTACAACTGTACTTAAAGGGAACAGCATATACTGTGCTCCTAGATGCACTTCTAGAATTTAGAGACTACACATCAGCAATACAGGTTGGTAGATTGTTCTGTGATACGCTATACAATACAAAACAAGAAGCCTTCAAAATAATTAATAATATGCTATGGAAAACTACTTTTCTCCCATTAGGAACGGATGATGACAAACATGTTATGCCCCATTTGCTTACTTTGCAGCGAGAGTCAGTAGTCTGGATGCAAGCTCAAGAACAAATCACTACAAAGTTAAAGGAATTCCTTCATATTTCTGATGGTCACTAAAGAAACCTAACAAATAGGCATATACGATACTGGCAAAGGTAGGAGGACATGGGTGATCCTTCCAAGCATATCACTTTTTCCTGTATCCTATCCACCCAGTCTCTTGAAACATTGGGTTTGTGTGTGTATAGATAGTGTCTTTGAAGGTGCGGCAAATGAAGACCATTGCCTCCCCCACGGTCAGCTCAGAGTTATGAAACAGAGCAAGACAGTTTGCAAAAAATAGTAAATTCAGAAGTGAATATTAATGGGCCCCCAGAATGGCAGAATGCTCCATGTACAAAATAATAAATCAAGATAGACTACCGTATAGCCACCGGGTTCTACCTACACTCACTGACTAACAGACAACTTAAAGCATGCCAAGAGGCGTAAGGGAGGATTTTCCATAAGCTCCAGAGCTCTAAACACCTTCTGCTGGCTACACCAATAAAAAGGCTGTTGAGTCCCCTTCTTCCTCTCCTCTCCCCAGGTTTATGGGGTTCCCAGCTCCATTAAGGATTAACAATACTACTGAGAGGCATGGAATAATTTAAATACACTGAGTCAAAGGAAGCCTGGGAATGACCCCACAAACTAACCACTGCCCTGTCTTTAGGATAGCAAAAAGCTTTATCCATTCAGCACAGCTTTAAGTGGCACTGGCAGTAGGAGTACCTACATTTTAGTTTCTATTCCTGCACGATCATTCACATGAAATTGAGAGTCAACAAACAGGAGAAAAACTCACTGAATGGTGTGTGCATGGTAACTCTCCTTTAAATAAGGGAAGTACTAAGGTTCTTGCTTACTGAAATATTGGATGATTGCTTTAAGACTCTGCCTACTTAAGACACCAGTATTCATTCACAATCCTACATCAGAAACCTATCTTGTTTGAATCTGACCTAAATTTGTGAACAGTTTCAGATCACATTTCCCTGTGTAGACTATTCACTGAGGGGAAGACATCCTCAACTCTGAATATTAAAATTAAGAGAAAAATATCTGAATAGCTTTCTCCAAGAAAGCTCATGAGAGACTACATTCTGCTGTGGAAAATTTTTCTGACCTTTTGTTAAGAATTAATATTAAAAAAAACTTACAAGTATTTTTTGCCTTTTTAGTCAGTCAGCAGTTCAACCTTCTCTCTTCCTCCCTCTTTGACACAGTGGCAGCTCCCAAGTGCTGCCTGCCCGCTGCTCCTCAGCCCCAGCACACTGTGCCCCGCTGCAGCGCTGCGCTGCTGCACAGCCATCGCTGCATCACACGGAGCTCAGACATCCGTGCTGCAAATCTGGCTTCGCATGCATGCCAACTGACAAGCTGCTGTGCTTAGTTATTTTTTTTTCCCTTCCTTTCTAAAGGTCAGTCTTACAGTAGGCCACTGATTATCAGAGATTAGGAGGGAAGAGCAGCAATAATCTAAGCAGCCATGTTAGGCATCCTCAATTATTCACGAACAACTTAAATCAAGAAGCATGAAAACAAGCATTCACTTGCAAACTAACATCTCATTGCTTGAGCTTTGACCAAGGGCTTCCTGCAAAGCACAAAATAGCTAAAAGTACTGTTCCTATAAAGCCCACAGATAATGCTATATGTGCTAAAGCATCATTTAACGCTTTATCTATTAACTATCCACAGAGACAGACATCATACAGATTTTTTTGGAACAATTTCCCTGCTGTGTGACAGAATAAGTTATGTGAACTATGCAGTTCTTGAAATAATTAAGTGTATCTATTGTTCTGCCATTTCGTTCAATCTTATTTTCTGTCCCTTTGTCATCTAGTCCTTAACTAATTATTGCACTACTAGGTTTGCTGACTGCTGAGGGTCACTTCTAGCTACATGGCATAACATAGTTTAACTCTGATCACATATTTTACGTCCATTTTGGAAAAAAAAAAAATTAGTCTTCCATTAGGGCCAATACTCTTCCATTATGGCTTGAACACTAAGATTGTGACCACCTCTATCTCCAAATACTAAAAAGATTCTGTTGTTGTTTCAGACTGTCAGGAAAAGGCAAATTCAATACTGATCTTTACTATTCTTCCTTGTAAGATTTCACACTGAAATTTGTCACAATTAAAAACAAGACAGACAAAATTAAACTTCAAATCAAAACAGAGAAGAAAATTGGGTCAAGTATCAGTCTACCCTTTTTTAACTCCTCAGAGATAATGATATATTCTTATAACTTACTGACATATAAATCTATTGTATACTATTGTATAGTCAATCAGATACAATATGAAAATTTTCAATATTAAATGCATCTGGAAAATGTAATGTTAAATAACCAAAAAAATTCCTAGAGTAAGGGCAAGAGGAATTACATCAGACTGGGAAGTGCCACATACAGTAACTGACCATCAACATTCATCCTATCTTAAAAATCTGCGCTGCTGAATAGCTGACAAGAATAATATTTTTCATAGTTCTCAAAAAAGTCTTATTTTCTTACTTAATTAGATCGAATTTTGTCCCCCAGGTAAGTGAAAAAAAATATAAGATATTCAAAAAGAAGAGTTAGTTTTCACTTGGAATCTGACAGACTGGCTGGGAACATCTTTTTAAGTGGCTCTTGATTATTAGGTGTTCTCAGAAAAATCAAACCCCTGCTTACACGGTAATGACCGGGAAAGTGGCAGTTTCCACTCTGGTGGTCTGTGGAGAGCAGCTTCCAGCCTTTTTATACCTGTTTGAGTATGGAATCTGCAAGCTGAGATAACACAAGACACCATTTCCAAGTGATGGCTTGGTCCTCAAAGCTTTACAGAGTGATTACTTTCCTATCACTTCTGCTGAAAAAGCTAAACTAGCTCTAAATGAAGTGCCTGAGACTTCAGCAACAACTGCTGATCTTACCATTCGAACACACCAAATGCTACGTTTGACTACAGGTGAGAAGTTCCCCTCCACGAAGCAAGCACATTCCCAACCTTCAGGTAGGAATCACAGCCAAGCAGCACAGCGAGAGCTTTGAGGGAACAGGAAATTCAGAGTGAGCGCTTCTGGTGTCTCCATTTTATTCCTCCTTCATTTGTCACGCATTCAGTGAAGGGCTGGGTTTCTAGTTTGGACAACAGTACCTAAAATAGGATCTTGAGATAGATGTTTTCGTGTTGCATATGGTGAATTATAAAGCACAGTTTCTACTACCTTATCACTATAGGGATACCCAACAGAAGTAAGCACACTGCCCATGTTAATTAAATTGTCTGTTGTGAATAATCATTCAACAGCCAATTGCAGGAAAAACAACCAGGCCCATGTTATCAGAAGGGCCGCTGCCTGTATCTGAGTAGTCGGTAGAGAAATTTCCCTCAACACTGTTCTGAATTTTACAAACCCTTATGTCTTCAGGGTGAGAATGACTTAAGAAGCCTAAAACTAAATAATGTCTTCAAGATGAGTACCTAACTCATAGGCATCATGAAAAAGCCTTTGTATAGCACCTTAAGAGTAAAACAGTTTTGTTTTTATTTTAGGAAAAGCAGGTACCCTGGAATTCAATATTCCATTATTCCCATTAAAAGCATTACCTACGGCAAGGAGCAAGGCAATGTATGGGTTGTCCAGAAATGGACCTGTGTTCTCATTAGGATTAAGTGGTTAAGTATAGATTTTTTTTTTTGTTTCATTTTTTTATTGAATAACCAATACAGCAGTTCCAGACCCCTGCTTCTTAGCCTTTACTTTCTCTAGTTCTGTTCTGATAATTTTGGGATTTTAGCTCAAAGAACTGATTGGCTAAGAGGCAGTTGCTTTATTGCTTTACTGCCTCTAAACAGCGATACCATGATTACATTTTTAAAAGCTGAATTCTTATTGGCATTTTTAATGGCAACTGCAAGCCAGTATTGAGAATAGTTTCTACAATAACAGCACAAGAGTGTGGGGTGATAGCACCAAGGTGCTGGGTGGAGGGTGGGGGTTGGTTTGAGAGATGCTTTTTTTTGTTTACTCTTACATCAGCAACCTTAATCCAAATCACATAAATAAGAAGAGCATCAATCTCTAGCAAGGTATGTTTTTATAGCACCTAAGTTACATTTCATTAAGTATTAGCATTTCTTACAGGAGCTTCACTAGAAAAAAAAAATAATAATCATGTAGCCCTTTCCATTCAATTTAAGGACCAGCAATATTTTACCTGCACACCCTACTCAAGATAAGAGCAGACAGGACATGGAAGCTATTATAATGACCCTACATTGAGAAAAATATCTTAGTACTGAAAACACCTTCATGTTTCTACAGTAACATCACTGTCAAAGACGTTGCTACTTGTCCAATAATAGATACAAGAAACAAGCAATCTCAAACTAGAACGCTAAACAAAGTAAAAAACAAGTTAACTGAAGTTTCTGAAGACAATACTTTAGTATTTACAGGAGGCAATTCTCCCCCTCTACCCCACTCCCAAGACCCCACCTGGAGTACCGCATCCAGCTCTGAGGTTCCCAGAGTCATAGTTTTGAAGTAAGAGGGTAGATTTAGATTAGATATAAGAAAGAAATTCTTTACTGTGAGGGTGGTGAGGCACTGGAACAGGTTGCCCAGAGAGCTGGTGGATGCTGCATCCCTGGAAGTGTTCAAGGCCGGGTTGGACAGAACTTTGAGTGACCTGCTCTGGTTGGAGATGTCCCTGCCTGGGGCAGGGAGTTGGAACTGGATGAACTTTAAAGATGCCCTCTGATCTAAACCATCCTAAGATTCTAACAGCAAAAAGCTAGGCTTAAGGTATGATCGTTCTTAACAACTCACAACAGTTGAATGACTATTTCCTTAAGTTGCAATATAAACCAATCTGCTTCCTAGCATAAAAACATCATTTCTGTCTACATTTTGCTCATTTAAGCATTTACAGAATTAATCATATATGGAAAAAAAATAATATCGTGCACAAGGACTGCTTCAGCTCACTAAACGTCTTTTATAGGTACGCCTTTACCTGATACGCAGGACTAAAATCTCATCTTTAATTCTTTTGAGAGCAAGTGACAGTCAGGACATCAGGATTACACTTCACATGTAGCTGTGTCATCCACTGTGTCTGCAGCACAAAAGAGTTTCTGCCACGTATGGTTTTCCACTCACTGGGAAATGATATGGTAATTTGGCATGGGAATTAAGTCTACCACTGGACTTGCTGAGTGTCTTCACATATGTAATGGGCAAAGCATTCCAGCTCTAGAAATAGAAAATTTAAATGACTTTTTTTACCTCTCACACAACATTCTTATGGCATCTGAGCCAGAGGAAGAAAAACTAAATATGTATCTGCTTGGCACCTAATAAACATCTACCAACAGCATGAGCTCCCGTGCTGGAACACACTTGAGAAGTACAACAGACCAATTTTGGGACCAGAAATTCCAAAAAGAAATTGAGATTCCAAGAAAATCTCCCCCATTCCTAGGAAACTGCTGTTATGCTGTCTAGTATTTGTACTCAGTTCACTACAATCCATCACTTCTTGCACATTTAAATTTAGTTTGGTAATTAAGTATTTTAAGTAAGTAAATATTTTACATGCCTTACAAGACAAAGCTTTAAGTAGCACTACAATATCAAACTGTTGACTGATATTGGTTTTATCTGTTGTTCTGTTCATTACTTTCATATTAAAATCACCAGATCCTGTTAGCTTTCATACCAAACACTCCAAAGTTTGCTCAGGTCTCTCAGCTGTGCCTACATTAGAAATAAGTTTTACATTTCATTCCCCCTGAAACTCACATTTTCCCCTCACATGGTACTTCACTCTAGCACGCCCACATCAGTGAACCATGGAAGAGTATTAGCTGATCAAAGACAGGAGAGTGAGGAAATCTCTACAGGTCTGTGCTTATTTATAGTTCCCTTTTCTTTCATGTGAATTCATGTTAACTTAACATAGCTCTAAAAACAAAGAAAAATAATGTGGAGAAATTTAATAAACACCGCATTAGTTTGACCAAGAATTACAAGATGAACTTGAAGTCTCATATCACACAAACCCACAGATGAAGAACAGAAGAAACAGGGACAATTAAAACAGAAGGCATCTGACATATTAGTCTTTGGAAGCATAATAAGTAGAATCATAACCTAAAAGAAGCTGGTTTGGGTTCGTATTTTTTTTCTGCTTGATTTTTCATTTTCCTTAGAGTTTCATGGCAATTATCACCTCTCGAGCATCACTTGTTATCACCCTACACTGAAAAGTAGCTAAGGAACAGCATATCTGGAAACAAAGCGAGCAGCCATCACAGACAACACTCTTCTTCCACATACAACTTTCTCACTTCTCATAAATAACTGCTTTCCATTAATTTCATTCTTTGGTGTTAGAAGGCATTGTTGCTTGCACGCTCTTGCTTCACTTCTAAAAACTCCCCACCACTGGGAGGTTCTATTTCCATCTACAATTACTGCTCCATAATTGCTCCAAAGAAAAGACATCTGTTGCTGCTCATTACCATTTCTCATTGCAGATTATTTCTTACACATTTTGAAAGCATCCTTTGCTTGTGTAATCATTAAAGGGTGTAGGAGTCTTCTGCAAGAGAGCATCAAATCAGACCAAGATTGTAGTCAAGTCTCTTGGGAATTGAGGTGCCTGATAGATATAAGAATTTAAAGAGAAATTTAAAGGGGTTTCAGGAGTCTTGTTTGAATTTCATACACTACTGACTTTTTTTTCATCCTGTCACGGCCCACTCGGGACTCGTGACGGTTCTTTTAGTGCCATCTCACAGCGCAAAATTACGGCGAACACGCCAAAGGGGTTTGTTTCAATCTAACAGCACAAACTTCATTATTTTGCCCATAAAGCACCATGCGATAGGTGGAAGGGAGTGAAAAGGAAAATTAAAGGAAGAAAAAAAAAAAAAAAAATACCACCTACCTCCGTGGGTCCAAGGCGTCCCTGTGGTCCCAGATCCAGGCAGCGTCCTGTCGGTCCTCACGATTGATGTCGATCCTTGGTGGGGGGAGCCCTTTGGGGGTCTCGTTGTTAGGGGTTGACCTTTCATGCCAAGTAGCAAACCTTGCTCCTCCTTACTTCGGGGATCTCCACCTGTTCTTGGCCCTTAGGATAGAAGTGTGGGGGTTTTGTGCATTATAATGAGCAAAGTTCAGTTGAAGGGCACTTTCTCACCGCTGTTTTTGAGACAGCAGTTGTGATTCATCCTCCTCGATAGCAGCTGCATGGTGATCTCTGCCAGTTGGGACAACAGGGATGAGCCGTGGCACCTCCGCGCCACTCTGTCCGCCGTTTCAAGGATGTTGTACATTTTATTGTTAGGCCAGAGTCAGCCTTGTCCGTAACAGTTCCGTTCTGTTCCCAGGGGGAAAAAAAAAAAAAAAAAAAAAAA
>WHYT01017800.1:519432-578793 GCA_009806455.1 Tetrax tetrax
CAGGAAGTCCTTCACATATTCAGGCCAAGTTTGGTTTTCAACTTTTGCTCTTGCTTCTAGAGAAGACCAACTCAACGTATTTAGTCAACTCCTTGGACAAGAACCAGAAGACTTGCAACTCTGCAACTGCTTCTGTATGAACAAAAGCAGCATAGTCATCATCTCCTTAGACACCAACTGGCCTGGATCCATCTTGTCCATCTGCAGAGCTGGTCTTAACACCTCCCATTTTCTCTTCTCCACCCTGATACTTCCACATTCCATCTTTGCCATCCCTACTCTTGGTACCTGAAGCATCAGGACAGCTAACACATTGACCAGCTACATCAAGGGTCTGCTGAGATTCATGTCATTTACCAGAAGACATGGAGTTCTTAGCTGAAGAGAAGCTACAAGCAACATCATGGAAGGACGATGCTGACAACCATATTTAACACAAAATGTGATAATCTCTCATTCCAATTATTACCTCTGTACTTATGCATGAGCTTACTCTAAGCTTTGAGTCAGGAAGAATTTGAGCATTTACACTAATATGTAAAATACAATTTTTGAGTTAATTATTATCCTGGATTTTACTTGCAAGCAGAGGGGGGAAATTCAGAGGTGAGCCAACTTCTGTAGCCAAATGCTAGGAAAATGCACATAGAACCAGGGTTTTATTTGGTATGACTGACATATTAAAATAAATCTGAGATTTAACCTTTCTCATCAATAGTTTCTGTCCATCGTCTCTCAGTAAAAAGCTATTTCCAGAAGCAGTCCACTCTAAAAAAAACCCACTCAACACTGGAGCTAAGCATATCTTAAGGAAAAAAAAGGATCTGTGTTTTCCCGAGTATTAGCAGATTAAATGCAGACATACCAGTAACTTTAGAGAAGAGCTCAATGCTACTTAGAAAAAAAAATTATCTAAATTTATAAACACTAGAGAAATTCATTTTTCAATTAGAGAACACTGAGGTACTCCAACATTTTGACATGCTTTTTGTGAAGTTTAGCTCAAGGTTAGAACTACTTTATGCAGCGCATTTAGTGCGGCACTGACACGGTTAGCAAGTGTTTTGGCCAGGACTCCTGAGGTCCTTCTTCAAAGGGGAACAGACACAGAGCGGACACAAGTTATCTTCATAAGCAACTGAGTCTTGGTGGAGCTTATTTCAGCTGCTGCACAGCTTGGTCACCTCTCGCTATATTATAAAAGACTCATTTCTCTGGATATGACAGATCAAGGCTCAGGAGGAGTATCAGATTCCTGAGACCAACGCACACAGGAGCATTCCCAACACGAACTCAAAGCTACTCAGCCCTCGCTCTGAACTCCCAGCACCAGGCGCACAGATTGTCTGTGAGCACAGAGGGATGAGAATGACTCAACTCCTTCCACATCGCAAATGATCTGCTGGAATGAATTACTCATTCAGGCTCTAAACATTTATACTTCAATGTGTGAATCTTCTCACTTCCCTGTTAATAGTGAAGGGCACTGTTATATTTACATTTCTCTTTGAAGGCTGGTAAAGCAGTTTATGCCAGTTCATCCTGGGGGAGGAAACTGCTATACACTCCCAGTTAATACCTTTTTTTTTTTTTAAGTTACTGTTACTTGCCAAACAGTTTTATGTCAGAACATACAGGAAGTTATCTCAATTCCTTCAGTGCCATGCCCATGCCAACAGAAAAAAAATCACCCTGCTCTCTTGCAACCATTAGTTATTCCCCAGATAACAATTAATGTTCAGGCAATAAACTACTAAGTGTGGATGGAGATAAAATTAATTTATAATCATCACAGCTGGAACAGAAAGATGCACCTTCATTAAATGTTCTGTTTAATATGCTGTAATATATTATTTAGGTGATGACAGATCCTGTTTCTGTACAAAGCAGAATTACACTGCGCTCTCATACAGTGTCTGTGCCACACAGGCCCTGCTTTTCCTCCTCGGATGCATCCTGTATCCTGGAAGGCACTGCAGTGGTTTAATTACTTCCTTAATTTATCCTTCAGAGGTACTTAAAAGCCTATACTAGCTAAAACCAAGACCGTTCCCTTAAACCACATCATCTTCTTGAATAAAGGGGTGCCCTTAGACACCCTCCAGAGGCCCTGGAGACCACCGGGACAGTTCACCCCCCCGAAACCCAGCAGACACCCAGGCACAGCACCACGCCTCCCGCTGCCTTCTAAAACAGACTGCTAGTTTTCATCTGTCTTCAAGCTTCAACTTATACAAATCATCCTAAAGCTTTCCATCTTCATACAGTAGAAAAAAAAAATTGAGTTGAAGCATCAGCATCAACCATTTCAACATCTGTATTAACAATTAATACGATCTGTTGGCTGCTCGTGCTTTTGGTAATACAACGTTCCCCACCCAACACTGGACTTTTGGTCCCCTCCCACTCGATTAAGATACGTGCTCACTTTCAGAAGGTACAATACATTCATTTTTTTTATGACCCCACGAAGAATGGGATGAGGAAGGCAAGTCAGCCTCATTCATTACACCACACAACACTGCATATGCGTTGCTGTGCATTAAATACTAACTCTTGTCCACCAGACAACAACTGACAGTTAACCAACATGTACAAAAAATTTAAGATATCAAAGAAAATGGCTTTAGTACAGAATATCAAGCTTAGCCGGCTGGATTCAGCCATTCAATGTTATTTTGTTTTATTTTTATTAGCGCTTGACTGATATTTTGGCCTATTTTCAAGATTTATACAGCTGCAAATATCCTTCTGAAAGCAAACAACAGTAGTAAATGAAGCTATTATATTCTACTTCAAAATCCATTACCTGGGGTGGGGAGGGGGGAGCCAAGACAGTTAGGTATTTGAGGTCTTGTTTTCTTATTTTAAACATTTATCCTCGTGCAGCATGCCCAAGTGATAAATGCATCCTGTTTTTACAGATGTTTCCCTCCAAAGAAACTAAGCAAAAAGCCCAGTCACAACCATATAATGAAGACTCATACCTTAATTTATCTATCCTCAAGTTTCTTCTATTTTAATGGTTATTAATAAATACTTTTAATATCATACATATAAAATATATAATGACATCTAACTGCAGACTACATCTATTGAAACATTTAAAGCAGTAAATTAAAACAGACTATAATGAAGCATGTTCCAACCAGAAACTCTCACTCATGCTAGTTAAAAGCTGAAAGAGACAGCTCAAACAGTGAGGCAAGACAAGTTCATGTGGAAACTTCATTTTGCTGATTTGGGGGTACAGATGCATTGGGAAGGGGGTAACACAGATTAGAGAAGTTCATCCCAGTTTCCAGAGGAATCCATATGCACACAGAACAAATAAAAGGAGAGATCACAGCAATTCATATGAACTGGGAATTTCAAGTTACACACAGTAAGAAGGAATGTTGAAGGGTCAAAATTTGGGGGCAAAACCTAAGTAAACCTCTGAAAGCATATCAAAAGAAGTGTACAACCAGCAGAAGTGAAGAAAAGGGAACGTTCTGTTATGAAGTTCAAGCATTACCATAGTAATAGTGTCTATTACACAAGTTTTATTTTCATAGTAGAAGAGGAAGAAACAGTCAAAAACCCTTTTTCGCCCTTTATCTCCAAAATGCAGAGCTCTTATTTATGTGGCAAGATTATTTTATTACTAAATTAACCAAGGAGGATATTTAGAAGCCCTTTCAGACACTGAACCCTTTCAAAACATCAATAACTTGATGACTTGCATTCAGTAATTTTTAGAGAGCTGGTGAAGAGCCGGCCAGATCATCAGAACTGACCCGCAGTGCTTTACACCACTGCCTACCAGGCACTCGCCACGTCAGACTTTGGTGTACCAAACCAGCAAAACGGGATGACATGGGAGCCAAGAAAATAAATAGCAGAATGGCTGATCAATAAGTCAGTTTAAAACAATAAATAATTGTCACATAATTTATTATGGCATCTATTGTAATTATGCAAGTAGACTGTCAATACAGCCTATGGTAAAATAAAACATTTGGTTCTGCTCTCGCTGTAGCCATATGGGACAAAAGATACTTAGGCATCAGAAAAAAATTTAGTTATATCTGATAACATGTATTAAGAGACTTCCAGAAGGTGCCTGCAATGATATTGAATGAGCTTTTGACCAAGATAGATACCTTCAAAGTATAAGATGCTTAAGATGGTATATTCTCAGAAGCAGAAAATACAACCAGAAAGCAGAAATAATTACACACACACACGTTGCTGGTGGAAGCATCCAAAGGGAATGCCTCCCTCAGCCTTACGGCACTTGCCACCTACATCAACATCCCAAAGACACAACCACATCACTCCTGACAAATAATCTGGCACACATCAGTAACACCGGCTCAAATAAACAACATAGTGGCTTTTTTAAAATACAAGGTAGTATATTCAGGGATGAAAATAATCATACTTTCATATGAATTTAAGACTTGTTCTTATCATGACTTGATTTTTTTTTTTCTTGTTCTAGAAAAACATCTTGATATCAAGTATGCAATCAATAAGAGCATATGTAGAGCCCTATCCTCCACCAAGCAACTCTAATCTCATTTAATTCCACTGAAATTGGGACAAAAGACCACTGCTACATCAATCCAATCTTGTGATATTCTGTCTTTATCAAATTGAGCTATTCCAGGTTTTTATCACCAACAAAACCGTACATTGGTGGTTCTGTGCTTGAACTCACAGCTTCCTCACCCAAAAAAAACCCGCCCAAACCTCTACTTCCATACTTCTCATTCAGGACACAGTAGAAATATCCCAATGCCTTCACCAAAAGCACGGATGTTACCCAAGCGGCATGCCAAGAGCCATCAGATAGGCATACATTTCAGCTGGTGGGGGAAGGGGGCCTGGTATCACTTTTATAGTTTGAAATGCAAAAGCACGGTAAAAAAAAAAGTTCAATTAGCTCATGCATTTACTGCGAGTAGGAGGTCTCACTGGGGTTGTCAGAGGAAATGATATTTAATCAACATGGTGTCAGTCAAGTGCTTGTCAAACCTACTACAATTTTTCAAAATCCAAAATGATTTATATTGATGAAAAATTATATAGAGAGAGGTCTGGCCACTTTAAAATAAATTACAGCATTTGAATCTTTAAGAGTTTTTGGCAGAAGACATTGTAACTATGCTTATTTTAAAAGCCTACATTTCCACAATAAGTAAGAAAAGTTTAATGTAATTCTCCCCCCGCCAAAGAGTATCATTTGGACCATCTACAAGAATATTTAATGACATAATTATGAAATTACACACAACGGGTATTAATTTAAGCTGTGCCATTTTCTACTCAAGTTGCATTACATCAAGCGTTTCTGAAGAGCGAACAATCTCACCATCCAGAAACTGGTTGCCCCTTGGACCCGTACTGGGGCACGTGCCGTTTACTCCTGAGGAAATCAAGCCTGCTACTGGACTTGTCAGCAGCTGGAAGAAGTCAGCTGAGGGCTAACACCCAAATCAGAGCTGTAGTTGAGTTTCAAGACTGACTGCTGGCCTCGGCTTTGACGTTTGACTGAAATAAGTCCAGGAAACCCTGGATTGCTCACATACTTCTGCGCTGCCCTCCCAGACGTCTGCAATCCCCCAAAGGGCCAGAGCAAGCACTTGGGAGACCGCAGCAGGCAAAGCTCCGCCTGAAAACCCTGTGCAACTTCATTTGCCCAAAGGACTGGGGATCAGAAGCTCTACAGGTTTATCTGCTATCATCTCCAGTCACAGCTGTTTACCACCCCTGCCTGCACGCCCAGGGAATTTCTCTTAGGCAACAGGAAAGTCTTAGTTGGTTTTTTTGTTTCGTTTTTTTTTTTTTTTAAACAGAACGAGTCTAAGCAGCATATTAAGTCAATAGTATTCAGCAACTCTCATAACCACCATCTGTTGGAAACACCACGGTTTCACGTCACACAGGGATACAGGTTGGAAAGGTTGAACTTCAGGGAGCAGTGTGGCGGGGCACCACAAGCCTGGTGACAGTAACAAACTGTGACGGCTACTCCAAAGGAATAAAACCTCAGCATCTGCTTTCCCCAGTAAAGAGCAAGTTCGCTTCAAGGTTGGGGTCGGGTCACAGAGCAGAGGACATTCCGACTCACGCAGAAGTACACACAAAACACGACGGATGAAACCGCTTCATAAGCATTTGCAAGCTTCCGCAGGAGCTCTCCGCACAGATAAAGGATTGCAAGTTCAAAGGAATTATTCAGAAGAGGAACAGAGGTTTCTGCAGCAACAGATGAACAAACCATTGTCCCAAATCAAACGGGAAACTTCTCCCTTCCACATTTGATTCTCTGGTTGCCAGCTCCCCCCGAGAGGGGTGGCTACACAAACGGCATTAGGAGACTAGAGGTGAACTGCCACAGCGATGAGCCGGAAGAGAAACAACTTACGCTATCAGTAATGCCGCAGCGAGGCCCCACTCAGAGCAACAGATACTTCACTTCACTTAAAAAGCTTAGTTTGATTGATAAATGTTTGGAATTAGTGTGCCCCGGAGAATTCTCCACCTTCCAGTAAGCTTGAGTTATAAAAGATGTGTTTCTGAGAAATATAACTTAATTTTTCTTTGCTTTGGAGAATAACATTCTGGAGACAGACTTAAAATCACTTTTTGCAGCCTCTGCTGGAATCAGCCGAGGAACGGAGACAGCCTCCTTTAATCACACTGAGCTACAGAGTGCTCTTAAGGCAGCACGCCCTTCTGCACAGGCCGATTCCAAATCACACCCCGTATCACATACGTGCATTCAGCAGAGACATGCCAGTAGACGCATCTACACGTTTGGCAGTATCTGACAGAAACACAGCTCTGTTTTTTGGAACACTTGGATAACCGCACTTGATCAGCAGCTTGGCTCAAAGCCATCCCCAGCACCACTACAGACCAGGGGATGAAGGGCCTGGGGATACTGGTGAACAAAAATACTGGACATGGGGCAGCAATGCGCACTTGCAGCCCAGAAAACCAAAAGTCTTATCCTGGGCTGCATGAGAAGCAGTGTGGCCAGCAGGTCCAGTGAGGTGCTTCTCCCACCCTACTCCATGCTCATGAGGCCCCACCAGTGACTGCACCCAGCCCTGGGGTCCCCACCGCAAGACAGACACGGAGTTGTCAGAGGGAGAAAACTTAACATGTTGGAACATCTCCCAAAGAAGACAGACAGAGCTGGGGATGTTCAGCCTAGAGAAGAGATGGCTCCAGGGACAAAGAGTGGGTTGGTGCTTTGGGTTTTGGTTTTTGTTTTGTTTTTTTTTTTAATAAACACACCCACAAGAGTGGTGGGACACTGAACAGGTTGCCCAAAGCTGCTGTAGATGCCCTATCACCAGACCAGCTGGATGGGGCTTTGAACACCACAGCAGAGATGCTCCTGCCCGCAGCAGGGGGTTGAATTAGATGTCTTTAAAGCTCCCTTCCAGCCCAGCCCACCTTATGATTCTGTCAAGTATCCAACGGTTCACTGGATCTCTAATTTTCCAGTAAGAAACCAATACCATAGTGGTAGTGGTCATCAGTCTTTTTCTCCTCTTTTTTTTTTTTGGGTTGGTCAGTCTTTTTCTCCTCTTTTTTTTTTTTTTTTTTTTTTTTTGGGTTGGTCAGTCTTTTTTCCGAAGCTCACTAAACCCAAGATATTTTAGACAAACAGCAGACAAAAAGTAGTTAGCTGCACAAGCGCCTCTTATACCATATAACTGGACAACCAACCACGCTGAGCTTCACTCTCAAACACCACCAGAAATACCTGCAAGCTCGGAATGCTGAGACTGCTTTCCCCAGTACCTTTGAGGGGGACCTCAAAGCGTTTACCACTGTAACAATCTGTCACTGGAAAACCACTCTTAACAGCACATGTGCTACATATAAATACATATATTGTAGTTCAAAGCCTGAGAACCCAGGATCCTCTGCACAACACAAGCATTTGTCATAAAATTATTATTTGAAACGTAAATAGCCTGTTTAAATGCTACATCGAACCTCTGCATCTTCAAAAGAGATCTACAGAACCTACTGAAACAGACTTCCACCTCCACTACGATTCACCCCTTAAACGGACTTCCATTCCACATTGATCACAAGCTCTGCATCCATCCCACAGACAGGATTACACTTGGATTTTTTTTTTTTTCTTATTGCCAGGTTTCCCCAATATAATTATAAAGAATGAATGTTTGAATTAGTAATCACCCAAGTTACGCTTTTGCTTCTTCATATTTGTTTGCCACTGTGTTTCAAATAAGCTCAAACACAATTTTCAGAGTTTAATACAGCCTATTTTTAGCAGTGCAGAAGGTCTGATTACAATTTTTTTTCATTTTACTATTTGGTATAAGATGGGCACTCACATTTAATCATATCCATACATTACCTCAATGAATACAAATGTGTTACATTATCTTTAAATAAATGAATGTCAATATGTTCTAGGGTAAGAGAAGTAATTGCATATTGATAACAGTCATTATCATAACTCATGGTTGCTGGCAGAAAATCCACTCGTATTTTTTAATAAGGTGCAATATTATGGTCTATTTTGAGATGATAGCTTTCTATTTCCCCACACATAATACAATATCACTTCAATATAACTGGCAGACCCCTGGAATAAATATAAATTCAGAATGTAAACATGCAAATTGTAAGATTTTTACAGTCTTTTGAAACTAGGGTGGATATTCCAAGTATGTCAGCAAAACTGACACGAGGGAATCATTGTCTGTGCCAGGCTGACGAACCTTCCATCCCACTCACCACAGCAGATAACAGTGACTAGCACATCATCCTGAGCTCATACAACCAGATATTTCAGATTTTGCACTGGAGTTTATTGCAGTTTGCAAAGTAATCTGAAAGACACTTGAAAAAGGAACACATCTCCCTCATTCTTTAAGGGGCACAAAACTTTAAAGCTAACTCAGATATTCTAGATGCATCTGCTACAGGAGGGTAAGGAAGTTATAATATCCAATATCAAGATGGGAGGCTCTTGTTCTGCACTGCTGCTCCACTCTATTGCTTTACTGTAGCAGAAAGACAGGACTTGATAAAATAAACAGGCAACTGCAGAGTCCTGCACGCTGGACAGAATATCCCCATGAAACAGCACAGTCTGGAGATGAACTATCTAGCAGCTTTATTACTAGAAGTCAGACCGTCCCATCTGGACAGAGATTTTAAAGCAAATCAACAAAGTCAACAGTGCGCGGATCAGCAGGAGCACAGCCAGGTCAAAGAAAGCAGAGCGACTCTACCTTCTCCTTGGCAGCTGTGAGGCCACCCCTGGAATACTCTGCCTACTTTTGAGCCTCCACACACAAGAAATACCGACCAGTGGAACAATTCCACTAAATAAACCACTAAAATGGCCCTCAGAGACAAAAACAGAGTGGATCTCTAGCTCCCCACTGAAGTGCAGGCTGGACCTCACGAAGTGTAAACAGAGATTGAACAAACAGGTTTTATCCACGCTCAAAACCAGAAGGCTTTCAAGCGGCACATCTTATTGCTGTCCTCAGACAACAGTACAGTTACAGAGAAGGCAAGACTCACACTCTTCCCCAGGACAGTCAGTGAAAGGATAAGAAGCAACAACCATAGGTTGCAGCAAAGGAAATTCCAATTACACACAAGAAAAAAGGAGTAGATAGGCACTGGCACAACCTGAACAGAAAGCAACTGCCACCTCTGAAGGTTGTCCCAACTCCAATGGCCAAAGCCCTGATGTACTGGGCCTGGCTAGGACATTTAACTTTCTTCGTGTTAGATGGCAGCTCACGCAGTGCTGTAGTTCAGGTTTTTACCAAAACAGCACTAAGAGCACACTAACGTCGTAGCTTTTACTGAACAGCATTTGTGCAGCATTGAGGCTGCCTGCTTCTCTCCCTGCCTCACCACATCTGAGGCAGAGAGGTACATAATTGGAGATTGAAAGGTGTGCAGCAGGCTGGGAGGGGACACAAACTAAAACAGATATCCCATACCATATTGCTCAGCAATACAAGGAAAAAAAGAGGGAGTTTTAGGAGAGCTAGCCATGGGCATTGGTCTACCCACAGGAGGTGGCAAGCCATTGCCTCTGCATCACTTGCTTTGTTTTCTTTTATTCTTCCATTTATTAAACCTTTTTCTTCTTTTCTTTTCAATCTTGGCACCCCCCACCTCCCCACCCCCAAATCCTCTTGCTTTTTCTCTTTCTTTCTTCTTCCCCCATCCCACTGAGGGAGGAAGGGGGTGAGTGGAAGCAGTGAGCAGCTGTGTGGTGCTTCACTGCTCACCAGGCTTCACCCCCAACACCTGAGCAGTGTGGTTCGACTCTGAAATTAGTCCTGCTCCGAGCACAAGCCTGGACTAGATGAACTCCAGAAACACCTTCCTAATTATCCTGCAGAGCAACACACAAGCTTCATTATTCCACACTTCCCCTGTGAAAACAGTTCCCAGTTTGGTAACAGCAAGTGCCACTTAGAAGACCACCCGGGCCACCCCCCGACAGTCATGTGTGTGCAAGATTGGGGAAAAAACAGGCAGCCAGCCTGGATGTGTGTGCAAGATTGGGGAAAAACAGCCAGCCAGAAACATCCGTTCTGAGCACTTAGGGAGACCCTCATTTATAATTACTCATTACATTATGAGATAAATACACAGTAACATTCCTTTGGAGTACAGCTGTGTCATCTTACTGAAATTTTATACAGGTAAAAGAAAAGCATCAGCTCTAACTCAGCTTAGTCATAGATAAATAAAATGTCCTGGCACTCAGAGCTGGAGTAGCCAGTGATTACATTAACCACAAAAGCTTTCTGCTGAAGCAAGGATTCTTAACAGAAAAAAAAAAATCTTCTCCTGAACTCTAATGAAATATAATTAAATATACATGTTTAAATTCCTATGTGATTGTTCAATTAAAATTTCAAGCCCAGAATTTCCTACTCAGCATCCAAAGCACCCGATTTAGAAAGAAACAAATATTTTAAGCTATTAGTAAGAAAAATCCCCTAAGCTGTGCCTCGCAAGCAGGCTGCACGGCCTCAAAGCACCCAGAGACCTTACAGGAGGCACTTCTGCCACGGACAGCTTCAGTCTGAACGGTATCCTTCACCGGCGAGGCAATCGCTGCCAAGCCCCTGTACCGCGCCTCATCGGCTCTTTGAGCCACGAACAAGTAGTTTTGGGGTTTTCTTTTCAGATTTATTTTTTTTTTTTTTAAGTTCTTTTCACGACATATGCAGCGCCCCGCTCCCGCACAGCCCGCAGCCCGGCTCCGCTTCCCGCCCGCGCCTGCCCCGCTCGCCCCGCCCCGCTGCGCGCGCAGACCCCACTCAGACACCAATCTGCCCAGCAACCAGGGCCGCGCCGCGGGCGGCTGCAGCGGCCAATGGCAGAGCGGCGGCCCGGAGGGCGGGCAGCTGCCCGCTCGCTGTTTTGCCTTAGCAACAGCAGTGGCGGGAACCCGCGGCCAATGGCCGTGCCCGTCATGGCCCCGCCGGGGAGTCTGCGGAGCCGGGGTCGGCTGGAGTGTGCCCCATAGCGCTCAGCGGGCACCACCCTCACGGGTTTGGTGCGGGCGGCTGTGGAACCAGCACAAACTCATGTATTTGGCTGTTGTCACTGCGACCTATTCCATGCTGGCAGGGCAAACTCAAGCCTCAGCCAGCCGCTATCTCCACCAGCAGGCAGGCATGGCAGCCATATTGACACAAGCCGGAGGGCAGACATGCGCCTACCCGTCCAGGCCAGGCAACAAACATGCCATCTCTGCTGCTAAAAAGCTGCCCAATTAACCTTTCCACTCCAGGCAGCAACAACACAGGGCACTACCACAAGTTAATTGCCACAGCAAAGACCATACCTTCCTCTCTCCAGCTTGGTCTTCTTTCAGAAAATTAAAAAAAAAAAGACAACGCTTCCATCTTCCCCATTCCTCCTCCCACAGGAGCCAATCCTGACTGAGAAAAGGAGCATGGCCACCACCCCCGGCTTTTATAGGCTGGGCGCCCACTCTGATGTGCCGCAGCAGCACCTGGGCATTAGCAGCTGCTAATTGGGACCAGCTGGTGGGTGCTGCAGGCCCTCAGAGGGGCCGGTGGGAACACGGCCAGCCCCAGGGGCAGGGACGGGGGGCGTGGGGGGGGGAGGACCTTCCTAGAAGGGCTGGGGAGATCTCAGTGTTAAGTTTTGGTATTTTCCATGGCGTTGGCTGGGTAATAAGGGCTCACCTAATGGCCCAGCAGCCTCAAAAAGCATGTCAGGTATTAGGCCTTCAAAAGTTGTTCTGGATTGAGGTGATACAAACAAGTTACACCTTCTCCTAAATCTTTCTTATCCTTTTGAGAAGCAATATGCTTCCTGAGAATACCAGGAATCTTAAAAGCCTCCAGGATTCTCCACAGACCCAGATCTTTCTCAGCTTTGTTCATGAGATGTGGACAAAACTCCACTCCTTTTATCATTTTCTTACTGATGTCTACATAAACATACAGCCTCTACAAGGGAAGAAGGATCAACCAAAAGATGTCCTTCAGTACTCGGTTGTGACTGACTATATGAACTTGAAAACTGACTTGAGTATTCACATACTGATATTATTTTGTTTTAAATGGTAGAGGTCCGCCATTGTTGGTATTACTGCAAGTGTACTGTAAAGTCACCTTGAAAGTAGGCATGTAAAAATACTTAACTTGTAATATTTTACTGCCTCATGAAAGGCACCTAATTTGGACAAGAAACATTTTTGTAGTGAGTAAGCATTTCTACAAATTTCAATGTACATAGTTTCCCACCAATTGAAATTTTTATGGAAAGTTGCACATTTCTGAGCTGCAAATACTGTCTATGCTTAGTTAACAGTTTTATGAGCAGCAAAGTTGTGGTTGCTATCAGGTGTCATTTTCTGCTGTGTGCTCTTCTTTAACTTCACAGCAAGTATAAAAGGTTGTTCTTAGGAGAAAATCACCTTTCCACTGAGAATTAATCTTTTTTGGTATGCTCCCTATTTCTGGCTTCCACTGTTCTGCTGCTGTCAGTATCCCGGTTCTGTACAAGGTGACTTACACACCGCGTGCCCCTTCCTTCTCTCATTTTTAGTAATAAAGGATCTAGAGACATACTGATTTGTTCGTGCGTTTGTGCGATTTCTGGTGAAGTAATTTTCCTTTCCTATGACTACTCGTCTTCAATTTTACTAATTTTTTGTGAATATTTCAGTTACAATTAAAACTGAAATAAAGAGCCACGCTGTTAAAACTGTCTAGTGCGGACCAAAGAAGCCAGTCCTTATGACCAGCCTGTCCTGTCTGTCTGTACAGTCTATTTCCTGCAATTTTCAGGGTTCTTAAGATTTAAAAGGATTCTCAGTTAACTGTAGCAACTCTGAAATTGGGCAAAATTGTCATGGATAGCGCAGTGACAGTCTCCGCTCAATGAAAGCTGAAAGGGGAACAAGATAATAGGATGTATGAGGAATGAGACTAATGTTGATAGTATTTATAACACACTTAGGTGCAGCGGTAATAGTGCTCTCAATATCGATCAGTATCGGAAAAGTTATGCGGCAAAGTGATTAAGGCAGAAAAGGCTATCATTTTAAAAGAAACTTTAAAAGATGGGGTTGTTTACATTCAACAGGAGACACAGAAGGCAGTATTTAAAAAATAAAAATATTTCAAATGTTTCCACAGATCTCATAATGCTACAGGAAATTCACCTCTGTCTCTGTGCATATATATAGAAACTATATTATAACATGAATTATTGAGGGAGGTGGGGATTAAATAGCAATTATAATGGACTGTCAGTGTGGAGGGCTGGTAACTCCATTACTGGGTGATGTAAATGCCATAAAATTTAGTCCAAGGATCTGTTCTCCATTTCTAAACCGGTTGCCTCCCACCATGGCAGATGTGAATACATATGGGCGAAGGAACAGAACAGATCCATCTAGTGGGAGGACAGGAACAATAAATGTATGGCTGTATTATATGTGACCACAAGTTAAAATTTTCACACAGAACATGGACGTATGTGTATGTTTCTTGTATGACGTATCTTGCATTTCTAGTAAGCCTTACATTTAAAATCAGGGGAAATGATATCACATCAAGATATGATAAAGAAAAATCAGACGTTATACTGTTAGCTATTCTTTAAATCAACACATTCTGCTATATTAGCTTTGTAGCTAATGTTAGCTTTAGTATTTTTCATGGAATCATAGAATCATTTGGGCAGAAAGGGACCTTTAAAGCCCATCCAGTCCAACCCCCCTGCCAGGAGCAGGGACATCTCCAACCGGATCAGGTTGCTCAGAGCCCCGTCCAACCTGGCCTCGAATGTTTCCAGGGATGGGGCATCCACCACCTCTCTGGGCAACCTGTACTAGTGTTCCACTACCCTCATCATAAAAAAAAAAAAAATATTCGTAATGTCTAGTCTAAATCTACCCTCTTTTAATTTAAAGCCATTATCCCTTGTCGAATCGCTACAGGCCCTGTTAAAAAGTCTGTCTCTATCTTTCTTTTCAGCCCCCTTTAGGTATTGGACGGCCGCCGTAAAGTCTCCCTGGAGCCTTCTCTTCTCCAGACTGAACAGCCCCAACTCTCTCAGCCTGGCCTCTCCATCTGGACATCAAGCTGTTGACCACTGCTGTCTGGATACAACTGTCCAACCAGTTCCTCATCCACCAAACAGTCCACCCATTGAATCCGTATCTTTACAATTTAGAGAGAAGGATGTTGTGGGGGGCCATGTCAAAGGGCTTACAGAAGTCCTATGACATCTGTAGCTCTTCCCTTGTCCACTGATGCAGTGACTCCATCACAGAAGGTCAGGTTGGGCAGGCAGGACTTGCCCTTGGTGAAGCCATGCTGGCTGTCTCGCATCACCTCCCTGTCCTCCACGTGCCTTAGCATAGCTTCTAGGAAGGTGTGTTCCATGATCTTCCCAGGCACAGAGATGAGGCTGACAGCTTGGTAGTTCCCAGGATCCTCTTTTTCACCCTTTTTTAAAAATGAGTGCAATGTTTCCTTTTTCCATGGCAGCGGGGACCTCACCTGACTGCCACGACTTTTCAAATATCACGGAGAGTGGCTTGGCAACCATACCAGCCAATTCCCTCAGGACTCTGGGATGCATCTCGTCAGGTCCTGTAGACTTATATACCTTCAGGTTCCTCAGGGGGTTACGAACCTGATCTTCTCTTACAGTGGGAGGGACTTCGTTCCGCCTGTCCCCGACTTACGGTCCATTTATCTGTGTTTGAGCTTGAAGTCCTTTAAATATACCAAATATGAACCAAAATATTTCTAATAATTTCTAATATTTCTCTGATTCTTCACCCTTGCTGTATCTGCATTCTCACTCTTAACGCCCATAGTATTTTTTATTTTTTTACAGTGCTGATTGTTTTTGTGGAACGCATTCTCCAAAGTGAGTTAGTGGCGATCATTCATTGTGATAGGATTTTGTTGATGTTTGTGTCAGATAGAAACAAGCTATCTTTACAACAAAAAAGCTGAACACATGATGGAATTTCATCCGGAAAGTTTCTGAGTCATAAAAATATGTAAATTATGCAAAACTAGGTCTTGCCTGAAGGGTGAGAGACAAGAAGCCTTAGAGGAAGTTGACAGAGTTTGCGAAGTGAGAAACAGACCTCATTCTTGTACAGTTTTTCAAAATGTCGGGAAATTCCAAAGAGAGAAGCCTAGTTAATCTGAAAATAACACAGCTCCACAAATCCAAAGTAAACATTTGCTGGGATGATTCATTTGCCGGTGTGAATGTCCGGTAGCTTGGCAAATGAGAGGCAGCCATGTCTGCTGGAACGTTTAATGCGACATGGGCTTCATGAATATTTTAACTGAGTTTTTCCAAGATTTTTACATATCTGTCTGAAGCAGAAATAGTAATTCAGCTGCTGATTTCTTTTCTCTCTCTATTCTATTCTATTGCAATAGATGTTCTCAAAATGGATTTGCTGCTGCCATAGAAAAGTGCTTTCAATGATGAAAAATGTGGTCGATCAAATTATTCCTTCCAAATGGGCACAGCCTTGCAGGAGAAGGATCAAGACGTAATTCTCCCCCGCCCCACCCTCCCCAAGATGATACAGGTAGATTCTAGCAGGGAAACGCACCCGTTCACCCGCTTGTTGTGTCATCCACCAGTTTTACTCCTCCTCCGTTAGCACGTGTAACTGGCTGGAAGTGAGAGAGAAGTGATAGAGATTTCAAAAGGGGGTGGAAGTTTTCAGCGCCATGACAAGAAAATAGGAGACGAAGGGAGAGGTTAAAAACCTCTTACAGCTATCCTCTCTGCTAAGGCCTGTGTGCTGTTTGACACAATTTCCAGGAACTAGAATATAAAGAGCAGTAATCACTGCTGCAAACTATTTAATATTCACCTCAAAACTACTACTTGCATGCAGTTTCAAAGCAGTTTCAAATAGGAGCTTTAGATCTTTCATCGTTGTAGTCAAGAGTATATAAAGAAACAACAAAAAGTTCATTACTGTCCTGTAGGGAAAACTAAACAGTTAATTTTATTTTGCATTATAACTATACTCCTAGCATTTAGAAAACTGATTCAACATGGAGTAAATCTGGCTTTTCTGTAAGCCCATCACTTCACCGCTTAGTAAATGATTTTGCAGCTTATTTGCCATGAACCAGAAGTTCAGAGGAGTGCTGCGACCTGACACGAGGAAAAATGAGAAGACCGGAAAAAGGAAAAGAAAGCAAATACTTTAAATATGTACAAAGTGGACTGATTGGTTTCCTAATGTAAGCATGCAAACAAGAGCCTTCAGTTTAACAGATTATGTGGAACTGCGCGCTACTGCTCCGTCACCCAGTACTGAAACGGTGGCCTCTTTTGCTGCGTATTTTTCTTAAAAGGAAGAAGAACGTAAACCTGCATCCTGCCTGGTCACTGCAGGTCACTGCAGGCTGCAGTAAACCATGGCCCATGGTAAGCAAGACAGCCGAAAATGACCTGGAGAACAAGATTTCATATTCCATCAAAAAGCTCCGTAATAGTCTAAACTTGGTGTTTAAACTGACTAAACTCTATCATCTAATATTTATTTTTTCAGAAGCCTACCAATACTTTTCAGGACTGTTAATATATCCAAAATTTAAATAACTATCTTAGCCTCCATACATTATTTATGCAGACTAGGGGAAAAAATGTTGGACCTCCAAAAGAATATTCATAGCAAGAACTTAGTTTAGCATTTTGGATTGCCTGCTGGAATGTCCTCTCTCTATTAGCCATATGGTAAACTGGGGGAAACTATTCCTCTAATCTAGACATTTGAGTTAGTTGCCAAACAGCAAGAAATATAAATATCCTCATTTTCCTTCTTTTTAAATATCCTCAGGATCTCATTTGATCTTGGGAGTAATGTACTATTTAAAAGTAGCAGGATGAAGCCTTTAACAAAAAAAAAAAGTAAAATTACAGAGAGAAAGAATATGAGAAGGAATAAAAAATGGAGCTGGCAAATAAATCGAGACATTTGGTTATATTTTCTATCAAGACATTGATTTTTATTTTAATCTGCCCACTCTGAAATGATCAGTTTGAAACAAATCTTTGAGACTGTAACAAAAAAAAAATGTGTATTTCATCCTGAAATAATCTTCAAGTTAAAACAGAAGTCAGTGAGGGTAGCTACAGTATGAAGCAAGCCTCTTCGAAGATACCAGTTTGTACCTTTTTAATTCACTTGTTTGAGAAATTTAGAAATATTGGCACCTACTTGGTTCAGATGAACAGTGCTGGTTTGGTTCTTGCCGTTTCTGAGATTCAGAAATGTCTATGCCATGCCTCAGGTCTCTTCCAGTCCATTTATTCATTAATTCTTGTAGCTTTTCCACTTTCTCATTTTGTACGTAAAATTGTATTTTCATTAATAGATATAACATGAAGTGAAGGTTTAAATAAAGTAAGTGTAGATAGCAAGCACAAGTTTTTTACAAGGGTAATTGCCCATTCAAATAAACTGGAGTATTCCTATCTTTATCTTCAAAGCAATGCTGGAAGGTGTGTGTTATGAGAATAGTAACTGTTAAAAAAAACCCATAAATTAGGCTGTCCAACCCCAGTTACGGTGTTTGATACTTCTAACACAGAGGTATCAGGGTAACATAGAAGCCTGTGCTTTACTAAAAGATAGACAAGATGGTCTGTATGTCTTGTCCGTCTCTACAGGTACTTGATATTTTAAAGTCATCAAAGCAAGTTCTTCAGTCGTATCGAACTGCTGAAAATTACAGTTTGCAATGCAAGATCCAACACTGCCTTCTGCGCTAGCCAAATGCATAGTTTATTTAAATGTATGTATATTTATATTTAAGTATTCTCCATGCTACCGTTTCATAGATTTAACCTCCTGTTTGCAAATTGCACGACTGGTGGAGTTCATAATCCCCAAATCACCAAGAACCGTGAAGCCTTTGAGTAGACTAACAGAGCAAGACACTGGCACAGAAAATTCTTCCACAAATAATATACTATGCAAAATAATTTAAAAGTTAAACTACATATATATAGTTTAAGTTTTCTAGAGCTTAGATAAAAAGTGAGCCATCTGAGCAGAATCTTAGCTGGCGTGAAGCCAGACGGTGCCCCAGTTTCCTTAAGGAGACGTCAGTGTCTGCTCCGTTGTATCTGTTCTGATAAGAAACATAAGTGGGCAAATATTAAATCCTAATAACGTAACCCTTATGGACCCCATAAATGATGAAGTGGTTGATGAAACAGCACACAGAGTTCCTTCCATATGTGAATTTGCAGTATAAATTTCCGTTCACTCCTCTTTTCTAACCAGAACTAGTACCCTTTGTGAGCAAAGAGAGTGCACGGAGCAGAAGAATGGTGCTGGAAATAGCAATTTAATCACTTGCTGACCCAACAACAATTTAGCCAAACAAGTAGGGTCTTCAAATTCAGTTAACAATGGGGGAAAAGCATGTTTTTCTTAAACATTTTTTTGAAAGGTCCAGAAAAAAAAAATGTATATATATAAATCCCCCTTTCCTTCCACCAAGTGCTTGTCACTCATCTCTACAGATGAGAAGATAATTACATTGGACTAGAGGCGGATGAGATCTCTTTCATATGAGATAATTCGATTACTTTACTATGTATAACATGTATAACATATTTATATTTTCAAATATTAGCCAGTTTCATTAACTAAACTTTTCATAAAACATTTATTGCATTTGGATTTATAATGAAGATCAAGAGGAAGTAGGAAATGGAAAGAAACAAGAGAGGTCAATGGAAAGGCAGGGATCAAAATCAGTCTGCTACAAGTAAATGTAAGAAGAATAAAGGTTACTTCAGACGCCTGCTATCTGGCCCAGAGGTGTGTAAAATCAGGAGAGCAGAACTCCTTTTTGAAAGGCGTACGGTTGTATCTTTATCTCCATGTGCAAAACAGTGGTTAACAGGGCATATAATTTAAAAACAGCTTCCACAACAGATGGCTTTATTTACCATGTTTAGAAACTTTTTACATGGGGGAATCGTCCACGGGAAGCACAGTTGTTTGTGCTGCAAAATAATCAGATTTGGGTCAAAAATCAGACTGCCCTAACACTCGGTGCCAGTGTTTATGTAAGATTGTCACAATCTGTCCAAAGCAGGACACGATCCAAATAGTTTATCATATTTAGTGTGCGATGTTTTCCCTTCTCAAATAATTGTGACTGTCTCAACTGGAACATCCATAAGGAAACAGGTTTCCAGTGCTGCTTTTTTCCCCTTGGTAACAAATGGTTTAAGAAAAACGGCAAGAAAAGAAGTGATACCAGCACTCTTACCTAAAGATTCATTGTTATTGTACGAGAAACAGAAAAAAAAAAAAGCTGCTCGATAATGTTGCCTGTCTTAGGCTAGAAAAGTTGTTTGTTTTATACAGACATTTACTGAACAGCGTAATCAGGATCCTGGGGGTCTTTGGAAAAAGAAATGAGGACAATTTAAAATTCATTTTTTAAAAGTGACCGTATGTTGCGAGGGCTGGCAGGCTGATTAATATTACTTCGGGGTTTCTGGCTTGATTAGCTCTAAATTCTGTGTTGCTGCAACAATGCTGAGGGCCAGGGTTTTTATTAAATATTTTTTAAATTGTGGCATTAATTTCTGGGTCTGTTTCTCTCATTTTTCTCATACCAAAAGTTTGTTGACTCGCTGATTTTTACACTGTTGACTGTCCAAGCTGTGCCTGATTCCACTGCCCAAGTCTGAGATCTTGGCTCCATTATACCGCTTTGGAGCTGACTTTTCAGTGGGAAAGGGATTTCATGTGTTCACAGCAGATGTTGTGAGTTGCCTCCAGGGCAGTGTCACTAAAAACAAGGAAAATATGACAAAAAGTCCACTGTTTCTAATTGATGCATATCAATAGGCTGGAAGCTTATGCAGAATTTCTAAGTGCTGCGGAGGTATTTTGCGACAAAATCAACACCAAAAGTTGCTAGTTCAACAGTTTTGATAGCGATTTCCAAAGAAACAAATCTAGAAGCCAGGAAAATACATGGGTTAGGTGCTGTGCAAATTGTATGTCTTTTGACATCAGCCAACTCCTTTGAAGTGTTAATTTAGAGAACTTGGCTCCTTACTCCATAAGTTTAAACATAATTTCTTGTTCATAGGCAGCTAAAGTACTGATGGTGATAGGTTTTTGAGAGAAGGTATTGATAACAGCTCTAAAACAGAGTAGTCTTTTTCTTCTTTCATTTTGGGTAACTATATAGAGCATAAATTTATTTTTAGGAAGACTTGGGGCTAGCAACAAAAAAAAAATACTTTCTTACAAGGAAATTTAAAAAAAAAAAGAGGAGTATATTTCTAAAAGGGCAGACAACCCAATTAATAGATATTATGGCAAAAATACTTCATATTTGCCTTCATCCAAATGGTGGAAGAAATTGGAGGGGGTGGAAAGGAGTGGAAAGAGAGAAGGGGACACACTATTTTTCATGTCTCTAGCGTTACCAGTTATTTTGCTTTTGAATTTTTTCCTGACAGCAGTATTGTCTCTTCAAGGAAGTAAAAGTTGCTTAAATTGTTCCTCTGGGTGGTTTTTCTATTAATATCACTTCCAAGCAGATTTCCTACGGAGTTTGATTCTGTGTCTTTCCTCAGCCACATCTGCTGATTGTGCACAAGCATATGTGCAAGATTAGTGACCTTGAGGAAAGGCAGTACACTGACACCACGTGAATTCTCCACGGCCAAGCTGCGAGTACAGCGTACGGCGGAGCAGTGACCCTTCTCTCCCTGGTCTCTTGGAAGGGCAGGCTGGTAGGCGCCGAGAGCTTAGCACTGCACCTGCAAAAGCTGGAGAAACCTCTGCACATCTGGGTCTGTGATAATAAGCTAAGAGACAGGGATTGCACAGATGAGTTGAAATTTCTGCTTTGTGGGCTTCGGTAGGGGTTAAAGCAACAGCAAGTAAAATGTGAGTTTAGTTTGTTGAAAAAAATAACCAATGTCATTGTGAAAGTAGGCAGAAAAAGGAATGTGTTCTGACCCTCATGGAGCCCCTTGTTTATCTTCAGAGTATTAACCAACATAGTATACCAGGCTCTTCAGAAAATTACTAGGTATTGAACATTGCTACAGTGATACCAAATTTATACTAGTTCCGGGGAAAAGCGAGAGAATAAGACTGTTTTCAGGAGTTCTGTATCAAAACTAAAAGACTGCTCTTGATTTCTTGGGTCTTTTTTGGATACTGATGAACAATTGATTAAATAAGAGGATCAGCATTGTCTCATTATCTCATTAATAGTTTTTTCAAAATACAGAATTTTGTTTGACAATTGGCATTATGCCCATGGACATAAAAATTCCGAAGACATTTTAGTGACTTAAAATCATTAAGCTAACATCTGAAAGAGTCCTTTGGGAGGTGTTGGACAGCTTGAGATGTGCTGATAGTGATGGATAATTCCTTCAGGTACCAGGCCTTCTGGAGTGAATTATCGCTCTCCCAGAGAAGTCACACTTAGGAGAAGGGAAGCATGGAAAGTCAAGTCCCCGCAGAGAAGTCCAGCTCTCCTTCTTGGGGGAAGTACAGCCGCCTGGCAGGGAGCGGGAATTCCTGTCCTACCTGCTAGGACTTTCCTTCGGAGAATGGCATTTTGCCTTTCTGAGACCTGGTGCTGATCTGTTACTTAGACATCCAAAAGGGCAGATATTTGGAGGCTGATATGGTTAATCCTACAAGCAACACGCACCTAAAGCAAAAAAAAAAAAAAAACCACCAGAGTTGGCTGTGTGTTGAATGGATATGACACCAAACACATCTGCATGTAATTAGGAAAATACACAGACTGACAGTTGCGGCATTTTTTAGTTTAACACATCATTAACAAGAAACAGGCTTTGGTTTGAAAGAAGAAGAGAGAAGACTAACTTAAACATTGAAATTGTTTTCAATCATTTAAGTTACATAGTTCTCACTCCAGAAGCTTTGATCATGTATAATCCTGTTGAAAGGTTGAATTGTAATCAGCCTCACATACATTATGTTGCAATGCTGTGGCACTAGTGCATGACAGAATTTTATTTTCCATTAGTTCACTCTTTGCTGGAAATATAAACACTCTATATGCTTAATAGTCCAAAAAATGAATGTTATTGCTTTTTAAAATTGCCTGTTAATGAGAATTGTGCTTGCTGTTAAAAAAAACTGAGTGCCTTAGGACCATCTTTCAAATGCTGACAAACCTATTTTCAACACCAACGGCGTTGAACAATCAAAACAAAATCATCGCAGACATTGCTGTTAGTAAAAGCAACCATGTTTTTAAGTGATCAAAATGGATGTTTACAGCATCTGCGACACCAGGACTGATTTCGAAATGGCTTTTCACTGAACTGTGAACAATTTCCTATCTAGTCCAGTGCAGCAGGGGTGGCTGTGCAGACACATATGTGGCACAAAGACAGTTATTTTCCAAAGAAGCAGCCCACTGTTCTAAAAAGGCTGGTTTTTCAGTAGAATAGAAAAAGAATGTAGGAAAGACTGCATTGACCTGAGTCATAGAATCCATACAGCTGCTCCAGAAGAAGTGAAAAGTCCAAGTAGACAGCACTTGGCTTTCTCTTCTGAGCCTGCGCAGGTTTCTGTAGCACCCGTAGATCTTGGTTGGAATTAAGGATGGCTGTCCTTTCTAAAAGTCAGGACCACACGTTGTAACTCTCATCACAGCCCCGTTGGAACAGCATACTTCCATCACCTGACACCCCATACCTGGTAGGAAAGAGACCGTTGGTGGAAGCAAACCAAAGTGAAGAGAAGGATGACTGGGAAGCTCCCAGCACGTTGTACATGCTGTTTACATGGTGGTCTGTGTGTGGGGCATGCTGAGGGGTCTGGCAGAGCTGTCTGTGCTGGCAGGAAGAATTGTTTGCCCAGGCAAGGGCTGAACTCATGCTGGTCTGTGGGAAAGGCTCCTACAAATCCCACTCATGCCCAATTTACCCAGCTCTGCCAGCAGAGAGGAGATATTTGTAAGGGCTTCTGTTTACTAACGAACCACTTCATCAGCAATAACTGCGAGTGCAACTGTGCGCTCTGAGGAAAGAAGGGAGTTCACATGGTTACCAGTTTCACAGAATATGAACTAAACCTGGATTATCCTACCTGTAGGTTTTCATGTAATAAAAAAAAATAGGCTTGCTGAATTAGTGGTCCTTTTCCCCATCGTATTGGGAAAAAAGAGATTATATGCACATGGGCACACCCAAATATAATGTATGATTAAATAATCTTCGTCAGAAGTAATCTTTTCATTATATTCTGGTAGGATAGAGAAATACCACATCTAAAAGAATCTCATGTTATCCTTCTGATGTCCTGTGGTGGACTTCTGAGAGAGAGCTGGAGAGCTATAGACAGCCATGGGTATTTTTGTAATTATTATGTTCTAATTCTATGTTAAAATGGAACAACAAGAGCAGGAACTGAAATTAAATTTCAAAAAAAAAAAAGTTTACCTCCACTCACTTGTAAGCAAAACTGTATTGCCGTCACAAACCCTGCTTTGATGGCAGCAGATGTGGTGACTGATAGAAAAGTGTCTTTGTTGGACAACTCGGAAGGGAAGTCACGGGCCAGGCGGGTCTGATTAATGATTTGAGATGACATCCTTCCAAAGCCATCACTTCTGTTCCTAGCTGAAGCATCCTAACAGGCAGGTCTCTCAGACTGGTTTGGCCCATGCAGTGTTCCCTTTTGCCTCCAGGGCTGTTAATCTGGCACGCTTCGTAAGTACTTAATTGTGATGAGGGAGGCAGCAGGAGAGGGAGAGAGAAAAAAAATCTCCTGCATTTATCACTTGATAATGCATTTTAGTTCTTTGGCAGCATATTGAGAAACTTGGTTTTTTTCCCCAGTCATTTGCACTTACTTTGTAACAAGCCCTTCTTAAATCAATACTGGGCAAAAGAGTAGAAATAAAACATTTTTTGAAACTCATTTGTCTTAAATGAAAACAAAATTCAGTCTGAGAAAAAAAAAAATCTGCAGGCAAGTGTTTCATCCTCTTTCCCTCTACCAAAACCTGCTGAAGGCATTGTACATAGCTAACTAGCATGCTTATGAGAATGGAATATTTTTTTTTATTATTTGTTTACTCCTGTTCCCATGATGCTGGCTTGGTTGTTTGTCTGAACAAGGAAGCTAATGAGAGGGATATTAAAGAAAACAATGTTTTCTTTGTTATTGTTTATACTGAAAAATGAAAATAAATTGAAAATACTGTAGCATAAAACTATGGTGTTTTTCTAAAACATTGACTGAAGCTGCATTTGTAAGGATACGTCCTGAGCTTTTGCACAGCCAGTGAAGTTCTAGATGAAGCATCTAAATAACGTGCCTGTGGAAATGCCCAGGTGTAAATCAGGAAACCAGCACACCACTGAGAATAGTGTAATTCTTTTGTGGTTTAATTTCCAGCATATCTGCTTCTACAAATTGTGCACTACTTCATTATGTATAAAAGTACTTTTTTTTTCCTGCAAGCAATCACTGTATAACACATACAGGGTGCGGATCTGAACTATACATCAATAAATAGTCCCAGAAGGGCTTGCTACTAAGGCTGCGTTTTCCAATATTCAAAAATACATTCTCATGCTCTTTTGTTGGATCTCTGATTTCATTATGCATCTAAAAAAATATGGGACAAGGAACCAAGCCAGCTCCTCACACATTAGGAAACCCATACGTGCCCACAGCACATGGAATTAATGGCTCAGAAAGTCAATGAGAAAGGTGTCCAGTCAGTAACGCTTGATTTGTCGTACCAGTATTTGATACCAATTCATGAATTGTATCTACAGTGCAACCTCCCTTGCTGCACTGCTGAATATTTTACCCTCAATACAGTTAGTTCAAAAGCTGAACCAAACATTAAATCAGTTCCTCAATCTGAAACAAATATGTTTGATCCATTTTCCTTGCTTATGCGAAAAGGTCATTTGCACACAAAATATTTTGATTGATCTGGAACAAAACAGACTGCCCTGAAAGACTGAAGTGTAAGATTACATTTCACAAAATAGCAGGAGGAGGACCCACTACCACCTCTTTCATCATTTGATAGCTCACGCTGTAAATCTTCAACCTCATCTCCTTCAAGATGCGAAAGTACTTGTCTAAATTTCCAGGCATTGTAGCTAAAAGGCACTCAGGGATGAGGATGATGAAGGAACTGGGCGGAAGAAGGGCTCTTAAGCTCCTCTGCAGTAACTGATGAACTTGCTATCAATAGTTCCACGCATTCACCAGGAGAAGGGGAGCAGGTGGTGGCTGGGCTCAGGTGCCAGGTGAGATCCTGTGCTTGAGAGCTGTAACCCTTTGCGCTCTGCCTCTGCACAAGTGGCACAGTGTCACCACCGTGATATTTTCTAGCAGTGGAAAACTGTTGTTTTGTACATTGTACGATTATGACCACAAATTGATGTATGATATAAACTGCAGACATCAAGGAGGGAAGATAAGCCCTGTATGAAAAGAGTTTACAATTACTTTGCCCCTTCTGCTATACTGGTGTCTGGAATAAAGATGAAGCACCAAGTATTAAAGACTAAGAGTCTGAAAGAACGAGGAGGAATATGTCTCCCTGGTACCCGGAGCCCTGTTTCTAAGGGTGTGGAAATTGAAATCCATCTGCAGAATTCTGCCCTCGTAACCTGGTAGTCTAATAGCATCCTGTAGCACTGTAAAGTGGCACCGACGTCAATAAGCTGAAACCTCAGATTAAAAAAATGAACAATATGAGGAGAGACTATACAAATGGAAGCTGCATCATCTTACAGTGATCTGAGAAGGAAGGCAGGGATGTAATTAAAGTACTTCAATTTTGGAGTAGAAAAATGAGGTCAACTCAAGTTGTTATGTTCACTGTAAAAAGAAAAAAAAAAACATTTAATTGTTAATTAAATTAAAAAAAAAATTCAGACCATACATTTCTAAGTACTTTTTCATGTACAGAGTAATAGTGAAATAGTAGCCTTATCAAACACAGAAAAAATTACTAGCTCATTCAAGAAAGAACTAAAAAGAAAACACACAAACAATAGGCTATAGAAAGAACCTGGATGTATTATTTTTAGATGCCCGAATTACAGCCATAAAAAAAAAAAAAGCTTTTCCAGATCTCGCTCTGCCTTTAGCTTCCATAAATGAATAACACACATTCCGGCAGGAATAAAACTGTATTGCACGCTTGCCTCAGAAAACAAGAAAACATAGGTAAAACATGTCTCCTCAGCCACACAAATCCAGGCTCTCGATATACTAGCTCTAATAAAAGTCTGTGAAAGCAGATGTTTTTTTCAGGCATTCCTGACCAAAATAATTATTAGCCTTCTCTGTGTGCTATGCTTCTCTCTCAAAATAAGCTTCTAAAATAGACATCATAACAAAGTTAAATTCCCTGAGCAAACTTTCGGAAACTAAATAATTGTAAGCTTCAGTTCATTTCCTGTGCCAAGCTGGGGCATTTCTCTATTTATTTTACATTAAAACCGTATAATGCCATTACTGCCCACTTATAAAGGTTTAGAAGACTAGATATAGCCTTCTCCAGAAGCGATGGCAGTTTCCATGAGAACCGTGTAATTTCCATTACAGAAGAAAGAACAAATCAGTGCTTTAATGACAGAGCAGATACTGAGATTAAATGCAGCGGGTTAGCGAAACCTGCTGGGATTTCAAAAGGACAGTGCAAGAGCTGAGATTTTAAGAGTAGAGTGGGGTTTCGCTGACTTCTTCACCATCCCGGCATCAAGCATCAGAAAATGTTCTCTTTGGTGCACATACCCTTCTTTGTACATCTGCTACCCAGCAGAAACACTGAACAACAAATTCAGCAAATACTAAACAACATCAAACTCTGTTCAACAACTGTTTTCCAGTTTTACCTAGTTCAGCTTTTTCCAGTTCATTAGGTCATGTAAGAAAGGAAGCAATGGCAATGGCATCTCCTGTATGTAACTCACTTCAGGTCTTTCCCAAGGTCAAGAATTTCTGTCATTCTTCACAGAACAGACGGTGGTGCTTCTTCCAAGAGTTTGAGTTCCATGCTCCAGACAATTAATCACATACTGTAGCGTTGTGCCTCTGTCGTCGTTGGCCTTCCATATCATAACCGCTGAAATACAATTTTCACATGACAATTAACTCCCTAGAGTGTTTCTCTGAAAAGAAGTCCTCTTTCTGAAGATTAGTGATGATATTCTGACATGCAGAATACTTGGTGCACACATACTGCATATATTAGTATCATTGCCAAAAGAAAAATTCAAACTATTCATTTGAAAATTAAGTTTTTAAACTTCCCAATTTTCCCTGTGCAAGCCAAAGTATTCTATTGCCTGAAGGAGATCAAGAGCATCATTGTGATTTCTTTATCATATTTCTCTAAACAACTACCATCTGACAAGTTTTAAAAGTAATTACAAACAGAACCTGATTACCCAAAAGCACACTGTATTACTGTGAGAGAGCGATGCTCAGGCCCTGCTCTTGCACACTACCAACTAGGCTTTTCATCAGCTCCTATGTCACCAAAAAGTGAGTATTGGGTGTATGATTGATAGCTGGTTCAAAAAGCTTCACCACAGTGTAACCGTTATGGAGTCTCCGTCTTTGGAGATGCCCGAAAGCCATCTGGACATGGTCCCAGCAGGCTGGCTCTAGGTGGCTCTGCCTTACCTGGGGGATTGGACAAGATGATCTCCAGAGGTCCCTTCCAGCCTCAATTGTTCTGTGTTCGGTAGGGGCCCTCAGGGTAATTATTAAAGGCTTAGTAGGCTACATCAAGTATTTCCTACTGGATTTTTCCCCTACAGGTTGTAAGTTTCTTCGTTTATCAGGCCTTAACCTGTGTGTGTCTTCTCCATTTGAATCTCCATGATTGCACCCGGGCTGTCTGTAAGGCACATTTCGGTTTTATGAATGAAACTGTTCAGCAGATAGAGACCATTTCAAATTTAAGATTCTTCATATGGAGCTGGGTATCTTGACTCTTTGAGTGGTCATTTTAAAGTAATTATTCTGATGGATATTATTCTTCAGGTTTCTCTGGGATGATTTTTCTATCTGTAAGTGGTTTCCCCTTTACTTACAATATTCTATTGAAAGTTGCTAAGAACAGCAAGAAACCAAAAGAAAAAAAAAAAAAGGTGCAGTGGTATTAGCACCTACAATTACAGGAGCTGATTATGTGCCACCTGACCCTTAAATGGGATCTTTTTCTGGTTCTCTAGAAGAATCAAAAACCTCCCCTTTGCCTACCAAAGCAACATGGTGAACAAGGATTTCCAAAAAAAAAAAATAAATCTAAATTCATATAATTATCAACTATGCAAAGTTTGTGTCCTGCTTCTCTCTATGAATACCTGTTAATTAAAGACAAAAGGCTTATAAGAGAGCTCTCAGGTAGCCATCGGAAACATGATCTGCTTCCTCAGCAATCCTTCAAGGAAACATCATGTCCACAATTGCTGTTGCTCCTGTCCAATGTGCCGTAGGGATGAGCCCCTCACTTTCGATTGCCTTCCTCACGTGTTTCAGGAATGCAACGCAGCGTGACCTTCCTGCTGCAGTTTGGCAGAGCGACCGTCAGCTCGGCACGTCGCGAGCAAGTTGTTTTTGAAAACAGGAAAGCAAACAGGCGCACCACAGGAAAGCCGTGAACTGGCAGTGTTTCTTTCACAGGGTCCAAAATGTTTCTGTTCAGATGGAAACTGAAACACCGGCACTGTTTCTTGCCCTGAAGTAACTGATTTAATCTAAACCATGTTACACAGTTCTACAGGAATTGGAAGGGGGAAAGAAGGAGGCACTTAAAAAAATTTGGATTTTCTTGGTAGGTTTTGATGCTTTGTATCTTTAATGAGTCCTTTCCCTGAGAGGGCAGAAAGAGCAATTAAAAACTTCCCAGGGTTAAAACTCAGGAGGAGAACTCCCTTGTCAGGATAATTTTGTTTTAAAGTTTCCTCATTTCTGACCACAATTTTCAAAGTGAAAATTTGTGTCTAAAACTGGGACCCTAACCTCACACTTCAGAAACTTAAGCAGCTTGATGTAGCGCTGCGGAGCTGGTAATCCCAGAAACACCAGGGAACTGCTGAATGCTGTGCAGCTTGAAATATCAAGCCAGCAAACTGCAGATATTACATTTTCAGGTTTTCATGAAGAGTTGTTGTTGAAAGTTCTCTGATTAGTTGGAGAATAGAGCTCTAGTTATCTTACAAGAGGAAGAAGAAAACGCATGGTTTAGATAATAAAATTGAGGTCTAGGAAAACTTGCTTCCTGCCTCACTCAATCTAAGTTTTGAAACTTCACCTGTAAAATGGTAATAACATTTATTCGTCCCTTTTCTGCTAAGCTCAGAGGGTCTCCAGAGACCTGGTTCCCTTACTATGTTTGTGAAATTTATATGCCCAGACACTGTTTCAATGTACACCACCATAATCTAACACCAGGTCAGGGAACATAGACGAGTTCTAAATGTGAGTTACGAGTTACAAGTCAGACCTGATTATTAGAAGAAAAATCCATCACAGTTCATCATCTCCTTCGCCCTTGCTCTCCCCCTCCCATTGGTCCGTCTCTGTGGGGTGCTCAGCCCTCAGGATGCCCCATGGGTTTCCCCCGGGTGGTACCTCACACTGCCTTCTGCCACCTACACAAACTGTAGGTGAAATAACGTGGCTCCGGGATTTTTCGGCGAAAGGGTGGCTGTGGGCTTTGGTTCCTTTGTTTGTTTTAGGATGTTAAAACTGAGGAGAATTTAACGTTAGGGCCTGGCTGAGCACCTTCCTAGCGCATCACAGAGAGATCCTGACACAGCCAGTTTGAGCTTATTGGTTCATGGGAGAGATGAGCAACCTGATCTGGCTGGAGATGTCTCTGCTGCTTGCAGGGGTGTTGGACTGGATGGCCTTTAAAGGTCCCTTCCAACCCTAACCATTCCATGGTTTTATGATTCTATGATTTTAGGCTTCTTAACTCACCTCCCAGATGTGCTGTCTATTAATAGGAAGTTGACCATCAGCGTGCTCCTGCCCTATAACTTTAAGTATATCCGCCTCGTCTGTGCTCCACCCCTGCTGAAGACCAGCGTGGGAGCTGCTGAGCACCTCTGCCAAACACCCCGTTTGCAAAGCACACAAGTTAACACGGGCAGCAGTCACTCCTAATAAGAGTTTGCACTTCTTCCGTGCACCTTGAAGCCTTGTTTTTGAAGCATCAAGCATCAACCTTCTGTAGCTGACCCTTGCTGTATTTAACAAGTATCTTTTGTTTCAGCAGCTGCTCTGCTAATCTCACACTTGCGTGAAATTGTTGTTGACGAGGTGAGACCCTTTGTGGAGCTGAGTGCTGCAGAGGACCTTTAGCTTAAATGAAAATGACAGCACTTCAGCAAGGCCTAACGGAAATTCTTGGACAGAATATAGATTCACAAAGAGAAGTAATTCTTGCTGCTGTCAGAAAACATTGCTTTTTTCAGGCTCAGTACCATATGGCACCATCGTGGCTGGAGCAATTGCTGGCACCATCTACCGGCAATTGCCTTGAAGTGAAAAAATAGAGGGGTGGTTAGTTCCTTGGAGTGGATCTCAAAAAAAAAAAAATACTGTATGATCATCTTCCAGATGTGCACTAATCAATACCACACTAATAACAGCTCCTCACAGTTGCACTGGTAGGGAAGGAGCCTGAGGAATGAACTAGAAGGTAAAGCCTATCTGTTCCCTCCAGCCCACGGATGATACTTGACTTTTCAGCTGGCTCTTCTGCTCTCTGCACCTCTTTTCCTCTTACTGGGAAAACTGTGTTAGGATGTGGCGCAACAGGAGAACAACAAGAGCATCACAGTCGAGTGCTAGAAATAGAGGGTCCTGGCAGAGGACTTGCCCATCTGAGAGGAATTCAGGATAGATGGAGCTATGTCAACATTACAAAATATTTTTTTTTTTAAAAAGACTGTGCTGTAGTACTGTGATTCACTGTAAGTCTCATGCAAATATTATCAAATAGGAACACCTTATTTTACTGCTGGGAATTAAAGCAAGCGCTAGGGAAAGTGTATTGAAAAGGAAGTTTTATACTTCATAAAAACTTTTCCAATTTAGCTATAAAACTGTCTTTCCTCAGACAGATGGTGCTGTAGTTGACATATTAAGCACAGCCTCCTATTTTTTTAGAGCTTGGACATTATTTGAGTCGAGAGGAACATGCAGATAAATAGCGTCTTAGTTTAAAAAAAACAGTGTATTCCTCCATTTTTTATTGATACTGATTGAAAGATAATTGTGGGTCTTGGATTAGGTTCTAACATCAGAAGAATAGATTAACACTGTTGTATTCAATCAATTTTGGTTTTGTTGGTTGTGTTCTCTGCATAAATCAAGTCCAGAAGAGGTCTCAGCTAAGACATTTGATTCTAATCCTTTCATCTGACAGTAAAAACAGAGCCAGATAGGGATGATTTTATGCTCATTTATAGATTATCACAAGGGATCATAAAGAAATTCACCAACACCTCCATCAGAATCGGGATGAAATATTCAGACTCACAACCAAACAAACCAGGAAATGCTGAAGTCCCAAAGCCCTTGCCCCAGATTTCTTCCTAAACAGCACATGGGTTATTTCCCCTCTAACCTCCAGGACAAATGACAGCCTGAATCTGGTCTTCTGCCTAAAGGTGAAGATATCTGACAACCAGTCGCTCTCTTGAAGTGACTATCCTGTTTGAGGCACTGGTCAGCAACTTTCAAGCTTCCAGACAATGATGCTGATTCATTACCACTTAAAATCTTCACAATTTCCTGCTATCCTTTACTGGATAGAGGGCAGAAACTACAACTAAATGCCAAAAAGCAAAAACTGGTACAAACATGATGTAACACCGTAAAGTCCTGAGCCAAGATCTGTAGAACCAGCCAAATTGAAGTAATCTATTTGAAACCATAAAACCATCAGTTCTGAGAAGCTGTACTCTGCATCAGTGCCCAACACCAAATACTGCCAAGACATCTAACTGTATTTCACTTTAAGTAATCCAGACATTTGGGAAGCTTCCCCAGACAGCATGGAGCCCCTCTGCGTATTTCCATCAGCTGAGAACTCAACTGTGCTCCCACAATTCATTGCATTCACTCGCTGAGAGATGATGATACTTTGAAGAAATTTTAACCAAAAAGTGGCGATCCAGAGCATCGTTCTGTACAGTCTCAAGAAACAGCCACTTGAGTGATCATTCTGGTTCATTCAGGAGACAATTCTCCTTTTCTTCCCTCAAGTGATATGAAGTTTATTAAGGAAACCCACCTTTCAGATGATAATTGTAATAACTATTGGTTGAGGACTCACGATGGAATGATCACTCAGATCAAAGATCATAAAACTTCCCATCCTTCATTTGATGTGCAAAGTGTGTATCTCTGGCACTGTCCTAAATATAGATATGGAGCCCTGACTGCTGAGATCCAAATGGCACCAAGATCCAGGCTTAAATTTGTAGAGTTTGCCAGTAAAACAATTTCACCCATACAGAGCTTGTGTTGTGAAGCGTGCCCGTTGCCTATGCCTCTGTCTCCTTTGCTCCACCAGCCCTCCTGCTTTGCCACTGGCTCTTGAACCTAGTCCTGACCGCTTTGTAACCAGTTTATGTTCGGTCAGTGCTTCCACGCCTGTGTAAAACAACTGTGCTCCACATCTGCCCATCGATCCTTTCACTTATTCCTTTTTCCCTTCACCAGGTGTCAACAGACCTCTCTTCCTTTGCAGGTTGCCCTCAACTGGCATTCACTGGTGGAATTGCCTTGTTTTAGGCCACAGCCATTGGGTTTATAGATGAATTTTCTTCAAAATAAGATCTTTACCCTTTCTTTGATGAACACATACAACTGATCCATTTCTTCCCATGCAAGAGGGCAAAAAGACCATCTTATGACAGTTCTCCAAGTCCTCCAGGAAGTATCTGAGAAACAAGAAAACAACAGAAAGTAAAATGGTTTGTCTGATCCTCTCTCCACCAAAATAATGCAACTTCTCTTATGTTTTGTATTTTATTTATATTGAAATTAAGGTTAGAAACTAAAGTAAATAATTCTGGCTTTTTCTCCTTTTTTTCACTTGCTTTTACAACGCTGTTGCAAACAGTATTATTTTTTTACAATACCTGTTACTTTTGTTTCAATCTTTTTTAGCTTGTTACGCTGTCAAGTATTCCAAGTAATGTTGTTTCTCTGCAGGAAGAAGCCTAGATAGCCCAAGTTTTGTATTTGGCTTCTTGAGGTATCCATCAAAGCTAATTGGCTTGTTGTTTTTCTCCAAGCCCTACCCTGGATTTTGTTAATCTAAGACTGCAAGACGATAGTTCTGTGCTAAAAGTGGAGGCGTGGTTATAGTCTTGATGCTCTGCCGCAATTACGTTTCTTCTTACGTATGTCATATTTTGAGGCCCAATCTTGACAATTTAAATCCTATAAGATGCTGCAGGTACAAGATGTCTCCCTTTCCTACTGATTATTTTATTAAGACATTTGGCACGTCACAGATTTAAGCTTTGTTGGTGTCAACAGCTCCCAGCTGGGTGAGAGAAAAGAACCACGCTCTCTGTGCTTGTATCTTCTTTAATAAAGTCAAGAAAGCATCTAAGTGCTTATAAATTCATCAAAATTCAGGTGTTGAAGTCTTCTTTTATAAGGTGACTTAGTCATTAGATGCCTAGTTACTACTCCACATCTGTAGGACTGATGTACCCCTGAGAATTTTATGCAATAACTGTTTCTTCTGATGCAGCAGTGCAGCAATGTTTATAAATTGCTCCAGGAGGCCTAGATGAAAGGACTTGTAAATGAGGAATACATTATTAACTCTCATTAATTCATTTCATAACCTACCTCTGTGACCCCCTCCCGACGTCCTCCTCAAGTTGCTGCTGCATCTGGAACAGTCTCCAATTACAGCTGGGATACGCGTTAGCCAAAGTGCAAATTTGAATAACCTGGCTGTGAAAGGAAAAGAACAGGTTGTTCACGGGATTTTTCTTTGTGTTATTATGTATTTCATATATCTTGTAAAGATTAATGAACAAACAGCTGTTGATGGTTGGTCTACCTTCTTTCTGATTAATGGATTTGCCCATTTTAAGCTGTGATCCTTTACTTTTTCTTTCAGTAAATGCCTGAACTAGTCATTAATTTTCCAAGTAAAAAAAAAATTCTTTGGCTAATTCTTCTGCACCTTTATTACTTCTTTAACTATCCAAAGAGTGCTGGACATGTACCAGAGAAACAACTCCCATTTCAGAAATAGGAAATTAATATTTATTCACTATGGAATGGAATAGGTCATCTTAAAATTAACTGATTAATTAAAACCAACAAAAATAATGCCATAGGATTCAAGTGTGATTGATTGGTTGCAGCTGCTTAAAAACATGTTCTTCTTCAAAACATGTTTTTTCTTTTAGGAAAAAATACCCAAATCTTGAAGGTAAGATTACCCATTATTTGACGTAAAAGAAAATAGTTCACTGTAATCAGTTTTCTTCATTTTGCTAATGAATAAGTCGGATTCATTTCAGGAACAGATTAGACTCTCTCATGATGTGACATATTCTGGAACGCTATTAAAGTTTTGCGCTGCGCATATGGCATTCATTCTGAGCTACCTATGCGCTGCTCACAGCACTTTCCGTGATTGCATAGTAGGGATGTGTTTATATATAGTATGTAATCATCTCAAATGCTAGGATTGCAATATGAATAGGTAATAAGAAATAAACTTTACTTTTGATTACATAGGTCTGTGATTAATTGTTTGAACTTTGGTAAATGAAAAAGACTTAATTAGTTAAAAAAAAAAAAAACAACTCCTAAAAATGGGCTGTTATTATTTAAGGCTAATATATATTTTATGGGGTTTATGTGCTAAGTATAGCACTTTTTTGGGTTTTGTTTCATTTTTTATTCAACTTGGTTTATTACTTCATTCATTGATTTCACATACTAATGTTTGTGCTTATATACAGCCTTTCAGGTGAGGCTCAGAAAGTACTTTACAAACATTAATATATTTTTCTCACCACTGTTATTTACATTCCTCTTCTAATGAAACTATCACAGGCTAGCTGTATATAAATTACACGACAAAAGTAGAAGCCAGAACATGCAGCAAAGAACAAATAAAAATAACTGGAATGAAAGCCCAAAATGCTACGTCCCAGATAGCTGTTCTGACTTCTAGCCTGCCCTCCCCAAAGAGAAGCAGGACGGTGGACAGTACGGCTGCTGTAAGGCTGAGTCGACTATGTAGCGATCACTCCGACATTAGTCTAACCTGTTCTTAAAAATTTCCAATTATGGAGATTGTCTGGGGAGAGCACAGAATCTGTTCTCACACTGACGTACCCGCAGTGTTAGAAACTTTTTCTTAATGTCTAATCTCAATCAGTGGCTTCAGGTTTAGCTCATTACTTCATGTCTCATTCAGTTGGACATGGAGAAAAATTATTCCCTATCTTTGCAGCAGTCTCTTCTGAATTTGAAGGCAATTATCATGTAGCACCTTTGTCTTCTTTCCTCTTTAGATGAAATAATACCAGTTCATTAAATCTTCACTGGTACTGTCGTTCTCATTGCCTTGCATTTGTCGTTCTCCAGTCTCATCCTCCGTGAAGCACAGAGTTGAAAATGGACATTGGATTTCACCAGGCTGCCTTCACTTACCCTGCAGGGCTTGTTTCTTTTTGTGCACCCAGTGGGTGTATTTTGCACAGCAGCTCGACAGCATTTCCACTAGCGATGCGCAGTAAACTCCTGCAGATCCACCACCCAGCTTCCTCCAAGCTGGCACAGCTGGTTATCACTGCACAAGTTCAGCGCCTCATATTTGTCCGTATTCAACTCCACTCTATTTCTCAGAGCATTTCTCTAAATTATCAAGTTCTTGGAAATCTTTTCTTATTTTTCCAACAAGCCTGAAGCTGCCTAGAGTGGTATTGTCTGCATATTTAATAAGCATAGCCTTTGTTTCATCTTCCAAGTTACTGATGAGAACATTGAGTACTGCTGCAACCAGAGTAGACGGGATCTTGCTTGACAGTTTGTCAGTGAATCGTTAAACTCCTCCTCTCTGTGAACATGGCTTTCCAGGCAGTCTTGTACCGACCTTAGGGCAGTTTAATTACAGACACATTTTCCCCAGTTTACTTTTGAAGCTGCCATGTTACACTTACAGATGTCCAAGTACACAACACTGGCTAGTTCTACCATCGCCGCTCTGTTCCCGCATAGGAAGAAATTGGTTTGAAACTCAGATAATTTGCTTTTGACAGATATTTGTTGTTTCACACTTTCTGGAGTTGTTTTTTGTTTCAGACTCTTTTTTTTTTTCCTTACAAAGGATTTGATTGTTTCTTCAGTATTTTTTTCTGGGAAGGTTGACTGCTGTTTAATTTCTCTGAGCCTCCTTTTTTCCCTTTTTAAAGGTAAGGATTGCATTTGCCCTTTTCCAGGGTCTAGGACTTCATAAATCCTCCACGCTTTCACAAAGATAACCTTTACTGGCTCCATTTGATTCACCTCATTCTTAGCTTCCCGGTGAAAAGAGACCCAGTGCAGCCAATTTCAAAAATCGAACCTTGCTTACTTCTCGCTGAAGATTTCTTCTGCTGTAGCCCCAAATCCTGCCTTTTTCACCACTGGTAATAGGCAGCTGATCTTCCTACTGACAGTTGAACTCTGATCCATAAAAAATTACGGTATGAAGTACGTTCGCTTTCTCAGTGGCACCTATCAATGAAATTGCTCTCTAAAACAGCACTCTCCATCGATACTCGCTATGTTCCTTCCTGGTGCGTCTTACTTTGTGCCCTAATGAAAATGCTGACTGCTGCAATAACCAGGACAAACTCCTGCACAATCTCACTTAATATGTCCTTCTCCTTTTATCTTACATTGTACAATATATCATTTTTAAACCAGCTTTATCAGCATAAAGGGCTATTTTTAAGACAAAAAACTTTGGGCGCCTTCATATTCCTTCCACTTCTTGTGTGAGATTGTTAGAGAAATATGGATTTGACAGGAGACTGAAGCAGTTTCCATGAAAGGTGTTTTAACCACAGGCACTCACCACCTTCGTTCTGCTTGACATTTAATATATTTCACCTACGTGGTTACAATAGAGATATGGTGGTGATATAACACTTGACAGGAGAAGAGTTGAAAGCACTTTCCACATTGAACTTTTTAATAAGGCAAAAGTAAGCTAAGTGACTTTCCTGAGGTCGCCCAGCAAGTTATTGGCTGAGCCAAGAACTCAGTCCAGATCTCTGGAATCCCAGGCCAGTGCTCCATCATTATGCCATCCAGCCTCCTATATTATTAGTGCTCAGCCTAAATATATTCCTGCAGCAATTGATTTAATGCCATTAGTTTCAGATAGCTAATCCAAAGCTCCTTTAGTTATCCAGCCTCCAGGGATTTACTGGAACAAAGAACTTCAGGATTGATCCAGAAAATAACATATTTTTTTCAGGAAGCCTAACTACTTTTTTTTTAGTTGAAAAGTTATGTCAAAGAAAGTTATCACCTATAATTCTAATTCCACCGTAAATCAAATGGAAAGATTACATTTGACTGGGTATGTTTGTGACAGACCCACAAGGTTTTTTCTGCATTTCATTTTCAGACTCTAATGTTCAATAAAGATGTACAGTAGTAATTATGGGATGAAGTCAAGATAGTGATCACAATATATGAAAAGAGAATTAAGTAAAAAATCCTTAGGGGAGAGAGATAGCAGGGGTGGGTGGAATTGGGGGCTACAGAAAAATTACATTCATCCACCACCCCTTGGGCACAAGAGCTGATAATGGTTCTGTGTGAATAATAGAAATAGATCGGGTTAGAACAACAGCGAAAGGGAGATAACGTGTCTTCACATCAAGATATGAAAAGGACTTCGAAGTGCCCGAGTCCTTTGGGAATGCCTAGAAGGGCTCAGTTCAAACATCTCTGAAGATGGCAGAAAAGTTGGAGAGCTCAAAGAAAGTTACATATTCATTAATCGCGTGAGAACACAGGGGACAGTGAGAAAAAATAGATGCTAAGAGGAAGATCAAGAAGAGGCACAGAAGTCTTCATATCAAACAAGCCACATCCTAGTTTTCTATGCTTGTGACTTTCACAATCCATCGTGTTGAGCCAGGTGGAAGAGCAGACGCTAAATACACTTTGCAATCTAGTAGCTGACATCTGTGTATAGACTTTCTCACTCATCTGGATTTCTCCATGGCATAGTTTCAAATTGCTGTTAGCTTTCAGAAAGCTCTGCTGATGCTGTGTGTTCTACAGGATTGCATATCAAATAATGGAATATTCTCTTTTTTCCATTTATGTGGTATCTTTCCTTCGCAGGACAATTGTTTTTCTTGTACAGTTAGCCTTGCTGGTAGTCTTTGACTCAGACCTTATTCTTTATAGTGCTTTTTAATTGCCATTATATAACAATGCCAATTACTAGATTTTATGTCAATGAAATCTACCGAATCTTTTACAGTTTAGAATAACTTATTTTGATCTTCGCTCCAATATGGATGTCAGTGTTCTTTAGCAAATGTAGTCATGTAATAGCTTGTTTTCCACAGCTGAATACATGAAAAGAATGCCTTGTGCTTCAAATGCTCTAAAATATACACAGATAAAATATAAAATAAAAATATAAAATACAAAATCAGTGATTTAAAGACAATATTTAAGAATTGCAATAAACATAGAATGGAAAAGTAGCACTTTATCAGTTCTAAGTTCTATCCCCAAACAAAAGAAAAAATTCAATATAATCCTACCAAATTTCCAGCATTTTGATACCAGTTTTAGGTGGATAGAGAGAGACTAAACATCTGAATTTTCTTTTACATTCAGATTCTGTGTCCGCCAAGCATGATGCATTATACCATCTGAATACATTACAGTCTCAGAAGAATAACTGAGGCTTGAAATGGTACATCTTAGAGATGGTGCATTTACAGAAACAGCAGATGTAACCAAAAAAAATCCTCATTATGTTTTGTACAGCAAAGACCACTGACATTATTTACGTACCCATGCTGAGATGTAAACATACTTTTATGTACATAAGCATAAAGTATATACAAATATACTTTTTATAACGTATATACAAATATATTTAAAATATAGTTTTCATGACAAAGCAGAAAAGGAAAGCCAGTGACTCTCATGTAGGCTGCAGAGCAGGTTTACGTGCAAATCTCTCAAGTCAGTCACAGGAGATTTTTATCTGTAGGCAGAAAGCAAACACCTCTCGGTACAAATCTCGTGTGATTGATATCTTCGTGTCAGAACTCCAGCTCTGAATCTTCAGTAAACTGCTCATCCCACGCATAATATGTTACCGTCTATCTAACTGCCGTGAACCCTGCTTGATTCCACTGCTGCTCGGTTTATGCCAGACTGTTTATCACCGTGCGGGTCTCACATCACAGGCACAGTCAAACATCTGCTTCATGCGCTCGGCTGCCAGGTCTGAACTTGGAGTACCTGAAGAAAACCATTCTAAGCCTGACACATGGTAATTTGCAGCATTTTATCACCATCCAGTAGTCACTGATCGGAGTGCAGCAGCCCGCAGTCCTTCAAGCCTTAATCCTTTTGGTTTCTGACCTGTCTCACCACCTCCTGCCTCAGCAACGAGCAACCCTACAGAAGCATGGCTTACGCCCCTTCCACGAAAAGATAACAATGCTATGCATCCTAATTATTCCTTCCTAAAACTATATCATATCTCCTAACTCTGTTAATGTTTCCTAGTTCTCTGTAGTTGTATTTTCCAAATCAGATTGCTGTAGAAGTGCCAAATTAAATAGTTATGTCAGCCTTGGCAGTATGATTTCTAACAGCTTGTTGTGTTTGCTTTGTCATTTTTCACCTTCAACAATGAGAAGCAAAAGGTAGGGAAGGTCACTTATTATCTTTTTGGACAACAGTAGCTCAGGGATGGAGATTAAAACTTAGGAGAACAGCCACGGATCCTTGCGCACTGTGGCACGCTGCCTGTGCTAAATTCTGGTTGCAGAGGGGTGTGCTCTTTCATACCGGCTTCGTTAGTGCTGAGCTGCTGTCTTCTCAAGCACAAAACTCGTGGTTTTAAGAGTTTTCAGAGAAGTTTTTTGCCTTTCACCTGAATAAAATTGAAACTTATGAAATGGTCCTTAAAGGATTCTGTGCATCTCCTGAATACATTTTTTTCAAATATCTTTTCAAACAGCAAGCTACCACCTATCTATAGATGTCTACACTTTCTACACCAAGAACTGTGTTGTATAAACATGAATTGCTTATTCTTACAGTGCTGAAAATTGGTAGCATCAGCATTTGGAATTCTGTTCATGAAAGGAAAATAATAATGACAAACTCTTTTTATGGAAGTATCTAAAGAACCACTGAAAAGAAAAAAACAAAACCTGAAGCTACCTTTCTGTTTTGAAAGTGGCATTTCTAAATGCCACACATCTTTTCAGCAATTGAAAATATAATGATAGTAGAAAGTTTCCTTTACGAGTTCTGACAGCATTTTTTTTCTACTGGAACATCTTTATCAGGTACAGCTGCAGAAATGTTATGATTATACTAGTGCTCAGATCTTTACCATCTTCCCAAAAACACGTAACACTCAGCCTACTGTAATAATTATCTTTGGCCAAACACAGTGAAGGGACACGTAGATGCCAGGAGGACAAAATGATGGCATTTGAAGATATTTCAGGTATGCTTGCTGTACCAGCCAGCTGGGTGGGGTTTGTGTCTTTAGATGAACTTTCACAAAACACACACTTTGTAATACTAACTCTGGAGCCTGTAAATCTATGAGAGAAATCTTAACTTAAGGCATGTACACTTTCTTAAAGAAATAAACTTGAAAAAAAATTTGCATATTATTGCTACACTCTTTACTGGCAGCTTCTGATAGCCCAATAGTAATCGTGTTGAACCAAAATTGATTTGTTCATACGGAATAATGAAGCAGCTGATGCTTATTCTAGTACAGACAGAAGGTTTTACATAAGGCATCATGAAACATTTAAATTTGAGTTTATAGAAGTTTAAGAGAATAGAACAGAACAAGAGATCAACATTAAAATTGACATAAATTAGATCAGGTTTTCTCATGTATCAATGGAGGTAACTTCCTGAGGACTTCCAAATCTGATTCACAGCACTAGCACCTCGTGAGTCATCTTAGAATTCTTTGTTTCCACTTCACTTCAAAATATATCCCTGATGGAGCATCCCCTCAGGTAAACATCATCCTGATTTTATCAGTAAAAATTACCAGTAAAAAAACCCCACAACTATTCTTTTCCATTGACAGCTAAACAATTTGGAAGGATGAATATTTTACCATGACAGGTATTTTTAAAGCTAAATCAAGGCCTGACCTCACTATCTGCAAATGTAATACACATTTGCGAACTAAATTATGAAAGCAAAATTCAGTAACTGCATCTCCAGGTACCTGATTCACACTTTGATATTTGGAAAAAAACCTAAGATTTGTCAAGCCAAGTGCAAAACTGTGGGCAAAACATTAGCTCAAATGAAGAAAGTCATTATTCTGGATATTTACTCCTTACCTGACAAGTCAGTCCAAGGATTTGGTGTCCAGACAATGTGCCACCTAATGTATAACTGGTAACATTAACCCCTGTGTTAGTACCACAGTGTGTAACCTTGTGATAGACTTAAGGTCTTCACACATTCATACTTTTTTGGTTAAACAGTAGACTGGAGAATGCAAGGTTATGACATTTGTTATTTTTGGCAAAGGTTTAGAAAGGTTTGCAACGTGCAGTGAATTAAGATGCAAATCTCTTTAGTGTAATAAAGGCAAATGTACACAGTGCTGAAAATAAACCCAAAGTATAAAAATAAGTGAATAAATGGTTGCGTTCTTAACCTATTCACTGACTTCTACACTTGTGATTTACTATTCTCATCCATGCTACTGCTAGAAGAGTCACTTATTAAAAGTTCATTTCATAGTGAAGCCCAAAACTATTAAGAAAGGAAGCAATTCCTTCTACTCCTTTGAAAAAACAACAGCTTGACATGCTGTGTATAATGCTTGAATTTAAAGATACTTAGTTTGTCTTTCAAAGGAAGATTGTGACAAAGCTGTCTTAACATAACCCATCTTTTCATCACAAGTTGTAATAATCATGAGATAGGATATTCCTGGCCTGTTTCTACTGACTGCGTTTAATATAAAATGCATCAGTCAGCCATGTCAGAAAAATTAGGCTCCAACTCCCGTTTGTCTGCAATATCAGGTCATCTGGTAATGGAAATAAAATCACAACACATCACAACTTGCAGCTGAAGCTTCACATTGCAGAATAATGGTATGAAATAATAACTGACACATTTAAGTTTAGGATAGTTCCAAAAATAGCCAATGCCTCATCCTGTAAATAAATATTAATGGAACAGGCCACTTCCAGATCAGAGCACGTGTGCTTTTTATCACTGCAGTTTGGCATTACATACTTGCGTATCAATGGAGTATGTCACCTAAGACATCGCTATTTTCTCACATGGAAGCAGTTTGTTTCATTTAATTTAAACTGCAGTCCAGCTCTTAGGGGGCCGTGGTAAAAAGTGCTTACCTTTCTATAGATTTATTTCTATTTCCAGGTATAGCTGCGATTTTACACTGTTAAATCTCTTCCTTTCTCCCCTCCTCATCCCATTTTTACTCTTACAACAAGCACAGAACCAGTACAGCAAGGAGTGTGTGAGCAGGTCACTTGTCACCAGAGCCATCAAACCTGTTTACTACAATCAGAGTAATTGTATTATCACCAGTGCTAGTTCATTAATGATGAATGATGCAAAAGGAGACAACAACCAAGTTGGGCTCTCAGATCTCCTTTTGAATTTCCACAAAGAAAGCAAACAGCTTTGTGAACAGTGAAACTACTGAAAGCAGGTCCCGGTGGGTTTATGCCCCATGGTTCAACTATCAGTTGTCCAAAACTGCAAATTCTCATTGGACGTCCTCAGTGAGTGAGAAATAATTTACAAGAGTGCTTCTGTGTGGATGCTCTGGTGCCTAATGGCAGCTGAACCGCCAGTGAATTCTGTCATGTATTTGGATGCCTGTTTTCCTTGAACATCCAGCACTTCAGTATTTCTGAGACATTTCTGGCTGAAAATAGCAAATATATAAAAGGTTCCTACAGGGCAGCTGAGTGCACAGACAGGCACAGATGGACATCCACATGCAGACAACGAGCAAAGTCAGAAACACCATGGTCTTCAGGAAACGGTCAAAAATGTGAGTGGAAAACAGTATTTTCAAGCTGAGGCAACCCTGCAAGCCAGGAGCATTTTGAAGGTCATCCTGAAGGGACTGCAACAACCCTATGAGACCAGCCAACACCACCAGCACTCAAGACCAAACCTGTTGTGTCTATCAGGAAACTGTTGGACTAAGTCACTGTCCTGACTTTAAGCCAAAAACCAAAGAGGAGAACGAGAAAGGTAGGAATGAGTACGTACATGCTAGATTTCAAGTTCTGCTTAAAAGGAGGAAACCATGAAAACCATTTTGGAGGCAACAAAAAAGTTACAAATGGTAAAATGCCTTACAGATTATCTTTTCATAGCTGATACTACAGAAAAGAACAAGTTTTACTAATAAAGCATCCATACACTGCAGAATCCCCCACTGTTTCCATTTCTTTCTAAACATCTTCTATAAGACAAGTCAAATGCTTTCACTGACAGTTGGGAATTTGACAAAGACATTTTGAAAATAAAAAAGCATGACAGCATCTAATGACAAATTACAACATACACCTTGGACAATCAAATATTCAAATTAATTCGATAATTTCTTTATATATTTCAATAAATGTTAGTTTCCTGCAACTAGTGCATCCAGGTCTTACACACTGTAAAACATTTTAGGCCTTACACACTGTAAAACACAATTCAGCCAAAGCTAATTTGTCTGCATGGTTTTCCTAAAATTGACAATAAGACTGATGTAATAATCAACTTTTTTTAAAGCGGTTTTCTTTAAACTACAAGCATATGAAGCTTTTGTAATGATGTGTAAAACAGCTCATAATCCATTCTTTTCTGCAGAAACATAGGAAATGGCTCTTTTCAATAATAAATTTTTAAGGACATAAAAATAAATCAGGTAGTGCTCGTCCTCACTGAAAGCTGAACACATGTATATAATTTCACCACAAAAAAAAAAAGGTCATATCAATCATTCAGAAAAATGAACGGCATATTTTCGTCATTAAAACTGCAAAACTGCAGGGCAGAGATAAAAAACCTGATGCTCTGGTGATGACCACATCTAATTTACAACTTTGAATCATTTTGGAGTTTTTGATGCTACTTTGTAGAAGATCAGCACAAAAACATTCTCCAGCAGTTACTCAGACCAGAATGCGTCAGTGGACTTATTCCTAAACGTACCTCTGCAAGTGAGACTCTTCCTTCCCACAGTGTGCGGTGTGGATCTGATGATGTGACATGAGCTTTTGTTGATGATTTCATTTCCAGTATGTTGTCACTGTTGGCAGAATGAAAACAATTTCACACTGAGTTAATATTTTACCCTCCTATTCTCTAAGAACTTAAAAATAACTAGATAACATTTCACATGTTTGAAGTAACATTTCATTGATTTGTGAACATTAATAACAATTTCAACTTCAATTTTCAAATAATACATCTACATGAAGATGAGTATACGTATTTTTATGCATAAAAACCACACATCTACAAGGGTGAATGACTGAAAATTACATTTATATAAATGTATATTATATATTTATATATAAATGTATATTAATATATAAATATATAGAACTCACACATATAGGCATAGCTTTCCTCCACAGCTAGAACACTGAAATACAATAAATCCATTTATAATCATCCTCCAAGCATAAGAAAAGTTTCCCATAAATGTTGTCATTCGACCTTTTCAGAAAAGGTCACCAAAAGGCCATCGATCTCTCATTGGATTTCGATTACACACACTTCTGAACCACGGATCTTTACATTTACTGCTCTCATTTATCACAGGATGTTGATTACAGGAAACATCCAAATTTTGACATTTCAAAGGTCAGTTTGCAATTTTTAAAAATTCCCTTCCATTATTCATTTTACTGCATGCTCTCTTCCCCAAGTAATCCATTAGAAATATAGGTTTACTTCTTGATCTAAGTAATTTAGATCAGAAGCTTAGGTTTGAGGGGAATTAAAAAATACTAACATGAAAGACAACTGATTACACTGGTTATTCATCAGGGGAAAACATTTTGCTCAAGATAAACATCTCTAAGTTTATAAAGATGTAGGGGTGGTTGATTGGTTTTTTTGGAGAGGAGGGCATTGCTGGTGGTGTTTTTAGTAATTATACTCTAGATAAAGGTGTTATACCAAACTTGAAAACAAGTGGTGTGTATAGTTCTAATATACAAGGTACCACATTGCTATGCGTAACGTCAGGAGCATTACATCTCCCCAGATTCCTCAAGTTCATGCTTAGGTGACGCAGCAGGCATGTCTAACCAGCTCCTATGTTCTGTTTCAACACTTCAGTGAAACGCATTCTCTTTTTAAATGCTCATAAAATAAATGACCTCTCCTGTACATTAGTGGTTTGAACTGTAATAAATGTCATGGATTACACAGGAAAAATAAAGAATTTATCCAAAACCTTAACTTGGTGTTCTGTTGCAATAGTAAAGTGAAATAAATGTTGATAGTTCTGAGCATTAACATGATGCTCAATTTATTAGGAAAGGGGAACACTCATCTGTGAGGTTTTTTTTGTTTGTTTTTCAATGAGACAGAAAGGTATTTGCTTCCCTTACCAACAGTAATCCCGAGATCTTTGTACAAAGGTATTTGTAATCGAGCCTGAAAACCTCACGTGTGTACAGTTTGTTTGTAAAGTTATTTGTAAAGTGCTGTTTCACATAAATGGCCTGGACCGAACCCGCTGAGCTCCGCCGACGTGCATTAACCAGGCATATACACACCTCAGCCGGTATCAGAAAAAAAGCTATAGAACTGGGGCAGAAAATACGCCATTCTTAAACTTTGAGAGTAAGGAAACATGAAACCTAACAAACTGCCTCACAAAATTGTGTTCAGGAATCCTAAAGCATATTTTTGATGCACATGTTCATAGGCTGAGTTGTCCTGTGGCATTACACCTTGCCTTTATTTCGGGCATATACGTACACTGAGGTATATTTTGATAGAGACTATATGGGATACCAGGGCTTTGCATAATGCAGTATTGCAGAGTAATGATACACTTAATCCAGAATAGCTGAATAAATACCAAACAAAATCAATCTCAGAACTCCGCTGTTGCCCAGGACTGCAATAACGTATGCCCTTTCCCTCTGGAATATTTGTTCGGTGCACTTTAAAATGCACAATATAAATATGCTCAAGAGTGGTGTTATGACTTTCTGCGTAGGAAATAGTTTCTATATCAACATTTCATGCTGGCTGACATTCCTGAAAGCCATTGTTATTTGATTGCAAAGTGCACAGTGAAGGTCCAGAATCACTAAAATCTCTCAACTGTTTTGATGCGGTAGAAGACAGCACCTGTGTAGCACCATGACCAAGAAGTGCATAAACAGTTCCTTTGGAACATGCAGACTCATGGATGCAGGATCAGACCTTTGATGTGCCCATCTAACTTGTCTGCTACAAGACATGGAAGAAATCTTTCTGCATTAGTCATTTCTTACATGTTAAAGATCAAAACAAAAGAACAAAGAAAAAAAATATCATGTGTTTTCTATTCCCAAAGCCTGGACTTCTTTTGACTTGTATTTTCTGGAGAGGTACAGGATGTCAGACAGGCGGTCTTGTTTAAACCAAGAAATGATCCGGTCCCTCAGGTCCTTGAGATCTGAGAAATAAAAACCACCCCGCTTTTAAATTACTTCCTTCTCTCTCACTTCCTTGCCCTGCACCGATTATGTGTTTTCCTGCTTCGTAATTCGAATGAAAGGGAGAATTCTAATCCACAGCTGGCAGGATATGGTACTCCATTTCATTAGTCTTATTAATATAGATTAATAATATTCTCTCATGTTTTGATGGGATGATCACACTGCTTTATGCATCCTGAGAAGCCATTTCTCTAGAGTAAATTCCAGCTAGTGCGGTATGATCACCCAGGAAGAGCTCTTAGGAGTTCTTTTATTTCTCCGTGTTTGATAGACAGATGGAAAGTATCTAGCAACGTAAAACGGAGAGCAGGTGCTCTTCTGTCTTCCCTTAAACTGTCCTGTGCTTTCCTCCTGCACTGAGCCACACAGCCCAGCTCAGCGCACCAAAATGCAGGGACCAGAGCAGAAACGTTAGGGAGGAGATTAGAAAATTGAAATAAGCTACATTTTCCACTTGCAGATAACATTTTATCCACACAGATTGTCCAGGATGTACTTTACATGTAATAATTTCTCAGTGCTTGGGATTTTGTAGTGTTTGCAGTGTTGCTTAGTTTGCTATTAATCTTAACAATATAAACCAAGTTCGGCAAACACCAGTGAGCTGTACCTTCATTATGGTATTTGACCAATGCATTTATTCACAGTGTTACAGCTCTTAATTATGCACTAGACTGAGTAGTCTGGATTTACTAGTGGCACCTTGATGCTCGATGAAAAGTTAGCTTTAGAATCGCATGGGGCAGCTATATTTTGCCTGAACTAATTTGCCATGTTAAATGCAATTGAGCAACATGAACATTTCCTGCGTGTGATATTCTAAGGAGAATTACAAATGCAAACTACCTGAAAGGGCTGTTCAATACTTAGTGCAATAGCATAATGCAATTCTTTATGTCCCTCAACTCAACTCAGACCACTAATTCACATGAAGTGAATTAATTTGTGCTGTAGATACATCAACTGTCTTGCATTGCATTCCACCTGGAAACTGTTGTTGTTAGCTGAGTAATGTTTTCTTCTTGCTGAAATATATTTACACACTAAACAAGTTTTCAGGCATTTACATTAGCATCTTTGATAGGTACTGGCTTTGATCTCATAAATATCTTCAGCAGGAAGAGTTCGTTGGAACACCGTGCTGAAAAAGATGTATTACAGACTAAAGCAGAACAGACACCTAGGTGTCAGCTGTAAAAGAAAAGAGGGAAAGCAATGGTATAAAACAGATGAAGTGCTCCAAAAATACGATGCTGATCTATCTGATCTCCTTGTTCTATTCCATATAGTTCCTTTTCACCATTGCTGCAACTAATTGAGTTAGGACAGTTTTAAAGCCATGTAGGTACTTTCAAGAGACACAGCTGTAGGATACAACCAGCTAAAGATGGAACAAAAATCCCTGTTCTGCCCATAGATACAGTGTAGGTCTCAGCTGGAGTGGAGGTCACTATCAGTTGTATCAATCCCAAACTTGAGTTCAGCTAAGGAATGTCTGGATCTGGACCTAATTTCTGAAAGTCTAATTTACCTCCATTTCCCTCTACTACATAACCATCCAGTAAAAGTAGCTACACTGAGAACTACTGTATTCTTATGCAATGAGATGTCCCTCATTGCTCTATTCAGAACAGAATTTCTCATGACTTATGAAAACCATATTTTATTTTCAAACAGCAGTAAGTATTGCTGAGGTAATATCCTCAAGAAAAAAGAATGCACTAGACCCCTGGGAATTTTTATTTTTTTTTCAATTTTTTTTACTACATTCAAAACCCTTACTGGTCTAATAAAATCCCTGGTTTAAAGCATGTATTTAAAAACAGACACCTCAGTAAGCTTTTTTATAATCCATGATGGGCCAAAGCTCTCAGTGAACCTTCATTCCCTGATACAAGGCCAAGAGAATTTGGCCTAATTCAAAAATAGGAACTTTTTGGACTAGTTCAATATTTCTTGTGTGAATAAGCATTTTTGAGGCAGGTACATCCCCCTTCACCCCACCGCTGTACCTACCATAGGGAAGTGATGCGTAACAGCACCTGCCAGCTGCCAGCTTAGCCAAGATGTTAGCACTGTTTGTACCGACGAGCTCTGAGCATCAGCACTGGATAAAGCACTTTAAGAGATTATTGTGGAGGGTAGTCTTTCACTGAAAGCAGGCAGATTAAAGGACTGAGCATATCTTTCAAACTCAACCGCTGTGTAACTATGCTGTATCCATTGTATGCTCTCCTTACGCTTTTTCTTTTTACAGCTTTTCATTTTGTGCAGCAGAAAGAAAAAGCTTGGAAAAAAAAAAGAATCAAGAAGACTGAGCTTTCAAAGATGAGAAGGTTTTTGTCCCAGTGAAGGTTAATTCCAAAATTGTCTTTAATGGATCTACAATTTCAGGATTTAAGCACCTAAGACACTGAAAACACCCATGGACTTGATTTGAACTTCAGGGTGGAGTTTGAATCTGTGCTGAAAATTTTTTTTGAGAACATAATCTGTCGGCCCTCCTACTTTTTATTAAGCCACAAACGTCAGAATTGCTTTTTTTAGTGACCCTTAGGAAACTGTTCCTTCAATAAAACCATTAAGTTCTAGCACCAGTAGCCCAGTCGTTACTTCAGCTGACTGTTGCTCACCATGTGACTTGCTTTCAGCATCTAACCGGGGAAATCACAATCACTTTGTCCCCAAGACCAGCAAGAGTTTCATACCCAACCTCCCAAATTTCAGAAGACTACAAAGAGAAAGATCAGTTTGTGCGTAAAGACAAGATTGCCAACAAGCTTCATAAGCTTCTTGTGTTGTGCTTGCAGCCTGTTAAGTGAGAGGACAAGAAAAAGGAACTCCAGCCACAGACAATGATATGGTCATGCGACGAATGGTAAGATCACAGACCTGCAGGCTTGCAGCAGGAGCTGTGCTTTACGTCTGCCTGTTGATACCGGTGTCATTTTTAAACGTGGGCTGTGAAAAATCACTTAATGGCAAGTTAATTTCATTTGTTCTTATGGAGCCTGCTATTGTAAAGGATTCTGACTTCAGCAGTAGGCCTGCAGTCAGAAGGGTGAGTTAAAGTGCCTGCTTTTTATGTATTCTGTGTATTTTTTTTCTGGATGGAGAATTGTATTTTTTGTGGTTCAGCTTTGTCACACTCTTCACTGAACGTTGAAGTCTGTATTCAGACATCCCAAGAACAAGGCATGCTGTGCACTTTCATCATAAGGCTATCTGCAATACAAGGTGTCTATATACTTTGGCTTTCAATTCCATTAAAGTTTATTATAAACAACCCTCTGTAACATCCCCTCACAGCGGGAAGAAAATTACTGAGCTCAGCAGCATGGTTTTTGGGAGACTGTGTGTGTACTTAAACCAGCTGTGCTGAGCAGAGCATCTCGTGCGTTTGCAGCTCTTGACCATTTCAAGGGTACTTACGGGCTGCGGGACCACTATTTTCCATTTCCACTGAAGTAATTGACATAGGAATAGATTCATGTTGTGCCACTTGCTGTTCTCACAGCCTTTGTCTGAAAAATAAAGGCTCAAGAGAACAGTATCTCATTTGTCAGGAAATTGGTAGAAAGGTAGTGTATTTTCAGCTTTTCCCATATTCTGTAGTTTGAGTCTCATCAGTTTTGAATTTATTTTTTTTTTTTTAAGACTACAAAGAGAAGAGAAATGGTAATGAGAAGGAAGTGAATATTTCACACCATGACATGCCATGTATTACAGCGGTCATGACCACAACGATTATTCTGGCAGACAGCAGAGAAAAACGAACAGTATCTCATATCTAACAATTTCCTCCTTAGTCAGCTTCCTTAGGGACAGTCTCTTCACCAAAATAAAAACTGTTCTCTGTTTTCAAGGAGTCTCACTCTAAAACCAGAGTTTACATTTAATGCGCACTTTTTACATGCTGTCAAACCAAGATAGGGATGCACTCCATTAACTTTATGAAGCAATAGTAAAATAAAGACCAAGATACAATTAACTGACATTCAGAATTAATAGCTAGTATATGTTTAAGCAATTTATGCTGTCCTAATCCAAGAAAAAAAATAATACCTGGAATTTATTCAGATTTTATGTCCTGAATGAACTAAATTGAAGAGCAGAAGGCGGCAAGTTGCTCATGGACTGAGATCACAAACTTTAGCCAAGATAAATGAGAGGCATTTATTCATACAGAAGAAGGATTTTGGATGGAAAGAGGGGCATGGCCTTTGGGCACGGCCACTGTAACAAGTAGAGCTTGATGTGACATGGATGGAACCAAATTTAACAGCGCACATTAGCATTAGCCACAATTAAAGCCTCCATAGCAAAGTCTGAGTAGCCAGCAGGCTCACTTAGGCATTTACATTTTAATTGCATTACAGAAATTGTTGCTGCCTGGCATGAAACATTTACTCTTGTGGATTGCCAGGGTGAAAGAGCAAAAAACTGGCACCACTTTCTGTTTCCCCTTTTATCTGAAAGGCCCATCAGGGTCTCCAAGGTGGAAAGTTCCCATTTTACAGGAGCAGACTTAAAACCCTTGCACCAGCTTACCCAAAATCCACTAAATTGCACCCCTCCTCACCTTTTCTCATCATTCCCATTGCTTGTCTCTTACTGTAGATATTTCTGGGTTTTTTCTTCATAATCAAGAGTGTACGGCAGCCTCCAAGTATTTGCCTTCAAATTAACCTTGAGGATTAAAAAAAAAAAAAAAAAAAAAAAAAAAAAAAAAAAAAAGCAAAAGCACTGACATTTTATGGACAAAGACACTTTTAAAACTTTCTACAATAATTTCCATTGAGCTTACCGAATCCACTGTCTCCTGTGTGATTGACTCACTGTTTCCCATCGCTGAAAATTATTTCCAATATTTTTCAGAAAAATACCCACTCTCAATAGGGCGCAGTCCAACACAATGCCTGTGAATAACTCAATAGACCAAATTACTCTTGCACCATTCTCTCTGCCCTGCAAAAAGAGACATTGCAGTATCAATTAGGTTCAGCAAGCATTTAATTTAAAGTAAAGAAATGGAATAATAATTAATTTCTTTGGAGTATGGTGACAGCATAGGTAACAGTGCAACCAGAAAGAGAGAAATGGTCTGGAAAACTTATTTACATAAGAAATTGTACCAGGTGGACTTTTGTTAGGTCTGATCCTGTAAGAGCTATCACTATATGAATTAATAATTCTTCTGAGCAATTCTTCATTTGAATACAGGCTATTTGCAGCAAATTATAGCACTGGGCTCAATGACTCCCTAGAAGGGGTCAGTGAGAATAGGAATGAGAAATACAATGGACAAGTGCTGCGTACTCAGGCCCAGTGATTTGCACACCAGATCTATATTGTTAATTCACTGCGAAGGGAAATATCCAAATCCAAAGTATTTACTATCCGAGTCTATCTTAAGTAGGCTTTGTTTTTTCATTTTCTACAAAGTTACTTTTAGCAACACATTAGTAAATTGAAGATGGATACATGTCTAGTCACACATTTCTAGTTCTTCGAGATGTTGCAGGACTCTCGAACAATTATTTTTATTAGCAGCATTGACGTACAGCTTTCCAAGAAAAACTAAGTAGGGAAGACGATGGAGAGGGTAGCCAATAGGTACGTGCAAGATTGGCACTGCCAGTCTGTAGCACGTGAAAGCTCTGTCGCTCAGAGATATGGACAGAAACAAAGGTGGGTGAACTGGGAAAAAATTAAGGGGGAATAATGAGCTGAAGAGGGAAAGTTCAAGAGCCATAGTAGCAACAAAGACTAATTTGAAACTGATACAGATTCAAGGATGTTGAAGTTACTGGGGAACAAGAGCATCTGGTAACAGTGCAACGGAAACACTGTTAGCAAAGACTCCTTTTAATTCTGAGATTGTCAAAACACACTTTGCAGTCATTTCCTTGGACATTTTTAGTATGTTATGCTGCAACAGGTGCAGATACTTCTTTTGTGATTTCAGTGCAACCCTCAGTAGCCTTCCAATGAAATTATTTTCTCTTTACAACAATAGCATCATTCAGTGACTGTGCCAACAGCTTCAGCCGAAAGCAGTTCCCCAAACACTGCCAAATCCAAAATGCCATTGTCAATAAAAGATTAAACCATCAAGCACTGATTTGTTTCTCCGAGAGCTTGGTGCTACAACATCCTAATAAATGTGCCAACTTTTGAGAAAAATAATTGTCCGTTCTTCAAAACAATTACATGTTATAAACTTATCTTTTTCCCAATCAGCTTATATTCTTTTTTATAATGAATCATAGTCATTATTGATTATTTCTCAAAAAAAAAAAATACCCTAAAGCTTTGAGCATGTGTTTGTAATACAGCACATACGGGTAGGTAAATACAAATAGTATTTGCTCTTGTTTTTAATTTTCAGATTTCAGAGAACTTGGTAATAGAAAACATTATTAGTGCTGAGGACCTTTCTTCTTGCTTGAGGGGTGTTTTCATCCTCTGTCTCTGGGAAACTCTGCATAAAACCTTTTTTCCTTTGGCTTTTTTTTTTTTTTGAGAAGCAGAGAGTGAAAAAAGTTTTGCTCCTACAGGAATAAAGGCACTTTTCTGTCATGCTTCCAGCAAAGAACAGCCACAGGAAGATGAATCTTAGTTTCATGGAGATACTATATTGATGATTCAGTCTCCCAGCTGAAGATCATGATGGTATTTGTCATTAACCTCTAGTTGGGTTGTATGACTGCCTCAACTAAATCATATCACTAATGATCTTCCACCCCATCCTGGGAATTTATACATACTTAAGCAGCAATTTGATTTTAGATGCATATCAAGATACTATTAAAGTCTACAAGATCATTTCAATATATTATGTATTCACTCTTTGCCATGTGTTCTCTTTAGCATTCAAATGAAAGCCTAAGTGGCAGATCAGTTTTACTAGAAATTTTTCCAGACCAGTTTTCTGACTTCAAAAGTGGCCATTAGCTAACTATTCATTAATGGAGTAATAACTTGGGCACCGCTCCTAAAAACACCTCCTGCAGGCAGCTTTGTGTAACATCACTGAAGTGACAGAAAAAACACAAAATTTTTGTGCTTTTGAAAAGAAGATGCTATTGAAACAAATAAGTCACCAAAACAGTGACAAGTCTCACAGTCCCAATGTCTGTGTATGCTAGACCTGGTTACAATCAGTTGTCACATTAGGCTCACAGTTAGGATGCTCAGGGACAGCAACTTGTAATAGATGAGAAAAAGTAATTAAATACTAAGACTGGGCAGAAATGTTCCATTTTCTACAGAAACCTGAACGCTCATCTGGAAACCTACAACTGCCAGAATAGTTTGTTTTCTTGAATGGCTATTGCTAATGATTTTTCAGATTCCTCAGGAAACTTCGGAAAGTTTGGATTAATATTCAGATCTGCCCTCTCAATAGAACAGTTGATGTACTGGCAACTTGAATATATATGCACACATACATATATGAATATGAATATGTATGTCTATCTTATAGCTTCTTGAACCAAAAGGTACAGCTTGTAGTCCTACAACCATATGAACCAGCAGGGTTATTCCAGTTATTGGAATAAGTCACAGGCTTAAGCCCACCATCTGACTACATTTTCCATTAATAAAACTGTTCCCAGTGTAGATGACAGTGTGAACGGAGTGCTCAGAGCTGTTAATAAATACACTGGATTAGAAAATGTCTCTATACAAACAATGGGTCTGAGCTAGCCAGATTAGAGGATTATGTTTCCCACTGTAGCCGTTCACATTACGGTGACACAGAAATGTCAAGGATAACAGAAGTTACTGCTGAGGCATTTGAAAAACTGAAATTAAAAACTATGACTTTAAACAAAATAAATTGAAAGATTCAGAAAACAAATTAAGCAAGACACTGCCAAAGTAAATAAACCCTGAGCAGAAATTATTCAACTGAATTGAAAAAAGTCACTAAAAGGTCAGGGCTCGTACCATTCTGTGTGACACACCAAAAGCAGGGGATCCATTTTCCAACTTGCAGAAAGGGGCATTTAAGAAATTTCATCAGTTTACCTCTTAGTAATTCAAAACTTTCAAGACGTATTCTGCATCTTTCCCTAAATGCAATTATTTCTCTTTGTAAGAAAACTAGTTATTCGTCTTGCTTTCAAATACTGGAGGTAGGACTGGGGGTGTCCCTAGAAAGAAGATCCTCAGGTAAGACAAGCCAGATTGCCTAAACACAGAAACATCTTGCTTTGAAACCTTATCTCATTTCTAAAACTATGTTCCTGTTGGTTTTCATTCTGGGTACCATAAAACCAGTATTTGTTCCATCTTGCAATTATTTTTAGTAATAACTGTGCAATAAACTGCATGCTAAATAACCATATTGGCGGCCAAGACTGCAAGTTTTGGCATTTTACTGCTGCCAGTGACAAAAATGTAAAACATGCAGAAAGACAATTACAATGGAAAACAAACAATCAAAGTGAAGACAAAGCTCTGTCATTACTTCTTGTTAACTCTAATTCCGTGGCTTATTCTTGCTAATGCCCTGGAGGATTTCTGGTTCCTATTGCCTCTCCCCTGCGTGTCTCCATCTCCTGGTTGACCTCAGCAATCATCTCCCTCCCTTATATTTCATTTCACCTTGTCTTCTCTTGCTTTAGTTCTTACTGCACCATCTCCAACTGCATCCATTTTCTACCTGCACAAGCTATCTGATTGCTAACTCCTACCTAACCTTTTCCTTCCTTCCAAACTTAGTGCTTATCTTATTTTTTCCCTAGGTTACACCTAGTGCCTGGATCTTTTCTAAGCCTGCTGCTGCAGACAGTGCTTTTCCTCCCAAAATGCTTTACCCCGGCTGGAGCACAGGCTCTGCCCCTCTCCCTCCCAGTGTCTGAGCCAAATTTGGGAACTCAGAGCTGCTCCTTTCCCTCCTGCAACATCCTGAGCTTTTACTGGATGCAGCACCATGTCTCCTTCCAGCAGGCTGTGGAAGGAAAACCACTGAGGGATCATGAAATTTCCTCTCCCAGCAAAGACGATGAGCTTTTCAGCCTCAAGTCAAACTGAGAAATCAGTTTCTGGGTTTATTTAGATCACAATAGTGGTCTGTGTCAACCTTTGATAGACAATGGAGGGGAAGGGAATCGTTCATTTGCCCTTTAGTAATTGCTCTGTTCTGCCTTAACTAGATAACAACTTTAATTTAATATTGGGATTAGAAAACATAAGAAAAACTACAAGAATTACTAGGAGCTCACATAAAAAAAAAAAATCAATCTATCCCACAATTCATGGAAACTTCTTTGGTTCAAAGGTGGGAATTACTATCTTTTACAAAGTTAATTACAGAGTATAAACAAGATAACTGATGTCTTTGAACCACTCTGAATTTATTATTTGCTTTCAGTTTTCTTAGTGCTGCTGTTTCAACAGTTTCTTTTGCATTGTTGAAAATAGTTTTTTTAAAAATATTGTGCTTGTAGGATTACTAGAAGGACCATTAAGTAATACAAAAAAAAAACCTGATGAACTCTATACACGTTATATTATAGTGATAACTATTGCTGTGTGATTCAAATTAACGCTCGAGAGACTATTTTCAGCATTTCTTTAATTTTCTTCTGACTTCTGACACAAACAGCTTCTCTGACTCATCTGTCTCCCCAGACTCCCATCATTGCTCTTTTTGCTGTGACTCACACAGTATAGGCCTTTTACTTGGAATCACAAACAGCTTTGCTATGCTAATCCCACATAGACAATAACCATCACATCCTTTTCTCTCTTTTACAACTTTGCACGGTCACAAGGCAGTACCATAGTGTAACAAAGATTCAAACGGCATTGTTGTGCCCTTTTTTTTTTTTTATCATCTCTTTGCAATGGAATATACTTTTAATAGTCTCCTTAGTCTTTTGAGGCCATTTGATATGGTAGTATTTCCCAGTGTTATAACATATAACGTGTTTTCCTCTGGTTTTTTTTTTTTTTGACCTGTTACAACAGTCTACTTTCTATTTTACCAGGAGAACCTTGTTTGTGAAATGGCAACAGCGAGTTCTGCTCAGTCATATCTAACACTGTGGGCAGGTTGTTCCTTCACAGCCCATTTCTAGCCATGGGACAGTCCCAAGCTGCTACTGCCACAGGTAGCATCCTTAGATAAACCTGTCTTGGGTCTAAGAGAGTTTGCATGTTTATCCTGAATAGATGGAGCTGCCACCACCTTGCACTGAACAGGGCATGCTTAGCGGTTAAAAGGTAACTGTATACATAGGCAACAAGACAATTTAGGAAAAAAACCCCCAAGAATTAGATAATAAAAACCCTAGATTAAGGATACTTTTTTTCTGGATTGGCCGTTGCTCAACCTGGACCATGCCGCAGTAGATCATCCTGTAGCCCACCGAGCTCTGTCTAGAAGAATGGCATTGTACATGATGCCTCGTGCCTCTCTGTACAACACCCCAGAGTCCTCCCACCCCGACACACACATGCGCTCCTTCCCTTGAGGAAAATCTATTCACATGTCTTTGTGAAGCAGAGCAAGGTCCAGAATGGAGCCTTAGCTTTGTCACTACAATGTCCAGCTCCTTGGCTTCCTACTATGTGGGGTAAACTTCACTCCTGAGTTAGATCACTTTACAAAACCTGGAGAGAAACTGAAACCTAAGGATCATCTCAAAAATCAGTAGACTGAAGAGAGGCCCATTCAAATTAGATGAAGACACTGCCCTCCCTTAACCACCTGGAGAATTCAGATCCTGTTGCTCTCCTGGAGGAGTACACCACCATCTCCTTAAGATTGCCACCAGCAGGCTTTCTCCTGGAGAAAGAGTGGTAGCCCAAGGGAGACTTTTCTCACAGTACAACTTTAACAGCAGGGGGAATAAATAAATAAAGTCACATCTATCTCTGAATATTTCAGAACCATCTATAGCATCTCCAGGTAACTGTGAGAGCCCTAAATCAGAGAGAGATGCTACTGACCTAAGCCATATGAGCTCTTCTTTGTATGAAATAAGCTTATTAAGTACTTCTGCATCCAGCCCCAGTTCAAAGATCAGCCCTTTGCCTTCCTCTCTAACTAGCATCATTTAAAAGAAGGAAAAGCTCTGTGCCTTTCACTGCACACAGAAGGCTGAGATTTGGGGAACTGTATAGGCCCATTTGACTGGTTTTTTGCATCAGATATTTCGAGAGATATATAAATATGACATCTGGAGCTCTTCCCTCCATGAGCATTCCATAATGCTTATCATTCCATTGTCTGTTACTGAATAGAATTATTATATATTACAGTGTTTGCTAGATGGGGATTTATGTTGTCCCACATTGTTTGATAGGTTGTTTTTTTTAAAGCTTATGTATGTTGGATGTGTTTTGTCACAGTTGTGCTGTCCCTCAGCAAGACACCCATTGCTTACACTGAAACAACGCTGGGCTCTTCTCTCTGTGTTAAAAGTTCATATTAACCCATGGATTGAATTGCTTTCTTTCACCCTGCTGAATAAATTGAGCATTTTGTCCCATTCTCAAACCTTGGGTTAGAACTTCTCGCAGACACAGCAAATTGCTGTGGGGTTTTTGTGGCTACTGGATGAGACCTCTGTTTCCTGACTGGTAGCCTGGCGCATCAGTGCTGCATTTTAAACTCTCATACGTGAAGAGTCGCAGCTGGGGATGCGAACTCTGTGGGCCAGATGCCTCTTGGCCTTACTCAGCAAAACGACAACCGACTTCAATGAGATTTTTGCTTGGTTAATG
>WHYT01017800.1:587546-604250 GCA_009806455.1 Tetrax tetrax
TTTTTTTTTTTTTTTTTTGACCTGTTACAACAGTCTACTTCCTATTTTACCAGGAGAACCTTGTTTGTGAAATGGCAACAGCGAGTTCTGCTCAGTCATATCTAACACTGTGGGCAGGTTGTTCCTTCACAGCCCATTTCTAGCCATGGGACAGTCCCGAGCTGCTACTGCCACAGGTAGCATCCTTAGATAAACCTGTCTTGGGTCTAAGAGAGTTTGCATGTTTATCCTGAATAGATGGAGCTGCCACCACCTTGCACTGAACAGGGCATGCTTAGCAGTTAAAAGGTAACTGTATACATAGGCAACATGACAATTTAGGAAAAAAAAAAACAAGAATTAGATAATAAAAACCCTAGATTAAGGATACTTTTTTTCCTGGATTGGCCGTTGCTCAACCTGGACCATGCTGCAGTAGGTCATCCTGTAGCCCACCGAGCTCTGTCTAGAAGAATGGCATTGTACATGATGCCTCGTGCCTCTCTGTACAACACCCCAGAGTCCTCCCACCCCGACACACACACGTGCTCCTTCCCTTGAGGAAAATCTATTCACATGTCTTTGTGAAGCAGAGCAAGGTCCAGAATGGAGCCTTAGCTTTGTCACTACAATGTCCAGCTCCTTGGCTTCCTGCTATGTGGCGTAAACTTCACTCCTGAGTTAGATCACTTCACAAAACCTGGAGAAAAACTGAAACCTAAGGATCATCTCAAAAGTCAGTAGACTGAAGAGAAGCCCATTCAAATTAGATGAAGACACTGCCCTCCCTTAACCACCTGGAGAATTCAGATCCTGTTGCTCTCCTGGAGGAGTACACCACCATCTCCTTAAGATTGCCACCAGCAGGCTTTCTCCTGGAGAAAGAGTGGTAGCCCAAGGGAGACTTTTCTCACAGTACAACTTTAAAAGCAGGGGGAAATAAATAAAGTCACATCTATCTCTGAATATTTCAGAACCATCTATAGCATCTCCACGTAACTGTGAGAGCCCTAAATCAGAGAGAGATGCTACTGACCTAAGCCATATGAGCTCTTCTTTGTATGAAATAAACTTAAGTACTTCTGCATCCAGCCCCAGTTCAAAGATCAGCCCTTTGCCTTCCTCTCTAACTAGCATCATTTAAAAGAAGGAAAAGCTCTGTGCCTTTCTCTGAACACAGAAGGCTGAGATTTGGGGAACTGTATAGGCCCATTTGACTGGTTTTTTTTGCATCAGATATTTCGAGAGATATATAAAAATGACATCTGGAGCTCTTCCCTCCATGAGCATTTCATAATGCTCATCATTCCATTGTCTGTTACTGAATAGAATTATTATATATTACAGTGTTTGCTAGATGGGGATTTATGTTGTCCCACATTGTTTGATAGGTTGTTTTTTTTAAAACTTACGTATGTTGGATGTGTTTTGTCACAGTTGTGCTGTCCCTCAGCAAGACACCCATTGCTTACACTGAAACAACGCTGGGCTTTTCTCTCTATGTGTTAAAAGTTCATATTAACCCATGGATTGAATTGCTTTCTTTCACCCTGCTGAATAAATTGAGCATTTTGTTCCATTCTCAAACCTTGGGTTAGAACTTCTCACAGACACAGCAAATTGCTGTGGGGTTTTTGTGGCTACTGGATGAGACCTCTGTTTCCTGACTGGTAGCCTGGCGCATCAGCGCTGCATTTTAAACTCTCATACGTGAAGAGTCGCAGCTGGGGATGCGAACTCTGTGGGCCAGATGCCTCTTGGCCTTACTCAGCAAAACGACAACCGACTTCAATGAGATTTTTGCTTGGTTAATGAATGTAAAATGCAACTCTGTTTTACTATGGCTTCCGTTAGGGCCCTGAACACACAGGCACTTACACATATATTGAACTTTATGCACATGGACTTTGATTTAGTCAGGTGATTAAGCACATGCTCAATTTAAAATATATGAATGTTATCAGTGTAGTCAATGGAACAACTGGAGTACCTACAATTAAGTGAATACGTGAGTGTTTCCAAGGCTGAAGCTGATTTTCTTTCTGCAGGTAACAGACCCAGAGGCAGGCTTTTAGGACCTTTTCTCTGATTGTACTGCTACAATCTGTAGACAAAGGGAGAAGGAAATCCATGATTTGACAGGTAAACGCTGAAAACAACTCAGCAGTGTTATTTTTAAGTGAATTAAAACTGTCTGAAATATATCCAATCCATCATAGAAATAGTAGAACATACTCCTAAAGAGTTATACTTCCTAGTCATTGCTATGAAGACAAACATCAATCTGTTTGACCTTAAAAACATTTGACAGGGACAGGAGAGCGCTATCTGTCCAAAACTTGTATCTTCTACAGTTCTCTTAGTTTGTCGCTAGAGATTTCTTGGACTCAGACAAATATCTTTGAAGGCTCATGGCCAAAATTCTGTCCCTGGAGCAGTATAGAGTAGAGGGATATTAGTGGGAGTAGAGGATACAGCTTTTCTAAGTCACCCTTTACAAGGCAGGCTTGTTTGAAAAATCGGGAGAAGCAAGCTCAAAAGCCCTTCTACACAATTAACCAAGAGCCATGAGCAGCTCTCCCCACGTTCATTGCCATAAGGACCTGGTGGCCATGGCCTTCAACCTGCCAGCCCTACTGCTGTCTGCCATCTCACCTGCCCAGGTCAGATCTCCAGTCAGGCAGGCATTTGAAACACCTCCAGCCGTTTATTGTGCAAGTGCATGGCAGTTTACAGGCAGAAGTTGCCTTTACTCCAAGTTCATCTGGGCAGAGTAGAGCACAACAGAACCTTGCTCTCTATATCAAAAAATATTTCTTTTATATATACTTTTAAAACAATCTTTTTCCTCTATCGCCACACGTACACTGTTAATATAGATCCTGCTTGTATTAGGCTGGGCTACAGACATATTTGTAGGAGTTTGTGTGAGCTAGGCAACCCGCGAGTTACTCTGGATACCCACTGACAGAAACTCTCTGAGTGCAGGTAATTTTGCACAGCTTAGTCCTTGGACTGCCCCAGAAATAACCTGCTACCATTGCTATCCTATTTCATCTTTCATAGACAGGGAATAACTGTATAACAGTGAAAAGATTCCAGCTAGAAAATCTTTCAATCAAAGAGGCTTATTTTGCCAGCATGATGTCATCTCAGAATGCTTTGTTTTCAAAAAGTTACAGTCTAAGGTTTAGATACGGGGAATCTGGGACAAATTCTCCCTGAACTGGGATTGCTTTCGGCTTAGAAGAACAACCCTAAAAGATAAGTCCATCCAATGAAGGAGTGAGCATTGGAAGATCATCAGCAACACACAAACAGTCTATTAACCCTTAACCATCATCATCACCACTATGCCTGACGCAAGGACGTGGCTGAGACAACTGGGGCCTTCCCAAGATTTCTGTCAAAGCCTGGTAACCAGACTTTGTCCTCACCACCCCGTAGGATCCCCCACATGGACGTATGCCATTTAGAGCAACATTTAATGTGTTTTAACAGCAGAACCCAAGTGGCACACAGCAACTACTGGAATTGGGAAAGCATCGTGCGATACAATAGCATTAGGGCAAAGAATCTCCGCTCAGCCCCACTTTTTATTTTTCTGTTGTTTCTGTTCTTTTGAAGCTGTACATAAACACTGCTCTGGAAACCATGTCGTTGCTCCCTGGTCATAGTCTTACCACGTGAGTCGTGGACGCCTCCTCAGCCTGTCTGGAGGGGAACAAACATTTCTGTTTTTCTTTCTGCTCTCAAGTCTCTGTCACGCTCTTCCAAGCAATACCCTGTTTGTGAGCGAGTAAATCTGGTCAGATGTTGTGCCAGCATGGTTTCACAGACTTCAGAAAATTTACTTCTCATTGTCTGGCATGAGAGCACTCTGATCAATGGCATTACACAGATTTTAAAGAATCAACTTCCAAGTGGAAACAGTTACACAAAGCCTAGGAGGCATAAAAATCGGTAGAATTAATAGGAGTTAAGTTCACTACATGTCACTTGCATGAGTATAATCTGTAATAAGCTACTTTAAAAAAAAAAAATCAACAAAGTTGAAAGTACAATTTAAAAAAGTCAACCTATTCATGCAATTAATCATCAGCCTAGAGAGAGCATCTCTTCCCAGGCAAGCGTGTTGGAGCAAAACTACTGGAATCATTCACCAAACAATTAGATAATCCTGTGGGAAATGATGCACTATAAAGGTAATGAGCCACCTCGTTCTTACTTCCACAATAATATTGTCCTGCTCTTCCTACAGAAAGACTCTGGGGAATGCAATATTCAGTAGGCACATCAAGACTTAAAATACACTCTGCAAAAAGGTTGTTGTCCTTTGGGTAACATAGGTCCGTAACGTGTAAAATATACCATCTGTATTTAGAAACCACACGCTCCATTAAGAACATTATTTAAAGTTCTGTTTGACTTATTAGAGCGGTGATCATAATTAAAAAAAAAAGATTCAGATGACCAAATGGACACTTTCTGCTAAGTCTGAATGTAAATGACTTATTCCACCACCACATTTGTTTGCCTGTGTACAGCAGAAGCAATCCCATACGGCAAGTAATTTGTTGTAATAGATGGGAGTTTAAAGAACATACCTTCCAAACTTGGGATCTGTTATGAACAGGCATCAGTATCTAAGGGACAAGAAGCAGCACAAATGTAAGTGAAGGAGTTCTACATTTATGTAAGGCCTAAATCAAAACCTATCGACAGCAAGGAGTTTTGGATCTGTCTTTTAGTGATGATTAACCAAGTATAGTTGCCACACAGGTAAGCTTTCATGGAGTCAGGATGTGACTACAGTACTTTGTCTATTTAGATACTTTAATTTAGTGACAAAAATACAATACTGCATTACTTTTTAAATGACAGTATAACTACAATGTAAATATGCAGAGAAATTAATGTTTTAAACCCAGAAAGGAATTTTAAAAGGTACACCAAAATGACGTATATAATGCTAATATGAGCAAAAGAGTAAAAAGGTCATTTATACTTGTTGCTTCATTTAATTTTACATAAAATAACTATTTGCTTTCTACAAGTAGCATCTGTCAAGAGAGACAAAAAGGAGAGAAAGTGAATTTTATTTGTTAACTTAGAAGACAAACATTTTTGATGAGCAAAACAAACAAGTGCCTTTCACTGATGTTGTGTATAGCCCAGCAGGATTTGGTTCAGTCTAAACAGAAATAACATTTACTGTACCGCATGCCAGTATCTTTTTGTTGTAATTGCAGCACTGCGGAAGCCATCCAAGTTATAGTAAGAGAAAGCTTCTCCTATGTTTCCACGTCACTCCAGTATAACAACAGGTCAGTATTTTATTTCTAATGCTACTGGTGCATCTCAGTACCTTTTGCAAGAGGCATTTCCGTGCTTAGAAATCAGCTGCACCAACACTGTGAGCTGGAGAGGGAGGCTGAAGGCTGACTGTCTCAGGATGTCTCCTCAGCCACTATAAACACTACAGCCAGCCACTCTAGGCAGCCTCTATAGTCACTATAGCCAGCCACTATAACCACTATAGCCACTAAGGCCAGCTCACTCAGTAGAGCATGACACCCTTAATCTCAGGGTGGCGGGTTCAAGCCCTATGTTGTACACCTGGGGCCATCAAGAGAGAGACTGCGTAGTCTGGTCCCAATGAGGCCTGAACCGCTATAGCCAGCTATTATAGCCAGCCACTATTGCTACTATAGCCACCCACTACAGTCAGTATAGCTACTACAGCCAGTATAGCCACTATAACCAGCCAGTATAGCCACTATAACCAGCCAGTATAGCCACTATAGGCGGTAGAGCCAGGCACTATAGGCAGCCAGTGTAGCCAGGATGAGGAGAGAGGAGGTCGGGAGGACTGTTTGGCAAGAGCACTGCATATGAGATGTTTTAACAGTGTTCACAGACCTCAACACCTATGACAGTGACATAACACTCTCAGGATAACTCAACACTTAACTCTGACATTTCCGAAAGACAATCCATGCATTTCAAATGAATAATGGAGTTTGATTTAAGGAAGAACAAAGCTCAGGAAAAGAAAAATTGGAGTGCTTATTGAAGCTGCTTATTGACTGAAAGTTAGGTTCAGATAAAGCAGTACCAAACTTACTTTGAAACTGACCACCTTCCTTTTCCAACATTTCCCTTTTCCAAGGGAATCTGTTTTGCTGCTGCTTAAAAAAAAAAAAAATTCTAATTTGATCAATTTGAACTCTGCAAAACAGAAACAACTTTGAAATATTTTTGAGCTGTCTCTAACCCCATGCAGATATTACAAGACACAATCAAAATAGCTAAAAGCAACTTTCCTTTAGAAGAAAAACAAGATTTTGGTGATGACTAAACTGCCTTGGATTAGCAGCAGTTAAGGAAAACCCACAAGCACCATGGAGTTTTCTTTCTTCCTTGTTTTTTCACACTAGAAACACTTCTCTATGAGAATGAAATATCTTTTTAAGCAGCAGAAGCCCAGTCCCTTGATAATACATTTCCAGGAGGTTGAGTTAAATAACACCAGCAGTAGAGAGTACGGCAGATACATTAGAGGTTGTAACATGGGCTTGAACCAATTCCCGTAGATTACGGAATGAACCCTTTACTCCTGGGCATTTCAAGCTTACCCCAACGTGGCAAAGCTGGTGGAACTGACACTGGAAGCTGTGCAGGGCTTTTCCTGAATCTCACCATAAATTCAAATGTTTGCTTGTGTTGCCTTCTTTTTTATAGTCTAGGTGTAAGAGTCTCCTTATGCTTTCTTACATCACGTTCATTTTTGCCATTGACTTTGACAAATATATTTTTGGTGTGACACCAAAAATGGCTTGCGCTTCAGGGCACAGAGGGGACTGGGCAAGGAGGAGATTAAACTCTATAAACAGAAATAAATCTTCCTACTCTTGTTCAGATGGTTGCAGAAAATCACCCTGGGATTCAGCAAGTACTATTTGCACATTCAGTTTCCAGTGGCATGGTCCCAACACACCAGGTATTTGTTTCCAACTTGAGAAACTCTGATTATAACAACCCTAACTGAATTCAAGGTTTAGTACAAGGTCATGTGCCTTGCACTGGTCCCACTCTGATCTTCTGTAACTCACTAAGATCACCTCCTTGGATCTCAGGAAAGGGCTTTGTCTTGCTGCATGGTAATACCTGATATACTTGATCTGAATGGAGACTTCAAGCTCTTTTCTCATACAAATTATTAAAAGCTAAATTAAAATATCAAATATTTTCTCCCAATTTCTTATTTTCCTCTTGCTCTTCAAAGGCATTATCTAAATATCCACTAGTTCAGATACTCTAAAACAAAAATATGATTTAAGACTATATAGCCCAATATAGATTCACTGCCCAGTTCATTAGTGAATTATTTTAACTGGCAATGAACAAAGTTTTAAACAAGTAATTCCTAATATTAGTAGCAGGAAGATTAAATATATACAATATCATAAGAACTTCAAGTTCTCAAGCTTGGAAGTGCCACTTACTTCTTCCCCCTGTTAGCTGCACATGCCAAGGGCCTCATTTGGATCAACTTCAGCTCTATAATGCATCTGCCACATCAGCTGCCTCAGCCAGATCGATGAATGATTGGGCTTTATTAAGTTTCTTAGCCATTTCCCAAAACCTGCTACTTAGTCTTCTGACAACTGTTTGGATTGCTTTAAAAAATAAGTTATGCGATTTGCTAATACATACCATTTCCTGCTCATTTTCGTTTCAGTACTCTTGGGATTCGCAGGTGAGGAGCCTACATTACAGGTGATGAAATGTTTTAATGGTGGAACCCTCCATGCATGGAGATCACCGTACAGGGCTCATGAAAATTTCATTAGGCAGCACTATAGGAAGTCTAACTGTAGTTCAGAGTGGTTTTAACTGCCAGTTAAAATCTCTTCCCATTACTGCCCAAGAATTTCTGCTCAGCCATCCCCAAAGAAATTATTCTTTTGCTTTCTGGACCAGAGCTGAGCATCAAGAATCAAAGCCTCAAATCTTCCTCATTCTCTATCTTTCCTTACCAAGGAAAGATGAAAACCAGCAGTCTTGTTTTTACTAGTCCAAATTCTTACTTGTTTCAAAATTATTTGAATGCAGCAGGAGCTTATCATGAGGCAGTAAAATGCTTCCTCACCACGGGCTTCCATATTTCTTCCTACCACTTGTAGTTCTATTTTTTGTCAAATTTCATAAGCTCAATATCAGATAAACTACATTGTTATTGCCAGTCAATGTTTTGTGGGTTAACAGGGAGCTCTCTCTTAGTTGTTTTTAGGCCAATTTCTATGTACCACGGAAAATGGACATATACAGGAGAATCCTATATTACATATCTACACTTGTTAACAAAAAATCTCTGCTTCCATTTCCTCAAAAACTAACTGAAAGCATCCCTTTTTCATGTCCTTCATACTCTTACTCACTAGACAGATTTTACTGAGATTTTTCCTCTTGTGATACCCAACATGCTTATGTCCTGAAAAAACTATGCAGAAAATAAGAAGTGGGGAGAAATCCAAAGAGGACAAGGTGAAACACCATTGAAAATGTTTTCCAGCTAAGCAGGTCTTGTTTAAATTATTTGCCTTCTCATTGCTTGAGACAACTTTGCCTGCTGCATGAAAAAAAAAATTCAGCCCTCACTTAGACTTTAGCAGCAACTTAAATTTCTTATCGCCGCTGTTATTTTAAATCTTAACAAGTAGCTGAACTACAGTGCCTTTCTCTCCACTAATATAAAACCCACAATTATCTGCCAGTTGGCTTAGGGATTTAAAATTCTTGTTAAGGCTTTGCTGTCAACTTTTCACATTACATTTGGGAATTAAATGCCTCAAAAAATAAAATGCAAGTATAGCCTTATCACCTCCTGCAATGAAGTCAAACGGTGCAAATTATTTTCTTGCCACCCTTCCTGCACAAATAAACAGAGTGGAGTTCACAGCTCTGTTTCCAGTTCTCCTTTGACACAGGCAGTGCCTCAGACTTACCAGCTTGATGTCTGCCAGAGCTTTGAGCTGTTCCTGCGCAGCCTTCTGGCTTGGCGAGTCAGCACTTGCTGTCACAGGTAAAGAATTACACGAGAGGTTGGTTTATTCAAAGTTTGAAATGGGGGTGTGGGGGGCTCTGGGGTTTTATTTGGTTGGTTTTGTTTTTTCTTTTTTATTTCTCATTTGTTGGGGGTTCTTTGTTTGGTTGTTTTCTCATTTGTTGAGGGTTTTGTTTGTTTGTTTTTGTTTTGTTTGTTTTTCTTTCTTTTTCCCCACACAATAAGAAAATTAATATTTGTCCCTTTAAGTGCTGTCTCTGACCTCCCTTGGGCTCCCTGGGCTTTTGGTTTATTTGTCATTAAATACAGAGTATGTGTAGCATCAGATAAGAAAAGGGAGAAGGGAACTGACAAAAATTGAAACTTTTCCAAGAAAATCCAATAAACAGGCATTTATAATGCAGACGTGTATGAGCCACCTTGTTGAGCACCATTAAGGTCACCTTTATGCTGCAAATCCACCATACCAAAACATCTGAGACATGCCAAACTGAACCACAAAGGAGTTTCTGTCAACATACCCAAGGCTCTGAAAAATCAGCCTAGTGACTGTTATGCATGTTTGGAATCTTTGACAGACATAAGCCAAACTTATTTGGTGCAATATATGCACATGTGCTATCAAATACTGGTGCCTCTCAGATTTCAAAGCACGTATTTTCTTGTGCTGTTCTCCACATAATCTAGCCTCAAATAAAGGCATCAGTAATTTTGACTTGATTACACTATAATTATTCAAATATCTTTAATTTTATACTCTGGACTAATTTCCATATCCATTGTTATCATTAAAAGAGATTGTTATAGATAATATATCTCATGCATTTCCCCTAATTGAAAAATGCAGTTCTTGAACAATAACAGTTACGACAACAGCAACAATCCTGTTTAAAGGCTACTTTGGCAATGTAGCTGTAATTATTGCAAACATTAACTATGGCAAGCCACCGTAATTAATAGCGGAGCAGAAGGACAAGCTTCCAACAGTTAACTTCTTTTTCTTCACCATGATCCAATAGAACACATTGGAACTTAGCCAGGGAGCTTACAAAGCAAGCTTATTATTTATAAAACTATAATGTCCGGGCTATTTCCCAACTAAATTTAGTGTACCCCTCTTGTACCGAAGACCCTCCAGAACCAGAACCTCCCCAGCTGGACCTTCCAGCATTCGGTGGCACCCAGCACAGCCCTGAGTCATGGTGCAACATCATCTTCTCTATGAAAAGGTACACTTTCCCCAAATAACCTTTCCTCTTGGCTGGATATGGAAAGTGAGGAGCAGTAGAACAATTCACCAGATAAAGGGCAGCTAGGACAAATGAAGAGTTACTTGTTCCCAGATCTCCTCAAAAATTGGAAAGAGAACCAAGAGGGAAAATGTCAGACAAAAAGAGGGCATGGAAAAGATGAGAGAAGTGTAAGAAAGGATAGAAAATGGAGACTGAGACAATAGAAGAAATAGCAGAATAGGAGACAAGAAAATAAAAAGGCAAAATTAACTGTGAGAAAAAGAACTACATGCTGAGAAGAGGAGAACCAAAGCATAATCAGAGACATAAAAGAGTGCAGATGCATTAATTTCATATTTGCCAAACACCAACACAGCTCTGAGGAAGAGGTTCAGGTGCCAAATACCAGAATAAAAGAGGATGGAAATACCAAATGAAATTATGAAAATGAGAAGACAAGACAGGGTGAATAAAGAGTGGCATTAAGATTAAGAGCTCTTCAGGGGAAAGATTGCCTTTTTATTGTGTGCCTTTGCAGAAGTCAGTAGAATAGGGTTGTTAGCATAACTCTTTTCTCCAAGTGCTACTTCAGTACAAATAATTAATAACAATAACAGTCAAAATAATTCATAAGACTAATGACTTTACAAATTATTTTGTGCAGTTCTCAAGGGTAAGTGCTCCTTTCCCTCAACCCGCTACCCCAAAATCACTAGCGAATCTCACTGCTTCCCTTGACAGCTCATCTTATCTTTCTCCTTTCCTTATTTCAGCTTAAATTATGGGCCAATTAATACTTCCTACCTTATAAGCAGAGCCAAAGAAACCCCCTGCAGTTCGCTGTGTGCTGAAGCTGACTGCATGTTGTGTTGAATTGGTAACGAGCACCCTTCTGCTGGCACTCGGTACTGCTTTTTCAAAGCCAAATATTTTGGATAGGTAAATAACAAATGCTGGATTTGTCAGATCTCTGGAACATTGGCATTTTACCATGGATATTGAAGTGTCTGATTACCACACTACAATGTTAATATCTCTTTTTAAATGTATGCTCTCAGGAAAATGAGTTTCCCTACAATCACATTTGATCATTAACTTACACTTACAAAGTATGGACCGGTTCCAGCAGAACCTACTCACTCTTCTTTCATACTGATATTCTTCTTTTCCATGACACACTTTGGGCTGATTTTATAGCAAGAACAAAATCGCAGAGAAATAAAGCCCTGGGAGTATTATCTAGTCTGGTTGCAGACGCGAGCTGTGCTCTGAGCTGCCTGGATGCAAAACCACTCTGGTCTAGAAGCAGTTTCTCAAAAAAGAACCCACACCAAAAAACCAAACACCAGCACATATTATCACTTTCTCTTACAGGCCTTGCAAAATAAAATAAGCAGACTAGCATGGATTTCTCTTTCTTTATAGCCATGCCACTATTGTGCACATGAATAACTATCATCCCAAATGCCAGTTGTCAGATAGCACTGCTGTATTTGATCAGTGCAATTTAATTTCTGTAGACGAAATAATTGTAATTGAAATAGAATCAATACAGATTAAAAGGCAGGCATGCTGCTGGACTGATGTTCTCCAGGATCCTTCTGCACAGTTCTCTCCATCGTTCCTCCATTGTTACGTATTGGCTAAGATGTAAGGTTCAAGGGAAAATGGAAGGCAGAAGACAAAAGAATAGATGGGACACCCATTTGTACACAAAAAGTCTCCTCAATTCATAGAAGTGACTTGAAGAGATTTAGAGGAATGTCACTGCTGAAGGTCAGTTGCCACCTCCACTGTAGTGGGGCCAGTCACCACAGGAGTTTTTTGAAACCTAACTACATGCTTTTTTAAGCCACAGCTTTATTATTTCTAAATAAAACCTCACTGCAATCTCTAAAGAACCTATTTTGTGCTAGCAGCAACTAGACTGCAGCAGTTTAAATGTGCGCTAGTGTGCATGCTGATAGTGTCTCAGCATATCTGAATGAGCAAGGCTCCCCTGTAATTGCAGTTTTGTTATAAATCCAATAAATAGTAATGCAACATGAAATTGCATTTGCTCTTTATGCTGTCATACTACATCATAAATTCATATGGAATGATTTGTCTAGTCTCAGACTAAAGGACCACTCAGCAAGCTGCTCTCCAGTTTTTCCGTGTTTCTATATAGTATTCCCTAATGCTGTTGGGAAAGCCACAAATGAGCTGGGGCCGGGGGGGAAGAGTGTGTTGCCTAGGAGGCAAAATATCCTCACATGTTCATAAAAATAAGTGAAAACAACAAATCTGCATCAACTTTCCTTAAATAACAGCAGCCACACAATGGCAGGCAGCAGTATTCACAGTGACAGCTGGCCCTTATTGAAATAAGGAGGGGAAATAGGAGAAAACAGAAATCAGCATCCTTGAGTACTGATGTGGTTCGTTTTGTAAATTGTAAATGTCTCTAAATAGCTCCTACAATGAGAGGCAGTTTTAGACAAACCTATATTACAAAAATATTTTCAACTTTTCCTTCATCAAGAGAAAATGTGATTTGTAGCAGCTTCTGGCAGTACTAACATGAGCTAGTACCGGTTATATCCAGCAAGTAATTTATAGCTAAGTTGGACTGACACTTCAAGGAGTACCTTTCAGCGACAGGGAGGAACTGATCAGTTTGAGGAATATTCTTAACACTGGAGCTGCTGCCTCACTTTCAAAACTCCCTTCTGATGTAGACCTCCAGCGCGTGATTGATCTGGCAGGAGGTCCCAACAGTCCTTCGCAGCCTCCCACGTTTACTGTAGGCAATAACCAGCCTGTTGCCTGCTCTTCAGAGGTTCAGCGATTAACAATTCATTTTATCATGCAATATTAACAGCTGTAATAACAAAGCCAACCCGAGCAGCAGCAATATGAACAACAGCAAGGGAAAAAGCAAAACCTGCAACACTCGAAAGGCAATTAAAAGGAGTTGGTTTCTTCAGACAAGTGGAAGTTGGTTATTCAGAGATGAAAATAGGAAGTAGAAGGGCTGGTGCCAGAAGAGCTGCCTCCTGATGTCACTTCTGGGCTAAGAAGACACAACGGGTTTGACTTCTTTGAAACCAAACACCAGAACACATTGGTGTTCAAGGCAAAACAGGAGCACATACCCATCCTGCAGCTCCCCACACACATCACATCCCCCAGCCATGGTAAAAGTGCCATGTATAGAGACCACCACCTTCACCCAGCCCCTGGGGCTGCCTCCCTGGCTGCAAGTTTGCCAAAGGGACCTGTTAGGGGAAAAAAAGTGGGAGTAAAAGAGCTTGGCCAGGTGTCCCGCTACATGGGATCCCTTAAGCAAAAGTGACGAGGAGGAAGGGACTGAATGTGCCACAGATGGTCACAAAGGCTTCACTCATCCCCTGGTTCTCTTTGCAACTACATTTACATTTTCCTTTGAGTTTGGCAAAGCTTTCAATAGACTATTGGTAGGGCAGGATGTTTCTGGTAGATATCTCTTCAGGCTGAAACAGCCAGAGGCCTGAACTGGGGAAGAAGTGGCTGACCACCCTCCAATCCAACCAATGCCAGCGACAGGAGAGATAACTCCTCATTGGAACAGAAGACACAAATACAGGGGTGTAATTTTTCCATATGGATATACATACAGGATCACTGCAGGTAGAGAACTGCCCTTTTTTCAAAATACAGATGTCCGATTTCCTCAGCCTGCTGCAGAGGTCTACAGGTGTTCTCGCCTCGTTTCACATCCTGAGCTCCTTCTGGAAATTATTCCTGCAGACCAAACAGAGAACTGAAAGCAATGATCTGCATTGCAGATAAGGGAGCTGGAAGTCGTGCTTGGGAAGGAGAAGTTTAACTGATTGGCTAAATTACTTGACTTAAATACTTGTCTCCAAAGATTATATTATTTAATCCTGTTGATATTTGCGTGGTGATAGCTAGGTTTTATGCTTTAATCTGTCTGAATTAAAGTGAATAAATTGGGTGATAAGTCTTTAAAAATCAAGCTGGACCTCCTATCTCACCAATTTTATCTTTCCTTTGGGACTCAATGCTATTTTGATTAGATACTTGCCCTTTTCTCTGAATTCCATATTACACCAAATTCATTATTATTATTGCTATAATCTGTGTAGCCCTAACTGTAAGCCTCTTCAATAAATCTCTTCTGCTTTGTTTCTGCCAGGTTCAGTAACGGCATCAGGACATGTAGGAGAGGACAGTCTCAGGCAAGACCCAGCCTGTGATATCGCTCTGCCCATCCCGTCCCTGCTCCGGTTCTGGTGAAGTCAAGGAGCAATGTTATCACCCATGGCGAAGGCCGTACGAAAGGTATAAAGGAAAAGGCCCTGACCCAAGGGAGCAACAATCACCTTTGAAATACCTCCAGAGATTATTAACTTACTACTTTAAGATATATGGAAAAAGCCAGTTTCCTGTTGCCTGGGAAGAACAAGGGAGGGGGATTTTGTGAATACAGTAGATACTTTGGTTGAAATAAGTCAGATGAATAAAAACCAGAAGGGGAAATCTTAAAGTATTTCCCATGAAAAAGTTCAGATTTATTTAAATGCTTATCAGGCTAACTCAGTTGCCATCAGAAAAGTTACTTAAAACCAGCATTCTAAATCAAGTGCTCAGAAAGAAACAGAAGGGGTCCTAGTCCTGCAGCATTGTTGCCTAGCCAAAGCATACAGAATTCAAATAAGAATATTACATGAAAAAAAAAGAAGAATGCACAGTACTATTTTTGTTCACTGCTTCCAGCTTTGCTATACAGATAAAAAAATATACTTAAAACTCTGGTACTTTATTATCTCTTAAGTTACTTCTTGTATACAGTGAAATCCTGGACACGCTTTCCTAGCCATAACTGGGGTGCAGTAGAAAGTTGAGCTTGATTGACAATGACAGGCTTAAAATTATAAACACGAGATTCTTTATACACAACCAGTGCATAAATAGTGGGGCTGTAAACACCTTTCTCTCTCCTTTGCTGAACAGATAAATCAGCAGTGCTATTCCTGAACCTTAATATCAAATAGGTAAATAATCAATTCAATGTAGTAATGCCTGAGGCTTTAATAAGTGAGAGTAAAAGACTTGATTTCTGAGTATTAGAAAAGTATCTAATAAGTAGCACGACTCTCTCGGCCTCTGACTGGGTTTAATTTTCCTGACTAACTTTAATGAGGTTTTGCAGTCACTGATCCATGTTCATGGTACCATGTGTGAAACATCAAGTGCCTTTTGCCTCTCTGCAAAGTGTAAGAGGGGAAAAGGAGCCTGTGGGGTAAAGGAATCCATAAATGTCCAGTGGGCTTAAATAGCAGGAACACCTGCTGCAAGGATGCTAGATGAGTTGAAAAGCAAAGGTCTGGTCACTGACTGCTCCATGCAGACTTCCCCAAACAAACATACCGTGCCCAAATTCCCAGGAGGAACGGGAAATGAAACGATTCCTCAAATCATCATTCACAAAATAGAAATTCAGACCATCTGCAGCAACCTGCATTTCACAGCCATGTGGGAATAATACTGACCCAGGAGAAAAAAATATGGGGACTGCCAGCCAAAGGGCAGAATGGTAAGGGAAGACAGGACATGTCCCAAGGAACAACAGAGAAGTGAAGGCAGGCTCCTTCACACACCAGACAGCACATTTAGGTACTTTATGCCTACTTGCACTGAACGCCAAGTGTGCCCTTCATCACCTTATTGTTCCTTATTAACTTTGTCCCGTTATGCTGTAGGAAGAACATGCTCACCTGTTAAAGTATTGCTAAATCTCCAGCTACACTGCATAACTATTTGCAGATCTTCCAAGGAACGAGAAACCCGATGTTTGGGGGAATGCAGAGCTCTGTTCACGAAGACCACAGAGATCAGCCACACATAGTTACCTTTAACAGAATTTGTAGTATTGCTTCTAGCCTAGAAAACAAAACAGAAGAAAAGAAAATATTGATTTGTCTAGTTAAAAAAAGGACTAACTTAAGAGATTTATCAGATTTTGATTACTGGAGCATCGGGTATTGATTTTATCTTTATGCTGACAAGACACAATCAACAGGCATCAGCACTTTACTCAGTAATAATTACACATAGAGAAGCATATTGGTTGGGTTTTTAGAGTATTTTTATAGTTTTCCTAAAAATTCCAGCATTATGAACTACTACATCTTGGCAACAACTGTGAAAGAGCTTATCCTCTGAATCAATCAGACCCTCAACATTTCCAATCAAAAAGTCATCACACTTCATTGCTGTAGCATTCTGCTTCTCAACAAAGATTGTTAGCTTGGACAAAGCCTTGTGCTAATCCAGCTTTCCAGTTTAGACCCAACTTTCCAATTTAGACCAGGTCTGCATCTGAATGGCTTAAAATGCAAGCAGAGTGTAGCTAAAAAAAAAAAAAAAACCAAAAAG
>WHYT01017800.1:604270-662978 GCA_009806455.1 Tetrax tetrax
AATTAGTTTTAAGTAAAAAAAAAAAAAAGCTAGGGAAGATTAATTTTTCTTTTTATTTATCAGGACCAGTCTATCAGAAGCACTTTCAGAAGGCACATCAGTCAGCAAATCTGACACTGCCTCTCAGTGAAAGATCAGGTTGATGTTATGTTGCAAATTAACCTCCAACATAGCAAACAAGAAACTCCTCAACTCAAAAATACTCATGGAATTAAAGGCTGAAGAATGGTTCAAAACTCAGTAGAATCATAAAATGGTTTGGGTTGGAAGGGACCTTTAAAGCCCATCCAGTCCAACCCCCTGCAAGGAGCAGGGACATCTCCAACCAGATCAGGTTGCTCACAGCCCCGTCCAACCTGGCCTTGGATGTTTCCAGGGATGGGGCATCCACCATCTCTCTGGGCAACCTGTGCCAGTGTTCTTCAACCCTCAGTGTAATAATTTTTTTCTTAATATCTGATCTAAATCTACCTCCCTCTATTTTAAAACCGTTACCTCTAGTCCTGTCACAACAGGCCCTACTGAACAGCCTCTCCCCATCTTTCCTGTAGGCCCCCTTGAGGTACTGGAAGGCCGCTATCAGGTCTCCCCAGAGCCTCCCCTTCTCCAGGCTGAACAGCCCCAACCAAAGCATTTCTATAAAATGACAAGAGCTGAATTCCCTCCTACAAGAACAGAGCTCACTGCTTCTTCCATGCTTCCACCCTACAGCAACCTAGGAAGTATTTGAACTCTAGATGTGAGCTTGGATCCCAGTACTCACATTTGTGAAAATAAACACCAAGTGGCCTACGGCTGATTTTCCACCAAAATCCAGCAGGCACAAGAAAGCAGGCAGGTTGGTATTAAATGGAATCTGATTGTATTTCCTTGGGTTTCCCAGAAGCGTTTCGCTCACATTACCGCTTCATTCAGGAGCCCACAAAAGGGGGAGTTAGAAACACAATTTTAAGATATTTAAAATATTTATAGACTGTGGTTTCATGATTACAATAAAACCTATTGCACTTTTGGGGCATCTGCGTTGTTCAGGTCTTCAGCTCTACAAGGAGTTTTCCATTATGAACAGGAGATGGGAAAGTAATTTAATAGTTCTTTTAAACACTATGAGCAAATTGCAGAAGTGAGCCCATATAACTCTGGAAGGAATGCTCTTCTAGATGCAGTTTGACTGCTGTCTCCAAAGATGACATTATTTTCTCCTTACTCATCACTTCCAGCTCTAAAGCTAAATTTGTGTAGCTTACTCAGAAATGGAGTAAAAGAACATGGAAAAAGCATCTGCTGCAAGGGATTCAAGCCTCTGTAGAGCTTTACAACTTCTCTCAATTCCTCAGCATGCATTTTCAACACTGCAGCCTCAGAAGCTTTGACAGACTGGTGGGCACATTTTAAGAGAACCAGCTTTGCACTGCTCTGTTACTAAGTTTTTCTCTTACAGTGATTTCTGCTAATTGTGACCCCAATATACATACTTTTTTTTTGTAGGGATTTTTTTCTTTGCTTATGGCTTTTTGAGCAAGAGTTGTAAAGGGGATGTCATGAACTCTGCTGATCGCCAGAAATGAAATCCAGGCTATTCTGTAGAAAGTTGGTCAACAGCATCTTGGCCTGCGATTTCCAGCACCAAATTAAGCCTTTGATTTTATACAAGAAGGGCAGCATCAGGAACAAATAGGCAGACTGTTTATCTGTGTTTATCTATCTATGCAAAAAGCAGTCTTCTAATTAATTGTAATTAATCATTATTAAGCGGAAATACTAACATATCTTGTCTGGCATTGATTTATTAACATCAGGAGATTACTGCTTGGGAATAGAAGGCAACTGGTTTTAAACTACCAACCGGTTTCAAACTGCAAAAATACTATACTATAAACTGACTTACCTGCTGCAGACACAGCTTTAAGCAACTCTTCTTTCTTACAAGAGGCAGAGGTGCTAAACTCCACTTTGTCAGATGCCGCAGTAATCATGGGTGACAAAAACTGCATCTACAGGGGTTAAGTAAAGTTATGGCCTCCCTAAAAATTTGGTTCTGTTTTCACAAGTGTTTAAGGACAGGGGAGGTATTACAGAAATGCATTTCAAAATCAAATTATTTCCTTGAGAAAAAAAATACAGAACCTGTGCATTTTTATTTCCAAAATTCGTTTTTTAAGATGTTAGCTTCAGATTAGAGCATATAAAATCACTTCATTTAATTTCAACCCAAAGGCAGCCTCAAGACCTTACCATTTCTGTAGCTAAAGACGAGCCCATTGCACCATCTGCTGGGCACTTCCCAAACCAAGTTCCCTTTGAAGAAGACAACCCTGAACGCTGCAGAAGCAGTGTGTCAAAATGCAGTAACTGCAGGCATTTAAAATCATTCCGAGAGTCAAGATCTCTGCTAGAGGTAAAAGTGAAGCTGGAGTTAACCAGCCTGATAAAAAGAAGGATGGGCGAGCTCTCCAAACAATGCTCAGCCATGCATCTGCAAAGCAGAGAACTGGCTTGCAGCAGCCTTTTTTTTTTTATAAAAACAGTAATTGTCATACTTCCCGCTGCTGCAAATGTTTCCCCATCTCCGAGAGGTTTGTACATGCAGCTCATTCTTACCAGCAATTTATCTAGTAGATGGCAGATATAAACAATTTCTGCATAGGTTTTAAAATCTGAAATTGTTAAAATCTAGGGTTTAGGAAATCAGTTTTACAAGATCACTGGCAGTTCTAGAGGAATTTATATAAACTTTTAGTATGATTGTGTCACAAAAAATCCTGGTTCTAAGGAAAAAAAATAAAAAAATAAAAAATCCTCAAGCCCTGCAGATAACCTGAATCCAGAGAGGAACCTGAATGTGAATCCTAAATGGGCTACTAGGCTAGACAGCCTGGCTCCAGAAAACATTACTTTCCTGGAAATTATTTTTATTTTGCCAGTTAAAATTCAGCTGATTTCTAATCCATATTTTGATATTCATTTTAAGAAGAAAAACCCTACATAGCTTGAAACTCCCAGTCCTGACACAGTGATACACAACATCAATCCATCCAAAATGCCCAGACAGCTTATTTTTAAAAGGAAAGAAGGTAAGAAGGGGAAGAGAAGAAGTATTATATTTTTACATTTAATCTTATCTGGCTGTTACATTTTGACTAGCAGTTCCCTTCAGACACAACTTTTCAGCTGGCAGAAGCAATGATCGCACTTTAAATTCCATAAAAACATGCCTATCACCTGCTTGTTCATTTTGTCTTTTCTGTCCCTGAATGCTTTCTCAGCAAGTCTGAGAAGACATGAAGAAAGTGTAATTACTATATTCACAGGTTTTACATTAAATTTGAACCTTTGAGAAGCAGATATTAAAAGTTAACACCAGTAATGAGAATGGGGAACAGAAAACCTGCCTAAGAATTCCCAAAGGCCACACCATGAAGACTCAATTTCCCTGTAAAACAGCTAAGGCATCACAGCAATGATACAGATAAAGCAGTGATGGTTGGAATGTTTGGAATTTCATCCAGCATTTCTTCCTTGTGTTTGTCTTTCTTGTCCCTAAACCAGTGGTCAGGGACTCAAAGTCAGTTTCTGCTCAAACACCTTGTTATTGTCTTTCTGGACTATGGAGAACTCACACTTTCACCCAAACCCCAGGTGTAAGACTCAATAGCTCTGTATACTACTGGCCAAATAAATAATGGGACAGCAGTGCTGAGTGATACCTTACACCGCTTTTCAGTGACAGTAGTACCCGCAAGGGACATTTCCTTTGCTTTTGTGGAAGGGGCTCTCTGAACAGGGAGGAGACCATCCTGCCTGGCAATCCCAGGCCATCCTAGAGAATGTCACTGTAAACAATCTCTTCCAGCCCCAGCCTGTCATTTTGTTCACCTACAATTCAGATGGCACTGTTCCCCTGAGTGCCTCCTCCTTGTTAGAGATTACAATGGCTGCAGTCAAACATGAAATACTACCCTATTTCAAAAATCTGTCTGGGAATTCAAAACCCAGGGACAACTGGACCCTGCAATAGCTCTTGTGCTCCAATGACACTTTAAAATTGTTTCCTCCCTCTAGTCTCAGCAGTAAAACCAGCTATAAAACATTTTTGTGTTTTTCAAGTAGTTGACCAAATTCTGCTGTCTTCACCTGCTCCTCCTTCAGTGCAGCAAGTTCACATGCAGAGAAAGAGAAGTTAAACCAAGATATATCCAGGGAAAACAGAAATCGTAGTTCACTCTGCCTCATGCAGACAAGGCAGGCACAAAAATCATCCTGAAAATTGAAGTTTCCATCATTTTTCAGGTGCCCCCTTGAGAAACTCCCTAGTAATCAAATTGTTCCTAGATCTGCTGAAGCTTATTAAGAAACACCTCTGTAAGCAGAAACAATAAGACCTCTCTGCTGACTGTTTCATCTCAGTGGAGAATTTGTTGGGTACGGGTCCTAATTGGCTCCTCCATAATCTCATCCTGACAACGGCTGCATATATGGAGAGGTCTCCCGAGGCTGAAAGACACTACCTGCTCTTGCAAGCACAAAACAGCTTCCAGGGTTTACAAGGCTGAGAGCATTCAGAAGGGATTCAGACATCCAACCAAAATTGTACAGCAATGAATCAGCAGTCATTAAGTGCAGGACCTCTAGGAAATAGACTGGATAGAAATACGAGTGATTACAATTTCAAGAATCTTTTATCCTGACATGCCTTACATGTATATTGGAATACATGGGTACAGCTTAGACACTAATATGATCCAGGTAGAAATCACAGTCAGACAGAATAAAATACAAAGTAGTTTTGGCTGCTCTGAGCTGACAAGGCATCGGTTTGGGCTTATGAAGTACGTACTCAGCTGGGAAGCTGGAGAACCAGACTCCCCACTCCTGCTAATGACTTCATGCCCTAAAACAAAAGTTTTAAGTATACAGTGTATTTCATTAGAATAGACATCATCGTGGATATGGGTGTGAAAAGCCCTGCCTGCCTCTCTGCTTGCCTCCACTGTTGCTGGAAGACAGATTTAGAGCTAAGGATAATGGGGAAATAGACAGAATTCAGCTCTAACACACACAAGTGCATCACTAACTGCCCAGGAGAGACTTGAGTACCAAACACTGCCCAGCTATCTGGAAAACAGGATATTCACTTTCTCTCACATTTGCTCTGACTGCTTGCTGAGAGGTTGCACACAATTTTCACATGGATTTCCAGACTTTCCAATCTTTCAATGTTTATACATAGGTCTGTACACGTACCCAACTCTCTCTGGAATCTCAATGCATTCAGTAAGGCGTTTGGAGTGTGATCACCACAGACCTGGAGGGGAGGCAGCTTCCAGAGGTCACAAACATACAAAGGAGATCCATATTGTTTAAAGATGAAGTCCATCTACTTAAGATAGGGCTGCATTTAGCTGTAATTCTCTATTGGACTTTTATACATAATATGCACACATACATAGGATACATATTTATGGTTTAAACACAGAACTGGTATTCTCAGCAGCAGAAAAAAATTGCTCCTGAACTGAATTCTTCCAAAGAAAAAACTAAACTCAAAGGCATCCAAAGGCCACTGAAATAATGAAAAATCTCAAAGTGGTTCCAGAAGGAGATGCATCAAATGCTTGGTCCCCATCAGGAAACATCAAGTTTGGACCCCATTTCATCACTGGGGCATGCGTGCAGTCATTGTTTGCACTCTTCCAGTCATGCTTTGGTTGTCTCTAACCTAGGGGAAGTGAAGCCATAAACATGCTATTAAAATAAACCATCTCCTGTTTTCATGAGGGAATCTCTACACACAAATAGGCTGAAGAACAAGGCAGATGGAGGTTGTATCACTAGAGCAATGCAGCTGATGCAATGCCACTTTCCATGCACCAAATGGTAGCTGCTTTTTTTTCCCAACTCAATTTGGATAAGACACCTTATTCTGTCTTGTGATATAAAGCCATTTCTAATCACTTACCCACTAGAGTAGAGTAAAACAATTAATGCAGTTAAGATTAATTATTCTGCTAGTGTGAAAAACAGTGCCCCAGACCTTTATATTATAGCCTAAGAACACCAAAAATAAAAAGCTACTCAAGAATCCTCTTCAGAGGACAAAAACTTCCCTTTTCTCATCCAACAAAACAAAGCAAAAAAAAAAAAGAATAAACCAACTTACTTTTTTCCAGAAATGGTTTCCCATACTGCCATTATTTAATCCTCAAGGTGACCCGATTTAGGCTGAAAGCACCAGTAGATTACCAGGAGGAAGGAACAAAAATAGCACAGAAAGGGTATGTGCCATTCTCCTGAGACTCATGAACACGAAGGACAAGGACAGAACCTTGCTGTCAGTTCCAGCGGGGAGAAAAAAAAAAAAAAAGACAAAAAAAAAGGAAAAGAGCAGCAGAATCCAACATCCCTCCACTCTCCAAAGCATAAACTTCCACTCTCCCAAAAAGTGAGGTCTTGTGAACAGAGGCTTTGCTTTCTTTACCAGAAACTCTAACAGGATTTTTAAGTAACCTACAGATTTAAGAAAGTGTCATTTTCTATAGTTTTGCTGAAGCATGGGAAGGAATTACGAATCCCTTCAGAAAATTATTAGCATGGTCTGAATTGTCTGTATTTAGATCAGGAAACAAACATACTGAAAAATGCCCCAAAGTAATCCCTCCCCCAGAAACCCTTTGGTGAAACTTATCATTTGTTCCTTTTAGAATATCCAGCACAGTTTGCACATAACACATTTTAAATATACATTAGTGAGGTGGGAGGTTTTTTCCAAGCATCCTGAGGGACACAACAGCTATAGCGGCAATCGCCGATTCAAAGTCTCTTTTCTACCAGAAAGGCAGATGTCAAAAAGAGGTAACAACTGTGACTTGGTCAGTAGTTTAGTATCTGGTTTGTTTTGATTTCCAGAAGACTGCTCTTCCTCCAGTATCACAGAGAGGGCGAAGAGAATAGGAAGCCCAAAAGAGACAGCAGCTGGAAACTGACACTTTGTACTCCTCAAATGTAAGGAGTTTAGTAATCAAAAATAGTATTTTTTTTTTTTGCTACACATCCAAAAAGGTAGGTCAGAGTACAAAGGCAATATGGTAAGATCTGGCTTTCACTCATTTTTCAGCCACAGGAGCTTGCCTCACCCTCCTGTGCACCATGAGCTCCAAGAAAGGCATATGGTGCTCTTCATCTCCAGCAGTGAAAGGGCACATGTCGTAAGTTGATGCTCTCACCCATCACCTTGAATTATACAATGAGCATAGCAGAATTTGATAATGGTTATAGTACATTCATGCACAGGTAGAGGAGTCTCAGTGTTAGGAGAGCTCTATGTGAATCCCCTGGGGAAATACCGACAGAGGAATACAACCAAGCACAGCCCTACCTTAAGGAGCTGGGCTCTGTGCTTTAGCTTTAAACACCGTGAGCCTCCTGACCACACAGTAGGGCCGCGGGAAACTGGGTCTCCTGTAAAACAAGTTTGTGCTGATTGCACTCCCAACGCCTGAGCACCCTGCTATGCCCCACATCTGTGTACCTAACAGTGCTTCCAGAGCAGAAAAGGTACTGACAGATGGCAAGTTTCTGTATGTGCAGTGCTCTGCCCACTCGCCACTTGAACCCGATTTAAAAAATATGGGGGGGTGGGGGGAGAATGAACACTTGCCATAGTTACACCTACAAAATAGGATTTACAAAATGCAGAAAAATGTATGTACTTACCTGCAAATGATTGCACTGAAAAGCATGTTGTTTTGAGTGTTAAATGCATTAAAAGATTACAGGCTCACATTTAGGCATATTGCAGAACTTGCTAGCCAAGGTAGTCATTCAAGGAGAAGCTTAGAAGGAAATCATAGGAAATTCCTTCTTTGCTTTCTTTTTGTAGTGTTTTTACAAAACAGAAAACAATCCTTTGAGAACATCCTGAATAGACATAGCTTCCCTAAGGATTAAATCAACCTTTAAATAGGTACACACTGTTCACTCTGACTGCTTTTCATAAATATTTAGGAGAATAACAGTCCTTCGTGACAGGTTTTAACCACGTTCAGACCAGATTTTGCAAAACAGACTGCAAACTCAAAGTAAAATCTATTCTGAGAGCTAATTCTCCAGATAGGGGGTTTGATTCCCATCTTATTTGCAGCAATAATTCCACAAAAGCCACTTTGCTCCAGATTTGTAAAACAAGTTCAGAGACTTCAGAACAGGTTTTAAAATAGAGGAATAGAAGCCCTGTGCACTGCCTTCATGTAGACACTGTGTGGAGGTTTTCTCCACTAATTACAAGAAACTTGGTAAGTCAAAGCAGATGAAAGTCCTGCTATTAAGGAAACTATATTTGCATGAAGCTTTTCATTTGTCTGTGGAATTCCACAGCTATCTAGATCCCAGATATTTTTAATACAGATAGATAATGCACACAGAGTAGGATGAGCCTCAAGGATGTGTTCACAGCCAGCACAGTGACACTTCCACCTTGCTGTGGTCTTCTACCCTACTTGCTTAAATCATCAATATTACCAGACAAACAAGTAGTGCACAGAAGCAGTTCACATCGAAATGCAGGGCCGTGAGCTAGATCATGTCCGCCATGGGGACAGGAACCCTCTGCCAAAGGGTAGTAACATCTCAGACTGCTACAGCTGTTCATCCCGTGAGCATGAGCCCTAAATCTTTACTATATATCTTGAGGTAAAGTCCAGCTTTACCACTATATTGTCTGAAACAGGTTAATTCAACTCTTTATGTCTTTTTTTTTCCTTCTCCCCCCCCATCCCTTCTGTTCCTCTCATGCATTTTTGTTTTTGCCATTGGTGGAGGGATGCTGGATCCCTCAGACTGTTTTAGCCTATAGCCCCTACTATAACAAAAAATTCTTTATGATCGTTATCACAAAAGCAAATATGCAGGCAGCACAATGAGTGATTATCCCAATATGAATATATGTTTGGTTGGTTTTTGGTATTTTCAGTAGAAAAGGACTGCTTCGAAATTACAAGAGTCACAAGCAAAAATCAGAAAGTATACATATTTGCCATCTAGTTGCCAGGATTCCTACTGAGTAGGAATCAGTAGCCATTAAGCTCTCACAGCTCCTCTGTTTAGGTTACCTCCTGGCATCAGTGGATTTGCCCCACAAGAAGGTTCCTGAGAGCAGGAACAGGCTTCTCAGTTTTCTTTTTTTTTCCCCCCCTACTATTCCAAGAGTTACTAAAAATTTAGAGTTTAATTTATTTTAATGCCTTCTTAGTTGTTGCTGTATTGCTCAACATGACTTGTATCTACTTTTTATTTGCAAGTTTCTTTGTAGAAGGGAGGAAATTTGGTAAAAAAAATAATCTACATAGGAATTTCTGTTCTTTGGTATGCAGCTGAGTCCCCGAATGTGACACAGAAATAGCTAAGAGAAATTCAACCAAGAATCTGTTATTTCACCGAGTTATATATACCTAATTCCTTCACAGTTATAAAAGTTTATATTTAACTGGAAGGGCAACAAAATTCAGAACAGCATCCTTGAAGTATCACCATGGGTATTTGTTCTCTGAGTCAGGAGCCGAGGGGGCGCAGAAAAATATCTGTAGTGAACTACTCAGTTTGATCCAGGCACTATCTACTGTGTTTCTTTTTCCTTAAACACACAGAAACAAAAATAAATGGCCCTACTGGCCAGTAATTTTCCTCTTTTCTAAGGAACTCAGAGACTAATACCTCACTTTCAGACAAAAGAGACTTGGGCCGCAGGCTTCTTCAACACACAGAAAATTACTCTGTTACTTCTGGGATTTTATTAAGAAAGCAACCTGCCTCTTTCTATTTCTCTCTCCATTTTCTTGTTCCAAAACACTCAAACCAGCAAACAATTAGCTCAATGGGCTACTGCTGATTACAGTCTCTTTGGAAGGAGTGAAGCATGAGCTCCTCAATTGCAGAGTGAGGACCTGAAACCTCCAATAAATACCAAAAATGAAAGGGCAACTCTGTTTCACCATCAACAGCCCTCTCCTGAGGTCTTTCTGTAGCTCATGTCTTTATCTCAAAAGGCTGACAAATGCAAAATCCCGGTGGCAAGTCTTCCCTTCACAGATAAGTATTTCCAACCCCAAGCAAACTGAACAGCAAAATGCATTTTTGCCTCCACCACCATGCCCGCCTCTCAGTACTTTTTGTGCTAATTTTAACCAGCTAGCAAAAAGGTTTTCAAAACTTATTTAAGCTTTTTTTTTTTTTTTTTTTTTTTTTTTAAGACGCCATCATTGCTGTTGGAAAAATTACTCTTGCCAGATTGCTGTACTGCTTTAGGGCTCTCCTCCCCTCCTTGACCAAGGCCTGAGGCGGTACACCGAGCAGTCACTCCAGGACTCCAGCAAGCTCTTGGCTTTTACAGTGTGAATGCAGATGCAGGCAGTACCACACTCCTGAACGTTGTGTGGAAAATACGAGTCTCAGCACAGAGATGTTATCCAGTCTCTCAGTTCAAAGGATCCCTAGAACAATAGCAACCTATAGAGCCAGCGAATAGCGTTTTCATAAAACAGCAGGCATTAAACATTACATCATGCCATGGAGAAGAGTATTTTTCCTAGACAAAATGGGTATAGATCCCTAATATAAACATATATATATAAACATATATAAATATATATGTACTAAAAAAGACAAGACTGAAAAACGTTCAGTCTGTCCAAGAAACACTCAAGTTCTTATTTATCTACTTCACCTGGAGAAAAAGAAGCAAGCTATACCTGCTGGATTTTGAATTTATAGTTCTTAAGAATTTAGGCATTAAGTTACACCATGAAGAAGAAACTCAGTCATCTCAAAGCTTAAATCTAAGGAAGGTGCCACCTTCTCCAGGGTGATTTATGCCGAAAATATATAAAGTCTTAAAATTTGAACACTGGGTTTTGCTGTACGTTATTACAGTGAAAAATTCTGAAGGAAAGATGCCCACTACCAGTGCTTTAATCTCTTTCTCGAAGCTGTCTACCCGTAACACACACCCAGTACTCACCCTCCCAGTTCCTCTATAGGCTGGTGGGAGAGTATCCATGGAAAGGAGTTCACTCAGTCTTTGCACACCACACAGAGTCCCTCCTGAGCTAATTAACACCACAAACCATTTGGCTAGTTTAGCTAATGGGAAAGCTACAGATGTTACAACATGAAAAAGAATGAGTCTAGTGCATCTACTTGGTGACAGGTCACAGTAGATTCAATTTCAGTAATAGCAAGAGTATTTTAGACTTAGATTAAGAGGCTTTCATAGCCTCTATATTTGCAGCACAGAACATGGGGTGAATTGATTCATCTTCATCAAACGGTACATAGTACAGCAAACAGAAGAATAGATACCTTCAATTTTAAAGCTGATTGTTTTTCCTGGCCTTATTATAAACTAGCTACTGTGAATCTCAAAAAATCATGAGATCATTTGATGTCAAACTTTAACAAGAATGCCTTATAGTACTCATGTATTTAAAAAATTTAATAAAGATTAATTAAGATCTGTCAGCCTATTTTCTGCACCCATGCTTCTGCAGAGCAAGCATTTGGATGTCTGTTAGCGTACCTATGATGGGAAAATGAGCTTTGAAAAGAATAGCTGTGGGATTGCACCAACCACCATTCCAAATAAATTCCAAGCTTGCAGTACCTGGAGTTTGTTATCCTCCGGATACACCCTGTCGTTTCTGCCCAGTTAGTTTTAGAGTCGCATCTTTATTGTGAAAAAGATTACCTGTACAGCTTTGCTGCTCTTGTTAACTTTGATATTCTCTGACACAACACTGACTGAACTGGCGGTATGCGCCATATCCTCTCCTCATTACTAGTGATCCAGGAGAAGACTAGAGGCACTTCAGCATGGGTACATTGAGCAGCTCAGGTGTTTTCCTTGTATTGCAACAAGATTAGAATTTTACTCTATAAATAATAGTCACACAAGTATGACTGGTTACTTATACACTTTAGCACCTCTTAATTCCTGGCATCTGTCACTGCAAGGTTTTGGCCTTCTCAAACATGTGAGTCCTCACAGCCATTGAGCTCAGATACTCTGTTGTAACTTGACGGGTTTGTGTCACAGCTCCTCAGGGTACAGTATTCATAAAAAAACCAGCAAATATATTATACATAAAGAACAGGTGAGTTCTGCAGTACACAGCCTAGTCTTTAGTAACACTCAATATCCTTGGTCCACTATACAGAAAACACTTATTTCACTTCAGGGTCAAGGAAAAGCATCCTGAAGGTCATTAGAACCACATTTCTGAAGTATTGCCAAACAGCAGCTAAACAGTAATCACACTGCGGCGCAATAAACAGTAACATTCATGAGAACCCAACTAAACCTTTAATTCCTTCTCAACAAAAGGAGGAAGGCGGCTGATTGTTTTAGGATTCATAGCAAAAGCTGCTGAACTATTTCTGGAAATTCTCAAAAGGTGATTCAGACAGACCTCATACAGGAGAAGTTTTGTTAGCACTTCTAGAAGTTATTCTGAATTCTACAGAATCAGATCCTATAGCAAAGTCCTTGGGCAAAGGCTAAGGGACTTCTTTCCCCCACTGTAAATAAATCTGTATCGTTCACCGTGCCCCTGTAACCAGCCATATTTAATTGATATTTCTAGTTTTCACAGTCCTCTACACAGCTTTTCTAACAAGCTTGTCACATTTTCAAGAAGCACTTCAAAAGGTAAGCTGTATTTATTGTAAGTTGTCATAAATCCATCCAATGCAATGCAGCTGCCTTGAGTGGCACAGATGAAAATTCTCCAATTTTATCTGGTCTGCTTTCCTATTTTGACTTATCTTTAGCATGCCATGTGTAAAAGCACATAGATAAGTTGTCTTTTATACAGTTTCTTTGATGTTTTTCTACCAAAGCCAAAAATTAACTCATCTAAGAAACTATGTTGCTCTATTTTCAAGCCTACAATGCATACCAGTTTCTTTCACCTGTAACAGCAAGGAGCTTAGGAACTACAAAACCAATTTATTTCTGTTAGTGCCATGCAGAATAGTGACACAAACTCCAGTCTAAGAGTGAGTAGTTCTGCAAGGTCACCCCCACCAAATACACCTCAAAATGGAACAGAGGTACCCTGACAGAGATATTCTGACTGGGAGACAGAGTAATGTATTTATTCATTTCAGAACTCACTTTTTTTCCTCCAAGACAGAGTCAATGTCTCTGCAATTACAAATATCTAAATACAGCTGTTCTTACAGTTCAGACAACAGCCTCTGCTCACTTAGTTGTATTACTATCTATTGTAATCTGCATGTTCTTTACCATGATTTTCTTTTCACTTGTGCATTTATTGTATTTTTGTGCATAATAAAGCCATTTTTAGTCAAGTTGGCAGTAGAAGTGAAATGGGAAGTAATTTGGCTTTCAAAGCCACTATGACACACCAAAAATAGCAGGGGGAAAAAGAAAGTAGTAAGATGCGGCCCTGTAAGATTTTGCTTCACTAGAAATAAAGAAAAACAGTGGCTGCCACTAAAAAAGCCAAGTTAATTGATGTTTAATTAAAGCAAAAAATTCCAGTGGTGCAAAAGACTAGTTTAGGTCTTAACACACCACATATTTACTGTTTACTATTACCACAGATAAAGGCTAAAATACATTCCCAGTCTGATCATCTGTATCTATACTTACTAGAGCTAAGGAAACTACTTTGGGATGTCAGTGTCCTTTAGAAAACAACTACAACAAAACAATTACCCTGTTTTAAAACAAAGTCACTTCAAAACCAAAAAAAACAATAAATAATATTATTCATAGCCCATAATCTTGACCTAAAGACAAGTCATTTTGGAAATTAAAGACCTCTTTAATTTACCTCTTGAATATTTTCCTAAATCAGAGACTTGGTTCATAAAGTATGGATTCTCAGTTTACTGACAATATATTTCTGCATTGTTTGAAAGACCTCAGAAAACGGAATAATTGTTTCTAGAAAAAGAAAGCAAATCTAAGAGAGAAAAAAGAGGCATGGGATAGGATAAAATATTATGTTACACTGCTCTAATTCTGGGCTTCAGGCTAGCATAAAGAAGTGCTGAAGGGCAGTATTTTAATATGGTTAGAAACAACAGCTATAGCTGTCTCTGACCTGTTTCCAGGCTGCTCAGTACCACCCATTCTTTATTCATGAAGTAGGTCACCTTTTCCTCCAGTTTAGTAAAGGCTTATGGGACAATTTATGGACTTCCATGAAAGCTTTATATCAAGTAGTGTTTCTAGCTGGGTCTAGAAACTTCCAGGATAGGAATACCCTTACAAAGTCACGCTAAGACCTTTTGATCTCATGGATTTATGTAATTGGTTGATAAACTTAACACTAAACTACTATTATAGCAATCAGGACTGACCTCACTGAGTTTTGAAAAATAAACCAGAAAGAGAGAATATCAAGTAAAGTCCGTTGTGCTAGGAAGATACGGTATATGTTAAGATGTACCATGTACATAGAACGTTTAAGATTTTTTCCCCACATAGTCTATCATACTCCTGCTCTAACTTTCAAGTTTCTTCTGAAAACCAAGGTTTGGGTTAGGACTAACCCTTCCACAAGTAACAGGCTCATAAAATAGCAACAATTAATATGAAGAGAGAAAGTATGAAATTAAAATTTGCAGTCATCTCTCACATCTTGATAGCTCACCTCTGAATTTTTTAAGTCCTACTTCCTCAGTAAAGGGATTTTTTTCCCCCTTGTCTTCACATCAATTATACATACATTATGCATGTAATTATGTACATAAATTATAATGATGAAATAATTTTAATTGCTCTATCTGCTTCAAAAAGACAGATACTCTATTAAGTATGCATGCTCTCCCTCCATCTAAGCAAAGTATTTCTCTGCTCTGGAATTAGCTATGAACAGCTTGAAGTTGTATTGTTGAGTGACAGAACACTAAGAGTGTTGGAAAAATTGAACGGACTTGAAGCTGATTTCACCTGCAGATAGCAAACAGGTTTATGTTAAAGAAGATAGATCAAAGTTCATTCAAGTAATCCTTTTTCATGCTTAAAGTCTTAGAAAAAAAAAATTACTTACGTCTGGAAATACTACTGGGCTCCTTACTGCCACATATATGTAACTGAGAGGTGGCTGCTATTACAGAGGGAGGTAGACATACATCCAGACTATGTTCTTCATGAAAAGCCTTCTTATTAACCTGCTTTGGGTCACAGCTGCTTACTTTGCATGCTTTCAGACTACGGAAGTACACTTGTCACACAGCATGATTTTCTTTATATGTTTCCCAACTAAGGTTTCCTAACAAATATTCTGGAAACAGATCCATCCACTTCCCCTCCCACCCCCCCCTCTGTTTTAACGAATACATCATGATCTTAATGCATCCTGGATTTAGGTAGTTATTCACAAAGCTATGTAGCAAGAACAGTGGCATACCTCTACTCGTAGATTTTGCAGATCTGATTTCCCCACAGAGCACAGTCAGCAGTGAGAAGGACTCCAGGGGTCAAACCCTGGCCACACAGGAGTCAGTCTTTTACCAAAGATTAGTTTCAGTGGTGGCAGAATTTCTTGCTCTATTTAAAAAACAGTAAGAGTCTAAGAAAAGCCAGTACTCCAGGACATAAATATTGCTGTAACTGCTGGAAATTAAAACCCCTTTTTACTCTCTTTCCCTTCATTTTACATTTGACACATTTTACTTTTTATACTGCTACCCCCTTTACCCTATATCATGACTGCTTTTGTCAAACAGTATTGTTATAACCACTAGGATTTGTGTGGGGACATAGCTTTGCTGGTAAGCACAAGGAAAAGTTGGTCTCCCAAATATAAGTTGAAATAAATCTTAACATTTTATTCCATATTGATCTGTTATAGAGCACAAATTATTCTTTGAATTGTTTTCAATCTCAGAAAATACATTTTAGATATATCACTTGATATTTTAAGAAACACATGAGACTTTTCTGTAGAGATTATTTTCATTACAGCATCACAAATTAAGACTGCCACTTTTCTAAATGGGTAATTGTTGACAAGAGCCATTTAAGCTGTCACACACGCTAATAAATAGCCATGCACTCTGTAAGCATTTAGAAAAGAAAAAAATAGATGAAAATGCTTTTAACTGATAGAACAAGCTGAACTGTGTAAGTGGGAATAGCTTGTTTCCAAGAGCAGGGCAGTGCTCTAAATGAGAGTACTGCCAGCCCACAAACACAGTGGGACAATTACATACTGCGGTGAAAGCGAGGAGTTCAAAGTTGGTATCAAGCTCTCAAGGACAACTCGAACTCTGCTGATGCAACTTGCTTAGCTTTAAAGCATATTCTGAAAAACTGACCTACAAGAGTTCTTGAAGCACCTACTGGTACTGAAAACTTCTATCCCTTTTATTTGTCTGCTGCTGCCAAGGAGTGCATCAACACAAAAGTGCCGCACAATGTCCTTCAGCATGAAACCAGCAATTGTTGTCAGTAACAAGTACCTTTATTATTAAAAGGAATTTTCATTCTGATGCTTTTAAAATGAAGAGGGTTAACTTACCAAATGGTGTCCTCAGTTTCTTTTTTAATATTTTGATTCTTAAAGCTCACAGTGTTTCCAGCTGATGAACATACTGTAACGGTTTTCATTTTTACAACCAACATTAGTTTGCTGCACCACTGGTTGAAATCCAAGCATTTAGTCAAGCTTGTTTCCCTCACTGCTTGGCTTAGCACATGTAATGAGAATTATGTCTTCCACGTTCATGCCAACTTGAATACATTAGATGCAAGAATAACAGAGTCAGCACTACATCAAGATAGACAGCACTGCAGAAAATAATCCAATACATTCTTACCCAGGTGGCATTCCAACTCCAAATGTTAAAACTAATGAACCATAAAGAGCTAATGACAGAACCAAGTTTACTTCTCCAGTCTAACCTTGCTTAGTTAAAACTGTTGCTGGATGCATTTTAGAAATTGTTACCTTGAAAATGTATCGTGTTCCATACAGGTTCGATATTATAACAACATTGCTTATGTTGTCTTTGTCGTCTCGCATTCAGATTGCAAAAAGAAAAAACACACTAATTTCAGCATAAACTATTATCTTTTTGCTAATTTTCACTGAAGACTACCATCAAATCTCTGCTTTGTGTATGTTCTTTCATAAACATATTTTCACATCTGAAAACTACAAAATGATAGGACAATTTTGCACGAGTGCATGTAAGCATAGTTTAGTTTTGCACTGTATTACAAGTACAATTAGTACAGTAAGCACAAATGAAATATTGAAAAAATATTTTTATATATTGTCTTGTTATCAAGAAATTATATTTCAGTTCAACATATTTTGGATATTCATCAGTTATTTTTATTCAGCAAGGCATTGATGCATAATAGGCTTATTATGCTTCCTGTGAAGCCTGCACTTAAGTCAACACTGTTTAAACACATCTTCCAGAGGGAAGCATATCCCTGAATAATTGCTAAATAGGGATATCATAAGAACTTACATATTCCTTCCTTGAATTGGGACCCCCATCCTCAGACTGGCTGAACGCGAACCTGAACTAATCATTGCCAAGAAACAGTATTTTCCAGGACTGTTGTCAGGCTGTTCTACGGTATATGTTTAAACAAGAAATAAAGAAATTGTTAAACTGTACTTAATAGTTCATTTCCATAATATTAAGGTAGAAAAATCACAAAATCTTAGAATGGTTTGGGTTGGAAGGGACCTTTAAAGGCCACCTAGTCCAACCCCCCTGCAAGGAGCAGGGACATCTCCAACCAGATCAGGGTGCACAGAAATACCCCAAAATATTCCAAAGATTTTATTAATATAAAAATATATTTAAAAAAAAATCCTCAATTAATTTACATAGCAAGACACAAGAACACTGCATTTTAATAACCAAAACCATTAAGTGAAAATAACTGAAATAGTGCTGGGTGGTCAGTTTGCTGTGTCCCCATGACAGCCTTCCTTGTGAATCATACATAACAGCCCCAGTGCCACCTTCCTTCTCTTTTTTTGTAATATTTCTCTCTTCCGTTTGCTTTGGTTCCTTTGCTCCAAGTTTTCCTAAGACATAAAGCAGGCCATAAACACTTACGTGTGGATGAATTACAATTTTATACTATAGAGAGAGATGGAATATATATATTTTTAATGTATTATAAAGGATATAGAAGATTATTTACCTTACCTATATGATTGGGTTTCCATTACATAACGTAGTAGGCAACAGAGACCAATCAAATCTAGATGTTCCACTGCCCACGCAGGACTGGGTGCCTCAGTGCCTTTCTTCCCTTCCCGCGCAGTGCCAGAGTAACTTGCTGGTTTCAGCACAGCAAGAACACAGGAAGCCAGCTCCCTGCCTGAACTGTGTTAACACAGTGTGACACTGGAACTAGGCAGCCCAGGGGGACAGTGGTACTCCCACGAAATCAGTCTGATACTCACAGTATTTGCAAACAAGTTAAAACAGACATGAGAGCGCAGAACATAAACCACATTTTGGATTTTAGTTTTTCTATTTTCTTGAATAAAATTATTTTTAAAAATGTTAAAATCTAATAAATTAACATTTTATTTTTATAAGCTTACCCTGTATTTCCAAGAACAGAAGGATTCTTTGCAGCTCTAAAAGAAGGACAGCCAATTAAGGAAAGAGCTGTTCAACTGCATTGTGTGACACGGGACAGCCTGACAATCTATTTATGTGAGCACCACTTTCTTTTTCACCAGTAAGACTGTGTCTGGTAGGGATGGATTTACAAAGGGAAATTAAAATCAATTAAGAATTAACCAAATACTTGACTTCTGATTTGGGCCAAAAGCAGATTTCCCTTTTTGAAATAACATAATAAATTTTCTATTTCGAACACCAATAATACTGTGAATGTTTTCTCGATTTTGCTAATATAAAAAGTTAGACTATCATCATAAGACCACCTAAACAAACTGACTATTCCTTTCTTTTAAGTCAGCTTGACAGATTTTGTAAGCTGATGTCAGATTGCCTATCTGTTGCTCTGCTTTAGGGTTTTTTATTTCGTTTTGGTTCCTCTAACACCCTTACCCAAGGACTGATCCTGTAAAAGCACTCAGTCCATTGCAGAAGTAGGTTCTGTGTGCCCTCATGGCAATGCAGAAGCAAAGCAAGAGCTTACAGTGCCAACATCTGATAAATGAAAATATCAATTTAAATGACATCACCAAACTGATCACATTATAAATGCACACACAGTTTGGATTACTTAGCTCAATTTTGTAAAAAGGTAGTTTGTTTCAACACAACAGCAGATATCCTAATTATCACTCCCACACCAATCTATTTCTTTTTTTTTTTTTAATTGAAACACAATGTGAGAGTTTCGGTTATTTGATTCAGTTCTTTATCTCTTCTAAAAGATATATGACCTGCAGTTCAAAATCAAATATCACTGCTATTAATAGGACCTAAATCTTGAAGACAATACAGTAATTTTAGAGTACAGTGAATCAGACTTTTCTGAAGTCACTATCAAAGTGACATCCTTTTCTCCCTCATATTTCTAGTGGGTAGAAGCAAGACTAATGTGTCTGACCAGAAAATGCCAAGGGGAAAATGTGCAAGTGTAGGCACTCAGTGGGCAACACAACCCCAAACAGCAACAGTGCCTGAAGTCTTAGTGTCCTTATTACATTTCACAAAGTTATTTGTCATCATGAGAATCTTCTGAGGAGATCTTTGTTCAAAACCAAGCTGCCAGTAGAGAGATCATGTAAAATCTAGGGGGAAAAAAAAAAAAAAAAAAAAAATCTTAGCTGCAGCAGGCAGTAGCCAGTTTTGAGATCCCAATTACATACGTTTGGATCAATACCTGAGACAGTCTCTTGCACTGCTTTAAAACGCTGGGTCATGAGCTCATTACTTTTTGCCATCATCTCCGCCAACTTTCAAATCCATGTAGCCTCTCCAGAGCTCAAGGCCTGCAAAGCTTGTGGTATACACACACATTTTGCTTCTGTACAGGCTATGCAGAAGATAAATTCTTTCCTACTGCCAAGATGCTAATTTTAAGCTTATAATCTTTATCCTTGGGGAAAAAAAATAAAAAAAATAAAAAGTACAGTAATTCATAGAGACTTTTAAAAATTAAGAAGAGGAGGGATGGAAAAATTGTGACATATCACTTATATTTGTCACTGGAATCTCAATCCATCAGAATATTCTTACCAAAGTTGTGCTTTCTAACCATTAATAGATCTTTTATGCAAATATTGGGATATGTATCATTTTTGTCAGGTAGCTTGGGCATTTAAACCTCAAACTGACAAGGCCTCTGTTGAGAGGAAAAAAACCAAGCCGCCTTTCCCTTCACTTACAGAGGCTATATTATGCAGTTAATAGTTCAGATATGGGAGTATTTTCTCCTCTCTCCTTTGTGTAACACAAGATTTCTTTGTTCTCTTTTATTGAGAGATTTCTATTGTTTCTGCATGAGTAGGACTTCACCTTCATGTACGTATTTGCTACTGATCCATGAGACAGCAGCCTCCCTTTGCTATTTCTATTCTCTTCTTTGCTATTATTCCACAAAAATAGCTGCATTGCAGTGACACCACTTGTGCACAGCTCTTGGTTTTTAGCTGATACCAAGTGCTATAGCATTTTAAGATGATAAGGTGAAGTGGCACACAAGGGATTATTCCTACCCCTCTCGACAAACTTGCCTTCCTGTTTGCAAATACAGAGCAAGCATAAAAGCAGGGCAGGAGAGGGAAGCGGGCATTTCCATTTCTGTATGTTTATGCAGGAAAAGAAAAGGTGCACTAATACAGCCTTGACCAGTTTTCTAGCAGAAGCTACACAACACTGAGTTATCTTAAAAACAAATTTGCTAGTCCCACAGTGACATTAGCAGGAAGTGAAGAATTCTTTCTATTAGACCACTAAACCAGACTCCAGCCTACCCATGTTCTCCTGCTCCAGATACACCGTGTAATCTTGGAATCGGTCATTTAATCTTTCAATTTCCTTATCTATAAAATTAAGACCTCAATTCCCATCCATCTCACATTTCCAGGTTATAAGATCTGCAGGGCACTACCTACCCCCATCCCTGGAAACGTTCAAGGCCAGGTCAAACTGGGCTCTGAGCAACCTGATCTAGTCAAAGATGTCCCTGCTCCTTGCAGGGGGGTTGGACTGGACGACCTTTGAAGGTCCCTTCCACCCCTAACAGTTCTATGATTCTTCCAAAGTGTCTATGCAGTGCTTAAAAAACACACTATGACAAGAATGGGAGTCCAAAACCAGTAAATATTTTTACAGTAGAAAAGCTTCCCAATCACTTTTTCAGACTACTCTTCATGCCTTACTTATTTTGTTATTCTTTTTCTGAAGAAATAATTATACTCGACCTGGTCTTTGTCATATTATGTATTTCCATCAATGATACCCATAATCTCCGATATACACATCGAACATATCTCAAGGTTCATTATATGCCCATCTAGAGTCAGATGCCACAAACATCTTCCAGAAATAATGAAGCTATGCAGCTGCTCCTGCATCAGATTTTGATATGCTATTACAACATTAATTCATCCAAATATACTTGTTTTCATCTCCTGGGGCACAAAATACCAGCTGCCACCACTGCACGGTGACTAGTAATAAATTATAACATGTACTAGTGCCACAGTTGTAGTGCCAGGAGTTGGAACTTAACGATCTTTATAGGTCCCTTCCAGCTCGAGATATTCTGATTCTGTATCTTTCAGGATCTTTTCCAGTGGCAACTCTATATAGAGCTGGAGAAAAACATTTCAAGACTCGGCTAGTAAGGTGCTCGGCAAGGACTAAATGGTCAAAGCCAAAAAGATAGTCATTACCATCACTCACTCCATTAAAATACAGTTAATTGCAATTAATTACAATTAAATTGCAGTTTATTATTTTTATCTATTAAGCTAGTTGTCTCCATAACAAAACAATTAAAAGTACATTTAAAATTCTTAATTATGCAACTGTCTGAACAACATTAGATTAATTTTTTTAAAAGATGCTTTAAGCCTTTAAGTCAATATTCAGGCTATCCCATTCCTACCATTTACCTGGAGTGAAAGCTGTTTGGTACTTCTCAAGAACCACTTCATTTGCCAGGAACTTGAAAGCTGGCAAGTCTAAATTAAGCGCGTAGGAATAAATTAATGGTGGTGCGTTTTTTTTTCCTTCAATTTATCATTAGCAAGAACAAAACCTATACTACTCAATACATATGCAAGCTCCATTGCTAATGCAGTCATCTGGAAAAAAATAATGTAATTATTATTAGACTGTTCTCTAGCATGTATATAAGGTTGACCTCTGTGCATTTTTTATTTTATGACCTTCAATCTGCAAATGAACATTTTCATATGTTCACAAGCACAATTCAATTACAAAAAAAAGAAACTGTGGCACCTAAAAATCAATAGCCCATTATAGTATCCTATGATGGACAATTTTAACTGTATTTCATCTATTGACACATGCTACTATATGCTATCATATTGCATGCTTGGAAAATACTACAGGTCTTCACTCAATGTCCCTGAAGTCAGCAGGATGATCTCATACACCAGTGCAATCCTACAAAGTAAACAAATAGAATTTGCAAATTTTAAAGAGAGCTAAGAGCACTTGGTGAGAAAGTCCAGTAAGTCAAAGGACCCGCCAGATAAGAAAGCATGTTGTGCAAGAAAAGTTGGTTACTTTGCAGCAAAGATTTTTTTTTTTTTTTTAATAAAGAGGATGTTTCATTACAGTTTTATGACTTTATGGAAGCAAAGTCTGACTTCTGTTGCAGTCTGGATTGCTGAGCATTTTCGAGCAGCAGACTAGTTGCATTAATAATGTATGTTATTAATATGGTAAAAGATCTAAACAGTATAATAAATTTGTTTCACAGTGCTTTATGTCATACACCGCAACAATGATTTTTCAAGCCAGCAATACATTTAATTGCCAGGATAAAACGAGAGTTTTGGCAAAAGAGCCACCACCAGCTAACATACTAGCACTCAAAAAACCTCCCTGGTCTCCATTCCAACTAAAATATTCAGCCACAGCACTTGATCTGATAACCCATTCTGGACTATCTTCAGGTTAAACAGTCTATTCATAGTAACTGGATAATCCACACTACAGAACTATCACTTTAAGATCTCCACAGACACCAATTTGTCAGGTTATCCTTGCTTCATGTATTCAAGGTTACCTTCTTCACATCAAGGGGCAGAAAAGATCTTTGGTGGGGCAGGGGGAAGAGCATTTTTTGGAACTTAATTCTGCAAAAAGGGACAGATTGTCACAAAACACATGGGGCTCCAAAGGCAGCTAAACAAGGTGATTAGTTGGCTGACATACACAATAGAAAGGAAAAAAGCCACCATTGAGAACTCATCTATTTTTCATATTGAAAATTCAATTGATCCCTACAATGAAAGATATATTCATAAACCAATTTCTGCAGTAAACTATACTGAAATCTGATCCAATAAATAATTGAGCAAAATAAAACAATGACTGTTTAGTGCAATTCCTTACTTTCACAGTTTCTCATCAGAGGAGGTCTCCAACCTCACACACAAAAGGAGTGTAATGAACAAAAAGCAGCACTTCATCTACAGAGACCACAATTTTAGGATCACTTCACCCGCATCTGCTTACATCAGCAATAAACTCTTTATTTAAGCTGGAAGTTCACTTACACAACTGAAGAACTTGAAGAATACTCAAGATATTTGATGGCATTATATAGGACATAAGAATTTACAGCTTCTCAGATGTGCTCTTGATTTCAAGATGAGTTTTACTTGCAGAGAAGTGGAAAATATCACTTTGTTGATAGAAGCACAGCTTATATGCGTTACACAAAAATGTACTTGACTCAAAGGACTTCTTAGTAGAAGGCTAAAAAAGTTAATAATTAGGCAATTATTTTTAAAGGTAACTTCACCAACTGAACACTGACTTACAAACACTAAAAGAAGTCTGACAGTCAGTACTGTCTGCACTTTGATACTTATTGAGAGATCCACCACATCAAAAAGCCCACCTTTTACTCGTTTAAACAATTTTAAAAAGGCACTACCACGAAGCCATGAAATTGCCTGAGGACTGATGTTTTTACTAGACATCTAGAACCTTTATTCCAGAGCCTTCTCACTGCAGTCCGGAATTCAGTAAACCAACTCATGATTCCAAGTTGTCTGTAAGCCAGTTTAGTTTGTTTTCACTCACTTAACAACTGAACAGCTTATTATTTCTAAGCAGTACATTTCTGCAGCCTCATCTGTGGTCTAGTAATCTACGGCCAAGTTAAAGAAAACTGATGCAAGTCTTCTGTTTTTACACATGTACTCAGGCTATCAGAAAAAAAGGCAATTATGTTCATATAAAATTGATTTTGTGGTATGTTCCACTAAAATATCATTTGGTCAATTTATCCATCTCAAAATGGAGATAAGTGAATACTGCTAAGTTTTTAAAATAAAGTTTAAGAACTAATTCACTGAAGCACTATTTAGAAGTCTGAATTACTCCTAAATTAAGATATTTAGTAAACTCATCTTTGTTCCTATTTTATTACCACAACACTTGCAACTAAGAAACATTTGAGCACTGCTATTTTACATGACTGTTTATGCACTTCCTAACTAAAGTATAGTTAAGAAACCATATTCCATTAAGTATCAGTTAAACCTCTCTTTAAAGTTCTGAAGAACTGCCACACGGTGGAGGTAGAAGCCTGCATCTTGAAATAAGAGGCTGACATTCTATCTAACATTTTATCTTCATTTTATTTTAGTGGACAGGGATTACTCAAATAACTATCACTCACTTTGAAAGCTGCTAGAAAGCAAAATTGGGGAGGGGTAGAGGGAAAAAGGAGTACAAAAATAAACACTATCTCCAAGTAATAGAAGTCTTTAGCAAAAAAAAAAATCTGTTCCAATTGTAGTGAAATTACCATTGAAACAATACAACAGATCCTTCTAGAACTGTGCAGATCTATACACTAGAAGAAGTGAATTAGATCTCTGGAGTAACATCCTTGTGATTGAGGCAGACAATGGAAACTAAGTATTCCTGACAGTCCATTTTAAACTAAATCCATAAACCCCTGAAAAATGTAGTCCACAGTCTCACAAGAAACCCCATAGAACCGAAACCAGAACTGAGTTTCATGTGTATGTCACACATCACTAGCTGAAGTCCATAACTTTGGTTTTAATGTAAATCACATCTAGCTACAGCTCGAAGAGGAACCTTCCTTATTACAAAGGAGCAGGTACATAGTTAACAAAAGGGAAGAACTGAATTTTTAAATGCAATGCTACCTAACAACAGTAGCTAGCCTAGAAAAAAGTTTAGTTGAAGCCCCTCCAAGTGTTTCAGATTTTTCACACATTTACTTCTCAGTATCCTCTACCCTTTCACACATGGCCCCTGTACACTCATGTAATTAATATTATCCATACCATGTTGCAACAAAGCTGTGCAGTGTGGGACTGTAACGTTCTCATACTTCGTAAGCCCAAATCATTGATACCAGGGTTTGACTAGCGCTCAACACAAAGAACACATATTAAGTCTTACCACTAGTCTTTACCAGTAGAAACCCTATGAAGGTAATTTCTTAGTTATACTGTCCAGAAGTATACAGATTTGTATGTCCTAAACTTTCTTCTCCTGTTTACTACCTCCAGAGCAAAGTAAAGAACATTCACTACTCCCAAGTGCTTTTACTCTACAGGAAGCTGGAAAATCATTCCTAAAGCTATGACAAACCAGGGATTAAGGGAAACGACTTGGAAAAAAATCCCATTTTAGCAGTTTTAAATCTGGTACTTATTGGCAAAACAGTTTAGCCAAACTACTGACTTTGGCTCCAACTCCTTCCTTATGTATTTAGCTTCCAATTTACTTGATCCAAGTTCAATCTTATTCTCCATCACTCCACTAAAATAAATCCTATACTCATCATTACCAGTCTGAAGTGCACCAGACATATAATTTGCAAATAACTAGCAAAACAAAAATTTAGCTCAACTAGAGTACCGCAAATAGTTTTTTCTAACAGAATTCATGCTTGTTTAAAAAGAACTTAAGAAAAACTTAACTTTATTTAGCTTTATTAATAAAACAAAGAGTTAAAAGGTTGCTATGATATTTGGAACACATTTGGAGATAGATTTAAAACAGCAATGAATTTAAAAACATTAAAAACATACTCAGAGCAGTAGTCCCTGTTCCTGCTAGACAGCTGTGCATAGTGTTCTTCCTGCAAGTAGCCTATCATCTTTCCAAGGGGAAAAAAAAAAACCCAATAAAATTAAAGGCATCAGTAAATAAAGCTGCCATTTTAAACATTTCCAACTAACCGGGAAGTAATTCACAGAAAGTAATTACAGAGGAAAAGTCAGTGCTGATATTTTTTCTACAATCATGCAATCAGAGCACAAACGGGAAAAAGCACTTATATTTACACTTACTTAGTTTTTAAAACCATGTGTACATTGCCATCATTTAAAGTGCAAGCTACATGTCTGCTGAATTAACTGAAGGCATAACAGGTGAGATGTAAGTTAAAATACTGCCACCAGTAGTTTTACAACTAACCACAGATGCCAGTAGCATATTTCAAACCCTGACAAACTTAGTGTGTTACTTCCTCTTGTATATTACCATCCGAACACGTATTCCATTGCTTTAGATACAATACTTTCATCTTTCCTAGGAGTTTGTCTGTCAGAAACCACCTAGAAGGCAAGGGTAAAGAGGAAGAAAGAAAATAAAGAGAATTAGTCAACATACAGTTAATTCTTTTTATACTAACCAGTTTTGTTTTTTCTCCTCTTCTCCTAAGTGTTACTATATTTTGACAAAATATGTTTCAAAGATTTTTCAAAACAAGCCCTTAACCTTTGGAAAACTGCTGAGTCTTTTTTTTTTGTTATTATTATTTTAGACACTGAATAGACTGAGTTTGTACTTGAACCGTATCTTTAAATAAATGACAGGACAAGATAACAGCTAAGGTCACATTAAAGTTAATCTGTGTACAGCGTCATACAATTAAGGGGAGATAGCACAAAGAAACACACGCTTCTGTTTCCCTTAAAATACCTGATAGTCACTAGTAGAAGCTTTATATGCTGTTGCAAGAGGTCTCATTGCAGAAATCCTTGTAGTATTATTTACAGGTTGTACTGGGGAGCCAACAGGTCTTGAAGGCGGAGTGAAAACTGAAGATATTGAGGATATAGAGCTTCTTTCAAAGTTTTCCATCACACTCTTAAAAAGAGGGTTAAAATCAGGTAAACAAATACAACAAATACTAAAAAGCAGTATTTCAACCTTTATTATCTAGAGTATCTTTTATCTAGATTTGTTTGATAAAATATGCTCACATCTCAAAGTCAAAGACCACAGAGCACCAAGCATTTTCCTCACCACAATCATTTGGATGTTGGATTATGCCATTGCAAAGTAGTGAAGGTTGCCCTCTGTTCACTGTATGTACTGTCAGCCAGGTTTGAAACCGTATAGAGAAAATAAGTTTAAGACTTGCAGTGAACTTCAAGAAGTAACTTTTTTTTCAGGCCCAGTTGAACATAAATAGTGTAACATCCTCTTTCTAAATACTTCTAAAATGTTTTACCTGATCTGTACAGGAGAGTCTACAACTCTTCACCAACTTGCAGCTTTTTGCTCTCATCCAATTTGTCAAGGACTTTCACTCAATCCCCTTAGCAAATGCTAGAAAATGAGTCAGAAGGCTCCATTTTTGTAAGCTTATGTTTAGAAGGGAATGCACGAAGAATGGAAGAGGCAGCAAGTGACTTGATGGGAACCATGAGTTTCACAAGAACAAAGAGAAAACAAGATGGGAAATGACAACCAGCCTAGGAAGACCTGATTTGCTGCATTTAGACTCAGTGGAGCACAGCATTCAGGCACCCTAGAGACAGCAGAAATTCAGAAGCACATCTGGCAGGAGGCAGCTGTCCAAAATAACAGGATATGATTAGCATCCAGTGTGGGTGGCAGCTGACTCTCTGCTCAGCACAAGGGGAACCTATGGAACTAACTTACTTTTAAATCAGAAGCTTAAGCACTGATTTCAAATCCCTCCTATCTAGTTTTCAATTGCAGGGACAAGTTTTTACAGGCTAATGCCAAACATCAGTGGATTAGTCACCAGAAACCTTTTGCATCCAGAAACACGGGTTAATGATTATGGGTTTGTTTATTGATATTTGAAAGTGGACACTACCCACAACAGATATAATGAGAAACCAAAAGCAAAGATCACATGTCTGACAAACGTCTTAGATCATTACTTGTAGAGTTTCAGCTCATAGGCAATTCAGTCATTGATACAAACCAGACACCAAAATAGTAAATAAGCTAAGAAGAGACTAGAAGCCCTACCATCAGACATCCACAGAAGAGAGGGGCACTGAAGTACATTTGTTTCTGAATTTTAAACAGTATAAGGAAAGTTTCAAACTGCTGAAAACTGAAGCTCAATGACTGTCATTTGCTTAAGCTAATGCACAGTATCCAATGCAAAGTGTTGCAGGAATTTATGGTCAGGGCATTGTCAATGCCTAGGAACTAAGAGCTCATCATAAAACTAGACTGAAATACAGCCAGGCCTACCCCAACCACTACTTACAATAAAGGGACATGGTTTTGTGGGGGCAGATGGGAGAATAGGATCAGGACTGTCTTGCTACAAATTTTCAGTATGATATACTAAGATTAACTGAAGAGCCAGAATCAGATAAAAAAAAGTCACATAAAAAAAGAGGGACAATTAGGAGCACCAACAGTCTTAATCCACCTTGACATATCTATTGCAGCCCCTAAATGTCACAAATTCCAGTCTGGGAAACTCTTATCTCAGTTATCTCTATGTTACAGTTTCACTTCATATCTTGTACAGCAATGTAATTTTGTGCATTGTAACTTCCAAGGAGCACAGAGATTTCCCATAATGATCCTTCTCAGCAGGAAATTTTGTCAAAAGGCATATTATACCTTTTGTCAAAGGTATAATAGACTATGCCTCTATAGCTGAACTACCTCTGCTTTGCAATTCAAAAAGAAAAAAAATTCAAGAGGTCAGGGAAAATAAAGAGGAAGTCCAAAAGCAGAGTGACTTCTATTTAAATCAAAGCAGCTGCTGACTTACTTTATCTATACACGGCTTGACACCAATCATGATAGATTCACCAAAAATTCTTCCGTCTTTGCTTAAGGCTTTCCGGGCTTGAAGCTTAGACTGATATCGAATATGCATCCAGTTTCCTGTGTTGGACATCTGTATGAGATTAAATGAAAACTGTTAAGTTTAGCCTTTTAAAGAATGAGCCAGAGTATTTTCAGAAATAAGTCTCAAACTAAGACATACCACATGCTTTAATATGTTTCCATACTGAGCAAACTGTAGAAGAATATATGAAGCTGATGCTTGAGGAAATCTGAAAGACAGAAGAAAATACTCAAAAAATTGTAATGAGTAGTTTAAGAATTCCGCTGATAAAATACAACTCTATGAAGGGTTTTAAGAAATCCAAGAGACCAATGTGTTAATGCCATTTTAGAAGCAGTGTCTTGAGGAGTATTATCTTTTAAGCATTTTTACTTCACCACACCCCTCAATGGTAGAAGGCTGCCTTTCCAACTTGAAAAGATTAACATGTAGCTTAGGTTAAGGTGCTTCACTGAAATAGATGCATTTGCTGGCTCTAACCACAGTTGTATTTCCTGCAGAACCTAGGAATGCCAGACAACAGCAATGTCCAAATAATTCTTTCCATATGTTATAAACCCATGCTTTTTCTAATACTTTGGAAATCAACTTACCCAAATACAGTTACCCACGTGTCATCAAGTTGATCTTCTGAAGTCAGGGATTCACCTTGAGTATAAAAAGGATCTAGCTGAGCAGGAGATAGGGTAGTCTTCCTAGGCTGCCCAATACTTGCAGGACTGAACATACTTGAAGCTGTGAATTTGAAATGGCATTGCTTAAATAAATTACTTTTGCAAGACAGATAAGCTTAAGAGCCTATAGTAAAAGAATAAATCCAGTATCGAGAATTTCACTTGTATAAAAAAAAAATGAAGGTGTTTGATGAAGATTTATTTGCAGACACAAACAGTAAGTCAATCCAAACTTCACATCTGCTACTAAGTTTTATGACTAGCAACCTAGCTTTCTCCTTGACCTCTAAACACCAGCAGCTTAATACAAAAGCCAAATAGGAACAAGACAGCAGAACTGAGCTTAGCAAGAAGCCACAGGTTCATACACAAGACAGGAAACCTTATGAAGATGGAAGGCAACCCATCGATCTCAGCTGCTTCACTCCAGTACAACCACCTCTGTGCTCAATTCAACAACAAATTTTGATTAAGGAATAAGTAAACTTGATTGAAATTCAGTCAGTTTCAGAGTGGAAAAGGATTTCCTATTCACACTTTGAAAATTCCTATTCCTACTCACCTTTCAAAAACCCAGTAAATAAAGATGCAACTCCTTTGCAAATTAGCAAGGAGCTGATGTAGCTTGAACAGCAACGACTTTTGTGTATTAAGGAAAGCAGTAAGGAAGTAGATTATATATTTTGACAGGACATCTACCTGTTCCAGGAGTTGATGGCATAGTTCCAACCAATGGGCTCTGTGTTATAGAAGAGTTGGCCTGCATTAAGATACACAAATTAACAAATCATTCTTACAGATACACTTCTCGGCTCACAAGAGATCATTTTCAGGTAACTTAAGTATCAGGCAAGAATATTAATTGTTTGCCTTAAGTTACTCCTAACTTTTCAGAGTAAGAACTGACATTTACATGCATATTTAAACAAGATTATTAAAAGTTATCAACGAAAAGTTATTTGACAATGTTTTTACATTCCAGCACACCGTCTAAGCAGATAGTCTGGACCTATTAGTAGGCCTCAACTATTACATGCTGGAATTTCCAGTTGATTACTGAGCCTTAGGAGAGAATGCAGTTAATTTTGCTGATCAGAAGCTGTGGTGGGTTAAATGCAAGTATCAGAGACAGTATGGGAGCGTAGAGCAAAGTACAGAAGGGAAGCACCACAAGTAACAAGATTCAGGGTCTCTCTACATCTGCAAAGGAAGAGCTACTGGTATAAAAGAAAAAAAAAGCCTCTTCCGGCTTGGGTAAGCTTTAAGAACAGGAACTGAAAAATCTGTTACCTAACACCAATCACATATGCTTTGTGAAACCAAGTAGCTTCAGGAATCAATACTCAGAAACCTTATAGTCTAACTTATTCAAAATAGGCTTCTCGCTATTGCTGCAGTATAGTAGTTCACACATCCATGTGCATCCTGATGGAAAGGATGCCAGTATCCTAAGCTACCAGCATCTGATTTTTCACCGTTTACGGGGCTTAGAAATCATGGGAGCGTAACCTCCACTTGTATTCCTTATCACTAGACTTACTCTCCCTGTCAACTACTTAGTGCAACTGCACCGAAGGAAAGTATACGTCAAGTTTTAGCTGCTAATAGTTCTTTTCTTTTTAACACAGAAGGATTTCAACATCCTAAACAATTTCAGTGTATTTTTAGCTTGAACCACAGCATTTCTTAGACACAAGATCAAACCAACTGGAGCACCTTTAGAACTAGCAACACGCACTCTGACAGTTGCTCTTTTCTTTTTTTAAATATCCAGTCCTTGAAGACAGTATTGGATTCTGTCGTTCAGACAGAACTTGAACTTTCAGAATATACTTTTCAGACGGCAACACTCAACAAAAAGACTGCTCATTCAGTGAAAGGCCTTCTTGCATCAAAAGAATCATGTTCACTGAAAAAGAACCTACTAATACTTGACTGCTCAGTTGAGGCAAGTAGCAGAGCTTATTATGAGAATGACCTTCTATAAAATTTACTGTTAAATTAACCTCACCTCCCTGCTGAAATTTTGATTAGATGTTTTACTCAGCACAAAGTTCCTCCTACATTATTAAGTATTGCCCACATATTTCAACCCTTCTGGCAACCAGCAGCCCAATAAATGACAAGAAGGTGAAAAGCTGCAACAAGTTTGCTTTGTCATGTACAAAGCACAGCAGAGGCATGATTTGCGTTTTTCATTCTCTACAACATTGAAACTCAGTAACAAGAGGAGATAAATCCACCACTGCAGCTCTCATTTAGACTACACAGGAACAGGCACACCAAACACCCAGACTAAGCAACAGCATGACAGCATTTTGCTACAGCAGTTTATACAACTGAATTAAAGAATTCTCTGAAGCAGTAAGCTACCTCACATCTTCTGCTAAAAATAGGCCAGTACCTAAGCCACTTACTGGTCGTCTTGAGGTTAGAGGTGTTGATCCAAGTCCAGGACTAGATAATTCGTCGTATATGCTTCTAACTGGTGGAGCACCGCTTTTATCTTTAGGCGTAGGGACTACTGGTTGCGGAGGAGATCCTCCTGCAATTAAAAGGAACAAATGAAGGGCATGAGAAAACTTGTACTTTTACTACACTGCTACTTGCTCTTGAAACTTCAACAGTAAATTCGGCCATGAAAGACTCTTGATTGTTTCACTGGGGGTTTGCAAAACTATCTGGCCTACCAAACTGTTCAGGTTTCCATGTTCTACATAAGAATATCACATGTGCGTTAGAAACTGCCTCCTAATATAAGTATCATTTAAAACTTTTAGACCTCTTATGAACCCAGCATATTCACTGCTTACACACACTTTTTCTTTTTAAGAGGCTCTGAGCACAGCTACATCTTCCTATTTTAAGGCAGGTTAGTAGTGCATTTTAATTGTTTTAGAGACTAACTTGCCTGTAGCAGAGATGCAAAAGCAAGATTTTTAAGACTTCAGACACAGACATTCCACATGCTGTCACATTCCCACTGTCCAAATTCCTTTCCTTCCCATGTGATTTCATATTAAATAAAAATGTAAGCTCTTGAGAGCAGAGATCAGCTTGCATTTAGACAGGATGAAGTTAAGCCAGCTGCTCTCCCATTTAGTAAACTTTAGGGCTTCCCGTATAACCGAGAATTAAAATGACTGAAAGATCTTGACATATCTCTGACTACTTTCTGTGGGTTTACCCCAGGGGAGAAAAAAAAAAAAAGGAAAAGCAGCAAGGCAGTTTGACTTAACAGTTTTCACTTGCAAAACACCTGGAAATTAAGCTTTTCCAAAGTACTTTTCAGTCCTAAAGTCTAAGCTCCCAGACTCCTCTCTGAACTGTTTAACAGATTCAAGAACTGTTACAACGTGTTATATAAAGCACTCTCCCTTCAAGGTTTTCCACTGAAGTGATATACTTAATCACTTATTTTGGGAGGATGGTGTCAGTATCCTACTGGCTGTCCCTTTCTTAGACTTGATACTCTGAGACTGTAATAAACCCTTCTACAAACAATTCTGTGAAATACACATGACTTTTCAACTTCATAAATATTTTCCTAAGAGGCTTGTACACGGGGCTACAGGGGGGACAGACAAGAGCAAGAAGATGGAGACCAGCAGACCACCAGTTATGGAATATCTCAAGGTGGAAGGGACCCATAAGGATCATCGAGTCCAATTCTGCTAGACATTGAAAGAAAAGAATATGTAGAGTTATCTTGCAGTACTAAAATCCTCAATTTCTCCTTCAAAATGACTAGCACACTAACACCATCAGATATTTAGATTATGCCAAACTATTTAATACAAAAGCTAAGATCACCTACGACATGAAATAAATCAATGAAGCTGTTAACTACTCACACATACTTCTCAGAGAAGGAAACCAGCATATACCACCACCATCCTAGAAACACAGGTAAGGACTTTTTCTAGTCAGATCAATTAGGTGGTTGAAAAGAGATGAGCACCTACAGCTGTGAAAAGCCACTATTCCAGCCCAATTACACCAAACATCAAGACTGTAAATACAACCACTAGATACTAATTAAGAAGTACTTTTTAGTTTTTCTCCATCCAGTTTTTAGAAGTCTGATAATCTGTGACTATTTAGAATTCACTGCAAAGAAATCAGCAGCTTCCACAAGCTGCATTTAGTTTGCCAGCAGACATCTCTGTTTTAAACAAAGTGAAAACACTGATGGCTGCATGTGCAGTTGACTTGTAAAGAGCTGTATAAATTGATTTTGTAATAGGAGAGGTTCAAATTACCTTCCCTGTAAAAGCAACCTTCCCTGGTACCAAAACTTCCATGTTTAAAACATTTACTAAACTTGTTTACTCTAAAGAATTTACCTAAACTGCTGAATACACTTGAGTCCACCATTTCTTCAATGAGTCAAGTTCATTTATAGGAAGTTATAAAACTACAAGAACATAAGTCTGCAACAGTCACAGTCTGCAACGGTTGCAGACAAACTTTCAGGACAGTTTTTCAGCATTTAATGAATTCTGACCTGCAAGCAGCGGAGACCTCATTTCCATTACACCAACAGAAGGGCCACTTAAAGCACGTGGCTGCGGAGCCACTGGTGCAGGTAAATCACCCATCAGGAACCCGGGAAGAAACTGAGCATTAGCTCCTGGTTTTGGAGATGTCGGGGAGCCAAGAGTCATTGGCTCAGCTCCTGTATTAATGAAAACAAAATTTTAAAACATAGAAGAAGCCAAGTGATCTAGCCTTTTCATGGTTTCAATAGCGGTTCCATTGAAGAAACGTAAAACAACATACAGCAAGTGACTAAGACAGTTGTAATAATTTTCAAGTAAGCAAAGTTTATCCCAATCTTGCATTTTTTTGCAACTACAAGAACTGCCACGCTGAGAGTTCATTTTTCAAATACACCGCTTCGGTTTCGGCTACATTTCTGGTTTTCAGGGTATTTACGGGTTTGGGGTTGTTTTAAAGGCGTTTCTCACGCAACAGCAATCACGCCAAGGCGGGATTCTCCGCCCCACGCCGGCCGGTTCCGTGACCCAACCTGCTCCGGCACAGCACGGCGGGCTCCCGCCAGCCACACCGCGGCTTCCCCGCGGCCCTGCCGCTGCAGCCGGTCCCGCCACACCCCCGAGCTCTCCGTGGGTTTCGGGGTGCGTCAGGTTAACGGGTCTTGCACCGCGGGGCGCCGGCTGCTCGCTTTAACCCCACGCCCACTTCCGCTTTCCCCCTGCGAGGAAAAGCCGTTCCTCCCCGGCGCGCTCTCCCCACCACCCGCTTCGGCCCGGCGGCGCCCGGGCTCCCCCCAACGCCCCCCGGGGACCAGCCCCGGCCCGAACCCCCTCCCCAGACCCGAGGAGGGCGGGAAGGAGCCGGGCAGCGGCGACGCGGGAGGCGGCTCGCGCCGCCCAACGGCCCCCGCGCGCGCCCAACCGCCGCACGGAACAGCGCGCGCGGGACGAGGCCGGGGGGAGGAGGAAGCGGCCCCGCTCACCTGCGGGCGGCGGCTCCATGGCGAAGACGGCCATGTCAGCCCGGGCGGCGGGAAAAGGCGGACGGGCACCTCCGCCGGGTGCTTTCAAACCGGACGGAACTTCCGCCCGCCATCACTTCCGGCCCGCCCACCCGCCATCTTGGGAGCGGCCCCGGGCGGAAGGGGAGGGGAGTGTCGGGGGGGGTGTGTGTGTGTGCGGGGTGGGCAGGCCGGGCACTGTTTAGCAATTAATACTGAGAATAAGAGACGGAGTAGTTGACGTGCGATGACATGCCGCAGTTCAAACTCGTGGTACGAGGAGAGAATACTGTATCATTTCATCAAACCAAACCTTTCAACTCACTTCCGCACGGAATGTATCCAAACACAGCGTTCTTCTTATTTTATTGTATATTAATATATCAAACCATTTAGACCCGGCACAAGGCCACATAAAATACTATTAAAATCTTTTACAGTATTTTTTTTTAAAACATGCCATCTTAAGACAGTAATTCCAGCCCGAGATCTGCCAGGAGGGTCAAAATTACCTACTCTTTGTTGTTTGTTCTTTATACGTCATATGGAATGGAGTGATGGGACAGCAAATAAGGACGGAATGCAAAGAAAAGGCAGTAACAGCAAGTCTGATAGGTTGTAACAAGCAAGAGATAGGTTGTTACAAATACTTTTTGTATCTCCACCGAAATGATGTACAAAAACCCCGAGAGCCTGCTTCCAGCACTCTGAAAACATCATGTTAGTGCACTTTGAATCACTACTTGATGAGAAACAATAGAAAGAAATGAAGCATTAAAGCATCCTACACCTTTTTACTTCCATCAAAAAACCATCTGTTTAAATTTCTGAAAATATCTCATGGCTGGCTACCCCACAAAATTCAATAAAAACCTCTTTAATTGCAATACAAATTTAAAATCTAGTATCAAGGTACTTTATTATATGAACATTTTGTTATCTAGATTTTACAACCAACTAGAATGCACAGATTTGGTTTAGTATTAAACTAAACAGGGCATCTCGGTTATTTTCTTTCCTTTCTCTATTGATTGCATTTTCTGATGGTTCAATAAAAAACGATCATTCTGGTTTTTTCTAATATTTCAAGGATAATTGAACTTTATCTTTTTTTTAGCACCCTAAGGAGAGCTGCTTCTAGGGCAAAATCATCTCTGAAGTCAGTGGAATACCGTTTGGCGTTTAGACTACATGCTGAAAAAAGGGGGTCAAAGAGAGGTACAAAAAGAAAAAAAAATATGTGAAGGCTTTAAAAAGCACATGTGAAAGAGGATTGCAAAATGACAGATTAAAGTACGTCCAACACCTTGTTACTGTATAGCCAAAACAGATAGTTTCGCTTCTCCTTTTCGATCAGTCGTGATCATTTATGCTTCCATTTGCCTTTATGTTCTGTTCTTGGTACTTGTGAAGCTGCTCCATGAAGCCAGGATTTGGACAAGCCACAGGCCTTGCGTTTTTCACCAAGGAAAAGGCTCTAGCAAAACTCAGTCTTTCTGAATGCATTAGAAAACCGATGACTACTGCCGCTGCGCGGGAGACTCCTGCGTTACAGTGGACCAGTACCACACCATCCTTCAAGAAACAAACGAAGCCTTAGTCGGGATATTCGTTAAGTAGATTGTAAGAACTGTTAGAAACTTTATATAAAAATCTATTAAGACTTATGAAAAGCTCTTTGCTGAAGTCAAAGCAAATATTTACACATATAAGTAACTCCCAACACGGTTATCTAAGCCCAAAATCAAATAATTTTCTAATCAAAGCCACTTGCTAATTATCAAATACTTCAAACCTAATTCATACCTTAGAATTAAAACACATTGCTCTGTCCCTTTCCCCAAGATCCTACAGAAGCCCCCTCATATAAAAACCAAAATCACAGACATCTGGGATACTAAGATACCTGATCTAATTGGGTGCCAAATTTAAAATAGATTTTATTTGCAATATGGAAAGGAACTTGACTGTATCTTGTTACCAGGTTAAAAACACAATAAGGCAGCAAACAGCTAGACACAGAGGCAGATTTTAGAACATCTTGTCGTTTCAGTCACACGCTTTTTGTGTACTCTGGATTTCTTCAGTGAAGGTCCTGGGTAAACAGGATCATGCATAGGAACAGAAAAATCAAAAAAGCTATCGTGTGATTTGCAACAAGTCTCTAGCTCCCCATCACTCGGCTGGTACAAGTCTAGTGGTTGGTACAGCTGGTGCAGCTAAGATCCCTTAACTGGGTGACAAAAGTGCAAAATCCAACACTATTAAACCTCCAATAAATTCACAAATGTGTCTCCTGCAGGTTAAATTCAGGCTTATCCTGAATTTTATTTAAAATTTATTATTTTTGTTCTATTTAAACATTTCCCATAAAACCTTTGAGACACCTGAATGACTCTTTAAAAAGACACTGCAAGTTCCATTAAGAAATGATGGGAATGAGTTCACACAAAGACAACTAGGCAATCTAGTGTGGCTTAGGCGACATTTGCAATGCCCAGGCTTCGTGACGTTGTCATGTTTGTATGTCAGACTATGACCTGGAAAAGGCTCCGTCCGGTCTGCCAAATGCCACTTTCACAAAAAAAAAAAAAAAAGACCCTAGCATCTCCATGTTTTGATCAAAGATACTGAAATACAACACAAAGTGCTCAGATATCGAAGCTGAACATGTTCTAGATATAAACAGCCTGCTCTGTCTGCCCTTAACATGCACAAATTACTCTATGAGGGTTTTACCCAAATAAAAAAAAAAAAAAAAATCCTTGTAACCATCAGGGTTCCTTTCCAGGAAATTTTGACTTACGTTACAGACCTGGGAGTTGCAATTATCTGGTATATTAAGAAACACACAGAGCAGAAAATGGTTCCTGCTCCAAAAACCTTCCCGTTTAAATAATAAGACAAAGAAGTACGAAATTGAGTGTTACTATCCCTATTGAAGAAATGCCAAGCTGAGCCTAGAAGAATTACTTGCTCAAGTCAACACAACAAGATTATGGCAGACATAGGAACTGAATCTAAGCTCCTCCATCCCAGCACAATGAATCACAATCCCACCCTTTTTTTTTTGCAATGGAAATCACATCCCTTTTGCATTCTCTGCTGGAAACTCTAATCTTCACTCCCTTTCTCACATTCACAGGGGCATGCTTCCTGATCACACAGACTACAGCAGAGTGCAAAGCAGACTTGGACATGTATTTCAACCCACTGAAGAAGTGCCAGTGGTGACCTGTAAATCCACTACTTCCTTTAGAGAAATGACATTAAAATTATAACAATAAAAATTATGAACATGCCACTCCTAATGAAGCAATTGCTGAAGTTTATCCACTTTAGATCTGGAGTAGTTCTTACTAGTTTAATGGGAGTTTTTTAGACATAACATACCATAATCATCAATATCTAGCAGTGGCACTGAGGGTAAAAAATAAGCATTGAAAGTGATATTTTTTTTTTCCTTTGAGTTCATGCTTTATTTTCCTCTTTCACATTTTTAAGTGGGTTTTTTAATGACTGTTCTGTTGTACATTGCCAAAAATTATATAGTGATATCCACATAATAGACTTGAAAACTACTGAACATGAATAAACATGGACAGTAACATTAAACCAAATTTAATACTGAGAATATTTACCTTTCCTTGCTAAACCCTGTGGTTTCTTTATACAAAGATGAATTTGGCATGTAATTCTTAACTACATTTGTATTAGATATGAATACATAATAAAAGTGAAAAACAGATTGCAGACATGAAATTAATCTTTATTTACTAAGAACTCCCTGCTATGATCCTCATAGCCTAGCCTTCCCCTACCCAGAAATGGTCCATGGTCTTGTAAGAACCTCTTAAGATTCAAGACCAAGAGGGGTTTTTTTTATATTATTTTTAATACAAGGAGAAGCAAAATCACCTTCCATCAAGAGAAACAGTGATTATACAGTGCTTATACACAGCAGGCAAAAAGCCTCACTGAGGAAAGAAATGAAAAAGCAGCATAAAGCTTTTGGTGAAGAGCTGTGGGCTAATGTAGTTCCTTAGGGATCCACTTTACTTGCAGTGGTGCCAGGGCTTTCTCTTTAGGAGGGACAGAGGGAGCAAAAAGGAGACATGTTCATGAATGAACTAAGATTCCCCCCCTGGAAAGAAACGATTTTAGAGGTTTTACAATTAGATACTAAATAGAAAGATTAAAAAAAAATAGCCCTTATTCATAGCACTATGATCCGACGTGGGTCACCTAACATGTCATGGAAAAATCTGCCTGCCAATTGGGGGCCCAGAAGAAAAGGTGAGCTCTGATCAGTATCAGAATTGGCATCATGGTGTCTACAGACTTGAGCGGTTACTGTTTTAGAAAAGTCAACCATGTTATAAGTACCAGCTAGCAGTGACTTACTGAACAACACAGGCTTTACGTGAGTTCTCTAGTTCAAGTGCTCTCATTAAGTTAACCACGCTCTGGTAGTAATTTCTCATGTATCACGCTCTTTCAGCAGGGAACATCTCTCCCTTGCCCATGTTAGGAGATCAAACAGTAGTATCTTTTTCTGATTACTTATACAGAAGAGCACTTAATGATACAATTTATCATAGGCTCTTTTAACACTATTTTGACAAGGGAAATAAAGTGATTCAAACCATCCAGAGATCTCTTTCTGCATACTACTATCATATGCTTCGTGAACCAGTCCTGGAGAACATCTGTTCCATCAATTACCTGCTCTTTTACTCAACTCTCCAATTAAAAAAAAACTATTAATATTTCTGCCAAAGTTTTCAGGAAACTCCTTAGCTTACAAAATAGTAACTGGAACATAAACCCCAGAGGCAGAAAGCAGCACTATGCAGTTATGAATGGCAAGTCTCATTTAGAAATAAAGTGGAAATGGTAACTAGAAACCTTGAAGAGGTCATTAAGTGACAATGTGTATCACATAGCTCATAAATGATAAATGAGAGAAGGAAAGAACATTGTGTGGCACAAAGCTGGGACAAGATTACCTTCTTTTATCCCAATCTACGTAAATAATGAATATGGTAGGTACGGTGGAGTAACATGCGATAAGGCTTGGTTGTCAAGTCATAGTGTTGATACCACAGCAGCGGTTGTCATAAATTACACAGCAAGCTTGAATTTAACAAATAGGAGTCAGCGATGGTCTAGGTTACAGACAGGTCTGCCAAGCAACCCCAGGAGGAGTCCCTTCACCCTATTTCCAATGTCATGTCTTTTTCAGGATTTTATTGGCAGCTAAAAATCACTGGCTGTCTCCAAGACTACCAACACATTCTCTGACAGTATTGGTATGTAATTGTATATGGATTCATAGCTCCATGTGTTGCACCTTCAATTCCCTAAAACATGCAAGACACCCATTCTGAAAAAAAACAGTCCTGGAGGGAATGGCGATTAACAGCAGTGCCATGTCTCTAGGAATGCTTAGAAATTGCTTGGGTTCTATATTTAAAAATTTTAAAAGGCAATGGCAAAATGGTAGCAAATGGTAGCATACTTTCTTTTTACAAAAAGAAAGCTTTTTTTTTACAGAAGAAGCTACTTCAGGTTTTAAATAGGGTAATAAATATTCCAAACAGGATAACTAGTTTGCATTAATTATTGATATACTGTACCTGGATCTTGGCTTTCTCAATAAACTCAAAACATTCTGGGAAATAGGAGGTAATATCAGTTTCTGGGAGGTCCAGAATAGAAATAGTCTTGTATATAAAGTCATCGAGGAAGGCATTTTGGACTCCATATGCCACATTTAGAACATGAGTAACCTAAGTAAAAAAAAAAAGGGGAAAGAAAAAAAAAAAGAAAAAGCCATTTTCTGAAGACAGCAAGCAAGATCAGCAAAGGTGGATTATTCTTTAGGCATATATGAATGGTAACTTACACAACTACAATGTTCACTTCTACATACTTACACTGTATATGGTGTGCTTTTCTCCAAGCGTGTTAAAATATATTGTGATAAATTTCAGTTTTCTTCTTTTTCTGAGAGGAAATTAAAAGATCTGTGCTCAACCAAACACAGACTAAAGTAAGGATTTTAAACAGAAAAGGGAGTTGTCAGCACACAGATGGTAAATAAAAGAGAAAGCAGCAGGAATGAGAGCACAGACCACCTAACAATCCCCCAGATTTCAAGCCTGCCCTAACCCACCAGCTTAACATTCCTCCCACTGAGTTTCCAGTGCCGTTTACTGGAGCAGAAGGATTTCAGAGTAAACTCCACCTGCACTCGGCAGGCCTCCTGCCGCCTTTGCTCTGCGCAGGCTATGGCCAGGTTCTGGCTTATTTTGACTTACAGCGAAGTGACATTTAGACGGCACCAGATGGACCGGTGCAATCCCCGTCCTGCGGAAGCACGGCTGTCCGAAGGCCTTACCACCCCATTACCGTAACAGAGTAAGCACGGTGCGAGAAGCGTTTTCACTGCCGCGTAACGTTACCTTGTGCTTTCTCATCGTCTCCAGGTCGTGAGCAGCATCCTGCGATCCTGCAGGGAAAGGCAGCCGGTTGCCGCGCTCCAACCCCTCTCCCGGCGGGCAGCCCCCGGCCCCCCTTCCCCGCAGAAAAGCGCTCTCTCTGCGGGAGGAACGCCGGCCCCCGCCGCCCCCGGCCCCGCTCACCCAGCAGCAGCCAGGGCTTCACGACGCCGACCTGGAGGTCGGCGCTGAGGTCCGGTACGTAGCCGCAGCCGGGCACCGCCGCCTCGGCCTCCTCCTCCTCCTCCTCCACCTGCAGGCAGGCGCCGCGCCACGTCTCGATGATCCTCCTGCCGGTCAGTGTCGTTACGCGGGTGCGCTGCTTGCGCAGGTTGGCCCTGGAGAAGCCGCGGATCTCCTGGGCGAGGGAGTGCATTGCACGGCCCGGCCGCCGCCGCCGCCGCCGCTGTCGCTGTCGCCGTCACCGCCGCCGACCGGCCCCGCCACACGCCGCGGGCCGAGCGCGGGCCGCCCCCATTGGCTGCCGGCCCCTCGGGGGTGGTGCCTGGGCGCGCAGGCGCGGGTAAAGGGTCCCCTCGGCGGCGGGGGAAATGGCGGTCGGAGGGGGTGATTGTCGTCCCGGGTGGATTTTTTATGGGACGGTGGGCTCGGGCCCGCCGTTACCAGGGCTGGGTACCGCGGTCTGTCCCCTTTCTGCTGCGGTGAGCCCCTCGATGCGGAGAACAACTCCCTGCGAGGCCCGAGAGAGCTGAGAGCAGCCTGGTCCGTGCGGGGTCAGGCTCAGGGGACTCGGCAGTGGTTTTTCTGTAGTGCTCGTGAGCCGGGATGATGTTTTGAGTTCACCTAAAACTTTGGGTTTTTAAATTATTTTATTATTATTTGTTGGGGTTTGGTCTGCCAGTCTGCAAGTGTAATCAGAACTTTCCAAAGTTCAGCCTTTCTGAATAAGCACTGCTGTTTTGAAAAACATCATGCAGCAATGCCTGTCTGATGGCAACTGGGACATGCTTTGTGGGAAACATGGGAAAATAGCATAAGCAGTTGAATGGGAATTCTTAGAATGAAATATCTTTTTTTTCCAGAGCCATTGGACAGTGGCCAAAGGCTAAACAAAATCAGCCTCTTAAGTTTACCAAAGAGGCAACATAGAAAGAAAAGGGAGGCAAGGTGAGGATGTTCTTTCCCTTATTCCCAAGCCAGGTGATATCCATGTTTTCATGTATTTTCTGTAGAAAATGACTTCACAATGCTTGCAGTGTTATAGAGCTAGTATGTAAGTATGTGAGTTTTCATTCATGAAGTTAAATGGTAATACTATTAACTTAAACTGTTCACATTTCAGGTTGGGTTTTTTTTTTTTAACAATCCTCCATGGTGGTTTGTAGAATAAGATTATATATATAAGTGTTATAATATTCCTCAGACTGATGTTGGTCAGAGGCGATGACTCCCTAAAGATGCTTCTGATACTTCCCTAGAATGCAGTACAGAACAAAGGCAACTTAGTTCCACATAGAGAGGTCTACAAATGCCTTGGCAATTCAAGAAGCAGAGAATGGTGTTAAAACTGCAAGAGTATAAGTTTTCTCTAGGAATGCCATGCACAATTTTCTGACAGGGATTAGATGTAAAATCAAGTTTACCTGAAAAAGGAAAACTACCCCACACTGCCTGGAAAAGCAGGAATCTAAACCAAGAGAAAATCAAGGAAGAGGTTTAGGACAGGGAGAAGAACATAGAGCAGATATCTGGGTGGGATCAGAGATCAGGGTAACAAAGGTGCCAAATAGAAGGCTCTAGGACAAAATATAACTTTTAGCAATCACATTCTACAACCAAAATTAAACTTTCAATACAAGCAAGAGGTCTTGTCATGTCCTGCATGGTAGATGTGTATTCAGTAGCTTCTCTGAAAGTGGACTGTGGCTCATAGCAGTTAACTTAAAACAATAATTATGTCAAAGGTGATTCATTTTTGTCAAAGACTAATCAAGATTTTCGATGCAGTTAATCAGCAGAAAGCAATTGAGAGCTATAGGTCTGTGGGGTAGGGCAGCAATTCCATAGTATTTCATGGCTGTATTTCAAGCTGCCTTGGCTTGCTCCAGCTGCCCCTGTGAAAGACCAAGAACAGCTGGGTATCCCACAAGAATGCAGTGCCTCATGCATCAGGACATTGGCAAGGCCTGAGCCAAATTTGCTTGTAGGGCAGACCCGGAAGCCTGACATCAGAGTAGCAAGGCTCTAGGATGTGCTTTGTGATGGACGCCTGTCCCATATGAGTTTGGGGCATACTGTGTAAGCGTTTGCAAGACTAAGCTGTGACAGATCTGTAAAGTACGTAAAATTAATAATACAACTACCTGTTTCTTAACCTCGGAGGAAGAGTCTGCAGTATGTGTGGACACAGAAAGGCAACTGTTTGCAAAGTAATAGATTCATTTTCTGCTGTGAATGTTTGTCATTGTTATAGCTACCTTAAACACCAGGGGTCACTACTGGACATAAAATCTGTACTATTGTTATCTCTCTGAAACCCAACTATTCTGCAAATGTTTACATACACAATTAGTGTATTATTACTGAATCAATGTGTCCATATCATAAGCATTAGATCTAGCCTGAATGTTCACAGACACTATTTTTTTTGTGATGCAGGCCTTTACATGCTGCTGTCAAGTTGTTCGTACTTACCATTACAAGATAGAAGGCAATTGTGATATTTGAGTTTACTCACAGATAAACACTTCCTCTTGCATCTTTGCTGAGGGTAGAAGACTAAAGATATAGCAGGAGCTGGATGCTGTCTCCACGTCATTGGTTGAATTCATTTATGGTATTGCGTAAGCTGCCTACCAATGCAAATGCGGGGGGGGGAGGGTTAAGTCATCTTTAATTTCATAATTCTTCTGTTTAGTCTGTCAAGAAATTCAGCAGAACCTGTTCTCGTGGCAACAAACCAAGAAATGTGTAACATAGCACTAATTATTACAGAAAACAGCTTGTACACATTCAGAAAGCTCATATGATAATACATCATCTCCCTGTTGTATTTGTTTCCTTCCACTGTTCATTTTGGTCTGGGTACTGCCTGTACTTATCCATGCAAAAGAGCCAGCCTGTATCAGAAAAATGATAACCAGGCACTCCTGATAGCTGACTTTGAGAAACCAGCTTTGTGCTCTGAAGAAATATATGTTAGAGGGCTGAACTTGATTGCTAAATGTACCAAAAATTGAGAGTCAATTGCTTGTGTCAGCAACTTATGTGAAGCAGAGAATCAAACCCTAATTAGTACGCTAATAACATCACATTTCAAACTGAAATAACCAGATGACTTTGAGGAGTAAGAGAAAGGGGACAAAAATCAAAATCAGTTAATATCTAAGTAATAATACAAGTCTCTGCTGCAGACTCTGCTTTTATTAGTTGAAAATAACTGCATGCACTAGTTGGTCACAGGATGACTGTGAATCACAGATGTGGTGTGGTGATGAGAAAGGCAAGCGTGACCGTAGAATGCATCAGGAGGTACTTAAAATAGAGAGAGGAAGATAATGCTATTGTATTAAGTTCTAGTAAGCCTTTTCTGAAGTGCATTGTGCTATTTGGGGGTGACTGTGTTCAAGAAAGATGATCTCATACTTGAAACAAGTGCAAAGAATAGCTTAAAGCTTCAACTGCACTATATATGTTGGACTTTCATCAAAGCACTCCGTGGCACTTGGAGCACTTGGGACAGGCAGCTCCTGTCCGTACGGAGTTGAGCAGGAGTAGCCCCCTGGCATCGTCACTATTTCACCACCATTGGTGCCAGCGTACATAAAAGCACTTATAGTGATGACTTGTTGGCCTCGTGTGCTCCACACATATCGTTCAGCGTGGAGGCCCTTACCTGATGCAGTCTCAGTTTCAGCTTTGCAAAGTTGTCAAGACATGATGCCTACTCCTGCTGTCTTTCCTGTTCTGAAGAAGCGAGTGGTTTGGAGGCACAAGCTCAGGATCATGCACACTCTAAGCAACAGGGGAAGATGGTACATGAAAGGGTGGCTGGAGTATGACATGCTGGACGGGGAGCGGGGTGGGAATAATGTTTCTGTTCAGAGGCATTTGCTTTTGCACATGTCTGTGCTCCATGCTATTTTTCTCATGTAGAGAGGTTTTGGCTGAGAGACAACCACTCATTTGTTCTCATCTATTTGTTTTCCATCCTTTAGATTTGTCTACATCTAGTAGACATGGAAAGAATATTCTGGAAGAAATTTCCGGAAGAAAACCGGAATCCCAGCAAAGTGAGAGTGAGGTTGATGGAGAATGACTTGTCCTGTCCTCCAGCCTGGTTCTGTACCTTTGTTCCATATCCTGAATGAGGATGCGGCTGCTCTTTTGTCCTGGTATCCAGTAAATCCTGCAAAATCTGTCTTAAGTGGGACCCTGACTGGGCAGTGAAACATATAACCTTAAAAAGCTACCAAAGTGTGACAAAATCTTGAAATGTCATGTTATGGGGAAGGATGGAATTGTAGCAAGACCTTTTCTGGAACTGAACATAGTGAAGAGTGGAAAGTCTGCAAGGATTCTCAGTTTTGTGTACTGAGATATCTGTATCACTGAGGTGAGCCTAAGAAACTGTAAGTTTGCCAATTGTATTTTTTTTTCTTCTAGAATGGCAGGAAGAAGGGGTGAAGGCAGGGCAAACTGTGGAGTATATGGCATTTTAAAAGTGTTGTTGTGGTAGTTGGCCCAAACGGGGAAAGTTAAGGGAAGCGGGACTGTGCTGAAGGCTGGGTACAGAAAGTTATTGAAACAAAAAGTTGACAGGGCATTTCTGCACACATTGCTGCAGTTACAGATCCTGTGACCTTGTTGTCAGTGAGCCAAGCTTCAGTGTAAGGTGTTAGTTTGTTTCTGGATTGCTGGCTCTGCCAGTTCGTAACACATTAGAAGTGCTAGACCCTATCAGCTAAACAATGTGCAGTTACTCGTGGGTGGGAATGGGGTGAGGTCAGAGGTGGTGGGAGTAGTTTTGAATTTTTTTGGTGCTTTGGTTCTTGATAATTGTGGTGCTCGTTTACTGCTGTAGAGGGTTTCCCAGAGTAAGGGGTAGTATATATCCTAAGCACATATTTACATAACCTCTCTTCCTATACCTCTTTAATGTACAAATCAAAACATCCATTAAAGCTGTGCTTCTAGTGTATGCTACATCATTCTTGACCAGCTTTACATATGTAATGTTTCTTCAGGTGAGAGCAGAGGCTGCACCTTGGTCAAGCTGGGAAATAGAGCCAGTTCCTCAAGTCCTTGAATCTGAGGCCTGGGAGACTGAGTTGGTGATCTGATTCTGATAACGTGCATGTGAAAGCCCAGTCCACACTGCCAAGACTGAACAATCAGAGGCCCAGTGGTTGCTCCTAATAATATTAGTGAGTCTGTGGACCTCCTCCAAAAACTACCTTCTATCCCTGGCCTGAAGGGTAGGCAGCTTCTCATTATTTTATTAATTTATTTCAGGCAGCATTGTTTGCTGGTCTTATAAAGCTAGCATGAACCAGTGGTGTTTCCACTGGCATATCTCCTCATATTGCTGCAGGGAAATTTCTCCAGAAGCAAAGCCATGCCCATAACCAAAGGCAAGGCCCTACAAACTCTTATCAGGGCATTCCTCTGCTCTCACCACACTTTGTGAGCAATCCATGCAAATGAGCAGGCTGATTCACTGATCTAAATATGTATATTTTTACAATGTGTCATGGATTATACTGAATAATGAGCACTGCGGAACAGGGTAGATTGCAAAGCTGAAATGTTTGATAGCCATAGGGAGTATCCCTGGGGACACGTTGGTGTGAGGAAGACTTGGCACAACTCATGTCCGTGTTGCATAAGTAGGATCTGAATTCCACACCCATTTGCATGAAGGTTTCTCCTCTCCGGGAGCACTTTGACTTGCTTCAGTGCAGTCATGTGTGAGCAAAGAATATAGATATAGATAGATAGATAGATAGATAAAACCACTATGCTCACGTGTTCATGAACCTTGGTTTAAAACTGGGTATGTTATCTCAGTAGTAGAGACACAGGCTAAGTTAATCAGGGAAAGGAACAGTCTATTCGGAGACTACAAAAATGTGACCCATTTTAACCAAAATGTACACATATAAAACACCTTCTATTCAGGCTAGCTGCTCTGCAGAGGAGTGATGGTGAACTATACAGTTAGCACAGAGCATCAGTCACTGAGGCTGTTTTTCTCCACCATTTGGGTGTTATTTTGTTTTAAGAATACCTTCACTTGAGACAAACAGACTTCAGAGAAGTTAACTTTGCAGTAAAGCCTGAAAAGAACATTTAAGGGTCAGGACCTTCAAAAAGAGAAAAGAAAATCTGAGCTATGTTAACATAGGTGAGCTTCTGTAATGTTTTCAAGTCCTTTGAAACCTGAAGCATAGTTTTCTTTCTCCATTTTAGGGGGCAGATGTGAAGTAAAAGGTAAAATTACAATTTTTCAATGGCTGACCATCATGACTACTCAGGATTTGTTTTTTATCAGAACACTCAAAAGTGCAATTTCCATTCTGCACTTCAGCTTCTAGCAGCCTACATCTGCATAAATGCAATTAATTGTCTTCCAACCTTCCTGTTTCTCTACAGGTTTTTCAGTGGTCATTCAAATACATGAGAGCTATTTTAGAACAAAAATCCTCAAAAGTTTATTTTGCAACAAAGACCAAGCCTGCAGCCTGGAAAGTTAAAATTAAAGAAGGTAAAATCAGAGTTTATTTCAGAGTTCTTGTAGCATCTTATGTGTAGATTTTGCTATGTGTAGCTTCAACAGGGATGTTAAAATTTTTAATGTTACAATTTGTACCAGGATACTGAGCAAGTTTTTCTAGCTTCATAGAATTCGAGAAGGAAACCATTACAGCTGCTAGTCAGAATCATAAACCGAATGCAGTAGGAGAATTATTTTGTAGATTAGCTTAGTCAGACATGGAAGTAGGACCTGTTCTTACTGTTTAGTGTGAAGAGATGCCTTCTACAAGTAGTATTTAAGGTGAAGTGGAACATACATAAGCATAGAATCTCACTTCATGCAGAAAAAAATCGGAGAGCTTGGTTCCGCTGCGTGCCCTTTTCTTGCCTCAGCATATTGCTAATATTGCGTTGTGCTTGCATGCTTGTGTGTGGGAAGAAGTTCCCTGCAGGCAGGGAAGAAAAATGAAGCTATCTTTGCCCTATCTCATTCTACTTCTATAGCTTGATCCAGCCAGTCCACAGCTTCCTCGTAACTTCCGCCGCACCAACAAGGAGCGATCTAGTTTTCCTTTCCCTCTCAAACTACAAACTACCAGTCTTAACAGGCAGGAGCTACAGAATCCTAAAAGTTTGCGTGGGTTCAGAAGGCAATGGACATGTGGAGAAGAGAAGTAGATTAACAGGTATTAAATGCAAGACAGTGTCTCAGTCTTACAAAGTTCCTGAGCCACAAACTGTTGGAGTCTGGAGTATATTCTGCAGAAGCAGTAGTATGTGCTTAGTCTGTTCTCTCATTTTTCCTTAGGGATCCATTCTTTGGCCATGGGATAGAGACAGGATACTGAGCTGGATGGGCTTTTGTTCTGACCAAGTTCTTATGGTTTTTATTTTCTTTCTGCTCAAATGAATAATAAAAATGAATAAGCTTACAATTGTCAAGTTTAAAAATTGTATAAAATCACTTGATATTTTAATTACATAAAATCCCCGACCCCAGAGGCTGTATCTGTGAACTGTCAGAGAATACAAATTGCAGGTGACAGAGTAAAGCCTTATTAGTTAATAGTGTTAATGAGAAAAAAAACTACCATCATAATTAAGTTAGTAATGTGATACTGCATGTGTCAGCAAAGAAAGTCATACTGCTGGGATTTATTTTTTGCAATGAGGACTGAGATAGATGCATTTATCAATATTTGGGGAATAGCTGAAAGTATTTGAAAACCAGGGCTTTAAAAAACAAGAAGAAAACTGATAAAGAGAAGACATTCTAGTAAGAGGTGACATCCTAGAATATACACACGCACACTCAGAAGAAACTAATCATTTTTGGTATACTGCAGAGTCAAAGAATGACACAGATTTACCTAAACTGTCTCTTTGTGTTTAATATTTTTCTTTTATTCTTCAATAAGCAGACAAACCGAAAGGTAAGGGTTTTTTAACTGTCTTCTCTTTGAGTGTTTCAGTAAAGAGAAATTACAGAATCATTTTGCTTCAACTGAAAAGTTACTCCTAACTTTATCATATTTAGTCATTACTTTTTAAGTAGCCAAAGGCTTCCTCTCTGCTTATTAAAATAATTAATTATTTTATTATTTTTATATAGAGTTATTTTTTACATGTAGACCATTAATTTCAGGATGATGTAGCAATGATTTCTGATTTACTTTAGAAAAAATATGAAATTAATTTAGACTTACGCTAATGGCAGAAAATTACAAATCTGGATGTTGATATGAATACATTTGATGTAATTAATTTGCTACTTTGATAACATCTTAATTAGGAAGATTTCTTACCTTTGGGATTGTCTTGTCAAAACAAGTCATGAACAGCATTTCCCTTTCTTCCTTTCCCCCTACATGTTTTAACCACACTTGCAAAATCACCAAAATTTTACTGAATAACACTGTCCTTGAATGTGGAAGATTTCCATTCAGCTTCGTCGGGACAAATATCCTACCAAAAAGGCTGTTTAGTATTTAGAGTACCAGTCAATGACGTTTTGTGACCAGCACTGAGAGTTCTTGGCTTCACCTTTAGTTTAAAACTTCACAATTTTTCATAAGATGGAATGTGCTGCTTTAATTCAAGCAGATGAAATCTCTGATGCTGCTTTGCTAATGGCTTCCCTTGTTGCTGGAACGTAATTCAGCAAGCTGAAGGAGAGATTGTTTCTGACATGAACACTATCTATGAAGGGAAAAGATTTTCCTAGATTAGAGATTATTTTTTTGTGAGTAGTACATGCATATGTGATGAATTATACCTACAAGCCAAACTTTTAAAAACATGTTAAAAGGTATTTAGGGGAACACCCTTTAAAAAAAAAAAAAAAGAAATAAAAGAACTCAAACACTACAACAACAAAAAACCTGAAAAATTTTGTCATCAAAGAGGAAATGTATGTTAAAAGCCCTAAATGGAGTAGAATTAATCTATATAAGAAGATCCACTAAGAATAATTGGTATAGATCTTAACGATTAATGATTTTATCACCTTTTAGACATCCTTAAAATTGTGTTTGTATTATTTCACATTCTGCTTTATAACTCTTAAAAGTATTACTTAAATTGAAAAAATATTTTAATATATGAAACATTAATTGTTCAACTAATCTATACAACAAATTATTTGATCTCTAGTCCTCTACTTCAGTGAAGGCAATGATGTAGTGTTTCCCTAGAGAACAAATTATTAGGAAATAACTACTCTCTAAGTACTTATGCTCCCTGTAGTAAAATTGCCATACCTGCTTTCCCCATAAGCAAAGTTTTCTGCATCTTGCTTCAAAGAAGAGCTCAACAAACCAGCCTATTTGAACGACGTGTTAAGATGCAGTCATCCCATCTGGTTTTTTTTGAAATGATGGCCACATATAATTTTTATTGTACCAATCTTGATAATTACTGGACTTCAGTTGTGAGCTACAACTATTTGAAGGATGAGCAGCGCTCAGTGTTCGCAGCCTTATCCTGTCCTGCTGCCCTCTCCACATGTGGGAATTCACACTGCATACCGGAGATAGACTTACGTCCTATCTCTATCACAGTATTGTGTCCATTTCTGGTTTAAGTTGTGTATTTCTGTGCTGTGTAAACTTAGGGTTTTTATACCCTCAAATAATTCATATTTCTTTCTCAAATGGAGAATATATTAGAGATGGAAATGCAGAAGATAACTGTGGTAGTTTTTCAATTTTTTTTTATTGCCACTTTGATCATAGCTTATGGGTGTGACTATTTGGGTGATGCTTGCATCTTTCTTCCCTAGCTTCCTTTTCTCTGCACATTATATCTATAAAAATCAGTTGGACTGTTGTCATATGTAATCCTCAAACTTTTAAGGGAAATATTTTAGCCTGATTTTTGCTATAATCAGTATTTAGGATCCCCACTGACCAGTAAACATGATTCCTAGAAACACTGGAGGAAAACCCTTCATTCTTTGGGTGCTTCTCAGCTAAAACCATCCTCCCCTAAATATAGAGTAAGGTTAGGGCAGAGGGCTTCTTTCTTAGTCTTTGCTGGATGGACCGTAAAAGCTATTGTATTTTAAGAGGTATGTGCTATTCCCCTGGATTCTCATGAGAGGAAGGGAGGAGACAAGGAAATCTCTAATAGGTTATTTTTGTACATTTGTAACTGTATCCACACATTAGTCCTTGGTGCTACCCCGTTTATCTAGGACAGAAGTGAAACAGAGGCCAAAGAAAGTAGGTCAGAGCACATGAGCTTGTATGTGCCTGCCAAAGAATGCTCTGTAGGGAGGTGAAGATACTGAAAAATGTGGGGGCAACAGAAGCCCCACAATTGTTTTGTGTGCAGGACCAGCTTTATGGGTCCTGTTTGACTAGCTGACATCTGTATTCCAGCATCAACGCACAACTTTCAGACCACATCCCAGTTTCCAAGAGGATAATTCTTTGCAAATCGGTCACTCGTGGTTTATTCTGGTCTGTGGGCAGTTAGCCTAGGCTAACTCATCGTGATGATAAAGACTTGCATGCCTATTAGGCATTCTGTCTCTGTTTAGTGGCTCCACAGACATCTCAGAGATCTCTGTTGGCAGTTCTTGGCTCTTCAGCCTGTAAGGAAACTGCAAATAAAATGCCCTTTCTAACCTAGGTGTACTTCTAATCCAGTGCCCTTTCTGATTTCAGTATTTACCGGGGCATTTTTAAAGCTGGTGATGTGGAAACCTAACTTAAGGTCTACATTCGTAGCAGTTCAGGACCTTCATTTAGTTGGGTGACTTGTTCTGACAGCCTTCCTAAGCTTTGATAGCCAGCGAGAAAACTCTTTAATCCATTTGCTCAATGGTTTCTGCAAGAATTAACTGTAGTCCTAACTCTGAAACTATATGATTGGATCTAAGCCACCATCTTGTTTCCACCTTTGTTCTAAAAGTAATCCATGCTTCAGGCTGAAACAAGCCAGACCTTAGCCCACCAATACTTTCCAAGCTTCTGTTTAGCCATGCTAATAGCGCACACTTAACCCATTTTCTTCCTACTGTCACAAATTTCCATAACCAGCAGGCTGACATTTGATTTGCCAGGTAAGCATTAATGGTTAGTCATGGACCTGGGACACACTGAGAAAGCTAGCTCTCAAATGTTGATAAGAACCTGCTTCTCCACTGATTAAGCCTCATTCGCATAGAGTTGGACTAGAAGTTCTGGAGCAGGCTCATGGTACTTGGCCCTCCGGTGTGGGCAGAAGTGATCTTGCATTCTCAACCTGGCAGGTTTCTGCAGCACGTGAGAAGAGCTGCCTGTTTCACACTGGCTTTGCACACCTCTCTTGTCCTCCCTATCCAGTGTTCGTGTTGTTTTCTTTTAAGTTCACAGGTCACGTATCTCTGGGCAACTGCCGTATGCCATACACAACTTCAGCTAGAAGGACTTAGAGACATGCATAAAATTGAACAGGGAGCTGGCACGCATATAAGCGTGCATGTTAATGAGAGATTAGATTAAAATGATGCCCGGATACCTTTAAGGAGAGGAGAAAAAGAGAACATGGGACATTGCAGACATGTTGCCTTCATGACAGATTAAATAATGGAAAAGGTTTGGATTCATTAAGAAAATTGTAGATGAAAATATAATGAATCTACCAGCTTGGTTTAGTGAGGATGATAGGTCTTTTGAACCTGTTGCTCCTTCAGAAAAGATTAAAAGTCTGTCTGATCAAGGCATTTGTGTTTGTTCAATGCTATTTATTATTTTTGTAGTTGATCTAAACAAAAGTAAAGCCTTTGTATGGTAAAGTTTTCAGCTAGTGTGCCTTTACATGCAATTTTAACAATGCGGTATATATTTATATATTATTAACAAGTAAATACCAGACCCAAATAATTGCAGTTATCATGCAAATTAAAAGTTCTGGTCTGTTCAAACAACAATTTGGCTTTGTGTTTAGAATTGTTTCTACCTGAAAAGGAAATATTGAATAAAATGAGTGTGTAAAAATTGCTTCTAGACTTCTGTTGGCCAAACGGGCAGAAGTCGTGCAGTGGACCATGCTAGATCACTCATGGAGAGTGCAGCTCCTGATGGCTGCCATTTCACCAAAACTCCTGGTCATGGAATTTCAAATAGTTCCCGAGTCAGAAGTTGTTAAACCAAGGGGAAAAAAAAATGGAGACAGGAAAGGAAAATATATATATATATATAAAATATTTGTACAGAAATGGAAGTTAGAAGTGTAGCAAAGACTTAGGTGGCAATACAGCCTACTCTGCAGTAGTAAATTCTCCACTACGTGTTTTAAAGTGGCAATGCTAGAAAAGTATACATACCATTTACATGCCTCACTGAACACCAGGTGGAGTTGACATACAGGGAGAGACTTGGTGATTATTCTTTTGAAGCTCCTCAAACAATATTTTCTTTACTGTCTGAAAGCCCCATAGTGAACAGCACAATTAAACCCTGAGCTGAACAGAAAGTTGACTTTGAAAGGACCAGAGCTGAACTCAAGCCAAATCTAAAGTGCTATTTAAAACTTGCCCTAAACTTGTACTTTTGGAATAAGTAGAGAAAGCTGTTTAAATGTTAATCATTAATAAAGCATCAAGCAAATAGTAGTTGTGTGTTTTAAAAATTGTCAGCCTTACTCTTCCCTTCACTTCATTTTGCCACACCTGTGAGAGCTATGCTGTTACTGACAAAGCTTGTATTTCCACTTTATTCGTATGCTTGCTGCTAGACTGGTGAACCCAGATTGTACAATGCAGACATTTTTATAAGCTAATATGCAATAACTCTTCCTGCTGAATATTTATACCTATTCCTGTAGTTTCTACATAAAGCTGCAGCAAAAGTAGTATAACAACATGGGCTTTACCCTGCTGCCACTAAAAGTGATGATGAAACTGTTGATTGCCTAAGTATGTATATTCACATTAACCAAATTTGATCTTGGTGACATCTGCTTTGTGTTATTGTGATGTCTCCATTCACATATAGCAAAGGTTTCCAAGTTTTTTGATGTGGTTTCTATGAAACCTAACTTTTCAGCTATACCCTGTCTTCCCTAGGTGAGCACATTTTCTCCTTCTAATAAGCAGGAAGTGTTTAAAAGCAAGAGGAAAAAAATGCATGCTTTGTAATTCCAAGCTTGACACTGGTCCTGACACTCAGAATAGCAAGATGCTGCCAATGATGTGATCAGCGGCATCTTCTGTCTGCGTGGGCAGTGACATCTGTCACTGAGTTTTGAACTTTGATGTCTTTCTCTGAGTTGAGATAGAGTACTCCTTTTCCTAATCAGGTCTTGGCACCTGGCTGATACCTGTGCTGAAAAACTCTCATTTTGCAGAGGGTGGTGAGGGACACTGTGCTTAAAAACATCTCATCTACTTTGTCAGGCTCTACTTAAAGAGGAGATTTTTTTTTTTGTTTTGCTCACGTTAGAAGAATGTTGTTAAAAGTGTGCGACTAACCGTTCACAGTGATAATTCAGATAATATTCTATTTACTATTAGGTCTATGTGACTGCAGAGCAGTAAAAATTCCTTGTATCAGAAATTCTTGTTTACTGATGTTGATCCTTTCTCTATTCTGATATTCAGTTTGTTTTCAAGAAAAGCAGCCAACTCGGCACTGTTTGCATTTAAAAAAATATAGCAACCAGAGGTGCTCCTTATAATAGGATCTTGCAAATGGCCTCATGAGTAGTGTGGGAGTGTAAAAACAGGATGCTCTGCCCTTACTACAGAGGAGAGAGTCAGTCATTCTTTCCTTCTGTGCCTCAGCCTGTTACCTGCGCAGTGTGGAGAGCGACCGTGATTGCTTTCACGTCGAAAACTACATTAGCAGTTACAGAGAGCTTGAAAGTTCACCAGCGAGCTCTATGAGCAGAAACTTTCTCAAAATCAAGTGACTTTGTCTTCATTGTAATCGGTAGTTTTTCTGCTAGTTCCAGAGGAAGAAAGATTGGGATATTAGGTCTTAGATGATTCAGTATGATGCAGAAAAGCTCCCAATTAACTGTCACAATGTTGGTATCATTCCACTTACTTGGCTGTACATGAATTAAAAATTCTGTGATTGTTAATGTTTGAAATTTCCAGAAGACTGAATATGGCTGAAAAATAGTTGAATACAGAATTAAAAATTGGCTGCTGTTTTAGCTGTACATGAGAAACAAAAAAAATTGCTCTCAGCAGTAGTATTTGTTCTTATTTGCAGTGCAACTACATGGGAAACATCTTTATTGCAACTGGAAGTGTTATATTTTATATTTATAAGAAATTAGTGAATAATAGAAGGAGGATGCTCAGTGCAAAAATATTACTATAGATATTATCCATTAAATACTTTAAAATTACATAGCATTTTATGCTTTGCAAATTTAAATACCAATTTGAATGTTTCTGATATTTCATAGACTCCAGTAGTGAAAGGTCAGGTCTAACCCAATTAATCATTACAACATTGTTGCTAGGTATTCCCAGCTCTTGGACACAAAGCTGAGGCAGAAAATAATCTGAAAAAGGCCAAAGAATGAGTCAATAGCAGACTTGATATTGGAACTCTAAGTTCTTGCTTCCCGGTTTCATTCTGAATCATAAATTCTCTCATAGCTGCTACAGTGAAGAAGGAGGTCAGTAACAATTTAATTACACTTAGGCGTCTCGCATTCATTTCTACGCTTTCTAAAATCTATTAGTTTAAAACCGCTAAAAGGCCGAGATTGTCTGATTCTGATTTCTAATGCAAAAATGCAAACTGAAAATTAAATAGAAGTATTAATATGCAAAAAAGGCACAGATGGTGGTGCCATTATAAAAAAAAAAAATGAGATTAGAAGTTTAATTCTTAAGCCTGTCTCCCATTAACTAGGCTCAGGAGCCCTGCATCCCAGCTGGTTGTGCTGGGCCCTCAGCAGTGCAGCCAGCTCAGTAACAGGTTGCAGTGAGGGATGGCTCTCATGGAAGCCCCTCATTGACGTTCACGGTGTGGAAATGTCACTTATCCCACCGCTGGTGTGGTTGTGTGCATCCCAGAGAGCTGCCCTCAGACCACCAGGGTCACCAGTGATTGTAATTGTGTCAATATATGCTGTGCAATGCTCTTAGGAGCTTCATTCTTGATTTCAGACAATTAAGTAAAGAAAAGAACAAGTTTTGTTATACATCTTGAAGAAAAATTTATGTTCTTCAGTGTTTGGAAGCAGACACCTTGGGGTTCTATCTAAAGCACAGCCTCATGGGTGTAGTACAGTTGGCAGGCTGGAGGGGAGGGATGCCACCCAGAGGGACCTGGACAGGCTGGAGAAGTGGGCCCGTGCCAGCCTCATGAAGTTCAACCAGGCCAAGTGCAAGGTCCTGCACATGGGTTGTGGCAATCCCAGGCACAAATCCAGGCTGGGTGGAGAATGGATTGAGAGCAGCCCTGAGGAGAAAGACTTGGGAGTGATGGTGGACAAGAAGCTCAGCATGAGCCAGCAATGCACACTTGCAGCCCAGAAGGCCAACGGCATCCTGGGCTGCATCAAGAGGAGCGTGGCCAGCAGGTCGAGGGAGGTGATTCTGCCCCTCTGCTCTGCCCTGGTGAGACCCCACCTGCAGTACTGCGTCCAGTTCTGGAGCCCTCAGCATAAGAAGGACATGGACCAGTTGGAGAGGGTCCAGAGGAGGCCACAAAGATGATCAGAGGGCTGGAGCACCTCTCCTGTGAGGCCAGGCTGAGCGAGTTGGGGCTGTTCAGCCTGGAGAAGAGGAGGCTCCGGGGAGACCTGATAGCGGTCTTCCAGTACCTCAAGGGGGCTGCAAGAAAGACGGGGACAAACTTCTTACTAAAACCTGTAGCGATAGGACAAGGGGTAGTGGTTTTAAACTAGGAGGCAGTAGATTTAGATTAGACATTAGGAAGACATTTTTCACAGTAAGGGTGGTAGAACACTGTCCCAGGTTGCCCAGAGAGGTGGTGGATGCCCCATCCCTGGAAACATTTAAGGCCAGGTTGGACGGGGCTCTGAGCAACCTGATCTGGTTGGAGATGTCCCTGCTCCTTGCAGGGGGGTTGGACTAGATGGGCTTTGAAGGTCCCTTCCAACCCAAACCACCCCATGATTCTGTCATACGAAGAACCGTAGGAACGGAAACCGGCCGGGAAGGCCCCCTGTAACCGGACCTAACGGTGTCTCCCGGCGGTTTCCAGCGGGTCGGCCGAGAGCCGGCGCTTTTCGGCGGCCCCCGCCCAACCCCGCCGGGCGAGGCCGAGAGGGACGCGCGGGCCCCGGCCGGGACACCCCGCGCGGCCAGCAGGGGGCGCCCGAGAGCCGCCCCCCACGTGACGCGCGCCGCGCCGCCGTGGCCACGCCCCGCGGAGGCAGCAGCCAGCGAGGCCGGCGGCGGCGGCGGCCGGGGGGGGAGGCAGCGCCGGGCCGCCGCGGCGAGGCTGCGAGCGGCGGGGCCCGGGCCGGGGCCGGGGAGCGCAGCGGGGCAGGATGTCGCGGTCGGTGCTGCAGCCGA
>WHYT01017800.1:662998-686312 GCA_009806455.1 Tetrax tetrax
GGCCCGGCCCCCCCCACTCCTCCCCACGCCCGCCCGCGGCAGCCGGTGCCGCCCGGAGCCGCTCCCGCCCCGCCGTGCGTGAGTCACGGGAGCCGCGAGTGGGCCGCTCGGCACCGGCTTTCCCACGCCGAGTTGCGAAACCCGTCGCTACCGAAGGGAAGGGTTTGGGGTAAAATTAGTAAGTTTGATTTCAATAAGTTCGAGGCGCGCCGTTGCTTAGCAGCTCCCGGCGTGAGATGGAGCGGGTGTTCGAAGGTGCGGGGGGTGCCGGGACCGCTCCCCGCCTTCCCGAGGAGAAGCGAACGGCTCTGCGCAGAGGTGAGGGGCTTCGGCGGGGCAGGAAGCCGCCGGTCTCGGTACTGACGGGAAGGACACGTTTACGCCTCCCTGCCTAGGGAACTTCCCTTCTGAAGGAAATCCTTGGGCTTTCCGACGTGGGAGAGTGCGGTTAACGGCCGTCCCCTCCCCCGGGTGCTTCATGTATCCTTACCGGCTTGATGTTCCCGATGTGCGATGCATCACCTGAATGCGTACGGTTCAGTTCACTCAGTTCCCTTCCAGTAATGAACAGTAGTTGCCATTTTATTGCTTTGCCTCAAACACAGTTATTCCTAGAGGCTTTTTTTTTATTTCAAATAAAGTGTTAGTTATTGCATTCAAGCAATGGACATACTTCTGCAGGATTGGCATCTTAAAATTTCTGTGCCCTTCTGCGTGCTGGGTTCAGCGGGCCTGTGCCGCAGCAATAGCAGGGGGAGTTTGAGAGTTTCAGGTCCTTGGTTACTCTGCCTTCTGAACCCATGTTTCTGGCCAGAGTGATCCTGCCTAACAGATCTGAGCTGAAGGACTTTTTTTTCTGTCAAATTGTTGTGCTCGTGTGGAAGATCTGTGCCTCAGAAGCAGTATGGGTTACTTGGCTGTACCAAGTGCATCGTTGATATTAATTAAGGTGGTGTTTCCAGGAAAATCCTAAATGATTTAGGTGTTCAGAAGTCAGCATTGATCCAAAGCAATGTCAGTAGCTCGTGTGCACTTAAGTGTTTCTGCAGATCTTCATTGACACAAATAAAGCATTCTAACTTAATTATTGCAAATTCCTATATTTTCAAAATATTGCAGATTCCCTTCTTTCCAGAATAGAAGTGACATTCCTTTTAGTTTGCAGTTTTGTTTGTTGGAAAACTACTTCAACTTAATAATTGTAACAACACAATCACGCTTTTAACACAAACTGGAAATTCCCTATTTGTGGGGAAAAGCATCAAAATGGCGAAGTCATTTGTGTGTATGCGTGTTATGGTTTGAGAGAAATATACTAGGTGAAAAACAGGCTAGGGGAATTTCACCTGAGCACAGCCGTGCTTTGAGGGGAGAAGGCAGGAAACAAGACAGGAAAAATTAAACTTCCTCTGACAGTTGTGAGCACGGATTCTGTTTTCGCTACCAGTGTTCTGGTTTCGGGACACCTACTTGTGTTAAGCGGTCCGGTGCCCACAGACACATTTCTGCTGGTGTGTTTAGATGACAGTCCTGAGCAGGTTTGCCCATATGGTGGTAGCTTCTGCCATTACTCCTGTTCGAGAAGTGATGCAAGCGGATAGGTTCTCAGTAGGGGAGCAGCAGCACTAGAGGTGACAGCAGTTTCTCCTGCGAATGCCATGAACTGAGTCCAAAATTGCGTAGGTCTTGCGTACAGAGAGAGAGGAGGCAGGTCCAGGCGGCTCGATTGTTGTGTGATGTTTAGTTCTTCAAATCTGGAGATGTCCCAGACACAGCTCTGTGATTTGTGATACAGATAGGTTGTGTTCTTAAGCTGCAGTAAGTACTGCTTGACAGTGATAACTGGCTGGCTCTGGTGAGTCCCAGAAATCTCGAGATTGGTTCCTGTGTTTTATTGTGCATCCCTCTTCGGCCCAGCATAGCTGGCTGCTTGGAGCACTTTATTTTTCTTCGTTTATTTTTTTTTTTTTTTAACTTTTTCCCTCTCTGAAAACAGTCAATTCCAAAACTACTGTTTAAGATTCTCCTGGCTTCCTCTGCTTACAATGATGTTGAAACTCAAGTTACTAGAGATAATCACACAATATGTGGTATTGTGGTTAACAGAAGTGGTTAAGACTATTTTTTAGTAAGAGGAAGTGAGAGGTGAAGTATTTGTAGCTGCCTTACAGATTGCTGTAGATGCTGTCTAGGAAGTATAGATTTTAAAGAATTAAGAATTTTCTCCATTGTTAGGAACAGAGCAGGAAAATTTTACTTCCCAAGGAATTACGGAAGTTGCTAAAAGCGGTTAGAAACTTGATAGTCATACTTCATCTTGCTATATAAACTTCAGTTTTGATGTCATTTTGCTTATAGCTGTTAATTGTTCATCGTTTCCTGTTTAATGACCTTCTGTGCAGTTGTTGTCTCCCGAAATAGTTTGAAGTTTGTTGTTTTTAAGACAGGGTATCTGAATGTATGGGTTTTGCCTCTGAGAGTGACGTGGAAAATATAAAAAGTGGAGTTATTAAAGTTACAGTGGATGGTGAGACAAAACTCATATTTCATCTGTACGGAGGTGGATTTTGTTGTTATTTTGAACGATGACCCTTTGCCTGCTGCTTTCAGCTGGCTTTTGTACTGAGACCAGTATTAGTCCTGAACTTGGAAATGTTACCGTTGCAGTTTCTCTTCCGTTTTGTTCATTCTAACTTTTAAGAAATTCGTTCTACTTTTTAAGAAACTATTCTCAGTTATCCACACCGGCAATTGTATTATTACTTTTCCATTTAACTCTTGTCGTTACTTGCCTACCTCAGAACCTCCGTAAATCAAAGAGAGCAGGGCTTTTTCATGCCATTCTGGCTCAGATGAAGCTTGTATTTTGTGGTTACCTGTCAGAGCAGTCAGAGACTGTTGGTAAGCTTTGTGTCATGCTGCCAGTACTGTCAAATAAGTGTATTGTTGAAGAGTGGTGGCAGAGAAATAATCTTGTTTTCTGTGTGTCTGTCTTTTGTTTGTTTATAGAGCCCTTGGATACAGAGAAGTATTTGCAATAAGAGATTTCATTTTAAAATACTTGAACTGTAGATTTAGCCAGAGCAAATTAAGAAAGTGTGATCTCGATGGATGTCGAAGCAGTGCTACTGTCGATAGAACTGCTAGGGATAAAACTAAAGATTTTGGTTTAGAGCATGTGTTATTCAAACATAATGAGTCTGTTATTTAGCATTAATTGCTTTGCTAGCAAAGTTCTGTTGTTCTTCATGGTACAGGTTTTATGTTTGTATGCAAAATATTTTCTTAGAATGTCATTAACAAAACAAATTCTTTTGTCTTTCACAACTCTGATTACATAGCATCTGAAAAATGAGAATCTTAAACTGATTTTTAGATATGAACTGCATAACCAAACTGAAGGCATAGATAAGGACCAGAATAAATATTTGCAGTGACTTTAGCTGACTTTATCAAACTAAAAATGTGGTTCCAATCCTATTGGACTGGAACCACCACATAGCTTAGTATGAAGTCAGATTTAAAATCGTTTAGAAGGTGATTAATTGCCAGTTAGTTCTTTAAAGATGCAATTGTGGCAATATTGGGTTTTTACCTGTATTGAGCATGTAGCTTGTTAGACACTTTGAAGACTGAGTACTTTTAATTTCCCCTATTTATTTTCTCTTCTGCGCCAGTTAAAGTACCTGCTCTTTTCAAACGAGCGAAAGAAAAGATTTGCTGTGAGGGAAAGAGGGGGATTGCATCAAGCCTCCTGTGGTAAAACGATGACAAGCTGATCAGATCAACCGAGGCTGAACAGTGGTCAAATCTTACTTCACCAGCCTTTTATGCAGCTCTTGAATTGCAGTGAAGAAAAAGATCCCCAAAGCTCCAAAACTGGACTGGGAGGACTTGACAAAGTCTAAACTTTGCACGGGATGGTTGTAATAGCCAGTTGATAAAATACAGGGTTTTGCGCAGGCGTTAGAGCCATTCTTCAGGAAAAAGTAGGAGAGATTTTAGGTGACTGGCAGAACGTGGAGGAGTTCCCAATCTGAAGTTTGGAAGGGTGTAGGATTAGATCACCCTTTTGACACTGAGCTCTGTGCTGGAGTGCAGAGCTTTGAGCAGAGAGGAAAAGCTTGCAAATAATTTTGTTTTGAATTGTAAGTTTGGTATTGGAAAGAACAGATAATGTCTTCAGGTCATCAGGAAGTGTCTTAGGGTGGAGCAGTATTGCTTCCAGAGCGTGACAGATGTCAGCAGTTCTTTAAAAGTTAAGATGACAGTGTATGTTGGTCCGTTTGTGTTTGTGATCTTAGATGAATGGCTCGGAATACTGTCCTGCTGATAAGAAGAGGAGGAAACCCTGAAAAATCTTACAGTGGGTGCTGGCAATAAAAAAAAAAAAGTATTTTCCTTTGCTCAGGAAGCAAGCATAAACTGATGATACCATGTCACATTATTTTTTTAAACTCAAGAAAGAGACTAGTTCTGTGAAGAAACAATGAGACTTTCTAATACAACATAAAAATACCCCATGGTATTTTCTAAAATATACAGAGAGAAAGCCAGGTGGATTTATGCTTTTGCATCTAGTTTAGATGCCTGGAATTATCTTGCATTGTTTCTTTGTTTACAAATATGAATTACCTGCCCTCCCAATTCCTGTTCATTTGCCTTGCTGTCTGTTGATACAAAAACAAATCCAGTCTTAGTTGCAAGAGATTAAGATTGTGTGTAGAGGAGATGCAGCTAAAAAGCCTTAACAGATCACACTTTAGATTTAGAGTAGACAGGGCATTCCCATTGCCTTGCTTTCCTTTATTAAGATGTTGTAAATGACATTTAGGGAAAATTTTGTGGCAATGGAACTTACTTTCTTTTTTTTTTTTCTTTGTATTTCACCCGCCTCATGGAACCAAGTGCTTACTTAAAGAGGTTCTACAAACACAAGAGAACAGTGTGAATTTATCAATGTACAGAGAGCGTCAAACCGTTTCTTTCATCGATGCTGTGACAGGTCACTCCAGTATGGACAACTTAGGAGATATTTTTCACATTGACCTTAGCAAACTGCTGAGGTTACCTCATCTGATTGTTCTCATGAACAATCTAAGGAAGTACAATCTGGATGAAATTGTAATGATGAAAGCAGCCAGATAACCATATTAGGGAACGGTTACGAAGATCTCGCCGTCAGACTGTGGTTCGGCAGGGTCTCGTTGGATGTGTCTTACCTCTGGTTCCAGTTGCTCTTTGCATTAACAACCTGGATGATGACTCTGGTGTATTTATTAAGTTAGTGGGTGATAGGAAGCTGGGAGAAGCTACAGAAATAATGAAGAACCTAATTATAGCTTAACAAATTGTAGATGTGGTCTAACAACTTGGAGGTGGTTGAGCGAGTATGATTGTAAGCTATTTTGTGCTTAGTCAAATTTAAAATACAAAATGAAAAGTAATGACATAGCAAGTCTACAGAAATTAGCTGGGAGAGGTTAGGGACGTATCAGGGTAAATTGAGCTAACTAGCTTTTGCTGCAAAAAATCAGGGATGTTGTGAGGTTTTATAGATGTGTGTGCAGGATAGTCTGAAGACAAAGGAAATAATCATTTTGCTATACATAGCATGCATCAAGACTCACCCAAAATGTATCTGACTTGACACACTTTTCAAGAAAGATGTGGACAGAATGGAGAAAGTCCAGAGCAGAATAAGAAGACCAACCAATGGTGCCAAAATTTTGACTCATTTAGGAAATGGAAGGATTTTTTTAAAGTGAATTAGCAAGTGAACAGTTTTTAAGTGTTTAGAACTGCTGTAGAGAGAAGTGGAATAGTTTGTCCAATTCAGTATGGCCACAGAGAACAAGAAGTGATGGATTACATTGTAGCAAAATAAGTTCAGTTTAGAACTTTGTAATGGAAAAGATAATTAAATATTGTAAAAGACTGTGAGACTGTTTTTGAATGTTGCTCATTGGAGACCCATAAGTAAAGATTTGGCAGACATCTCCCAGGAGCAACATAGATACAGTTGATCCTGCTTTGGAACAGGAAAGTAGAGTAGGCAGTTTATTGAAGTCCCTTCTAGCCTTGTGTCTTCAGATTTCACAGGAATTTACATTTTAATGGTTGGATCTCTGAGTAGAGATACACAAGGATGTTAAATAAAGTATATACTTTGGAGTTCAAGACACACTGAATAACAAATAATGCAGGGTGAAGACATCTTGCCTAGCTCCAGGAAACATTGAACTGACTTTTCTCATCTTTCATGTTAATTTCGAGTTGATGTGAAAGTGCAGAATCTTTCCAACTTTTGAAACTTTGTGCATGAAAAGTGAAATAGCTGCTTAATTTATAACAGTTTTGAGCCATATTTCGGATGTGTCCAAGGCCTGTAGAGACTGTCCAAAAATTAGTTAATGAGAGACTTCCTTCTGATTCCAGATCCTAGTTTGATCATGGGAACAATAAAGTTCCAGTTGAATGTGTTAACATAGTTTGTATATCAAAAGATTCACCTTTTGTACAAGTATCATTCATGTCACTGCAAACATCAGTAACGTAATTTACTTGGTAGGAGATTACCCAAGTGGTGCTGGTGCAGGACAGTTACATTTTAGCTGTCAAAAGTATTAAACTATACTCTAATATTCGTCCATATGTGGCTGACTCATTTTTGCGTCTGCTTGAGTAGCTGTTTGGAGGGACGAGGCTTCATTCACAAAGCGTATCTGGGACCAGCCTGTTTAATAATAAGCTTAGGCTTCCACAGAACCTAAAATACAGCAAAGCAGTTGTGATGGGCTTCATCAGAGATGTTAATGCAAATGTAGTGTGAACTCTTACCTTACGTATTCACCGTTCAAAGAAGCTCTTGATTGGTTATTCATCTCTATTCTTCTCAGTAGTTTTGCTTTTTCAAAATTAGAGATTGTCAGTTGGTAATCTCATTATTTTAAATGCATGACAGAAACAAATAATAAAGAACATGTTTTATCCTACAGAAATTTAGAGTTAATGATGAGCCTGTCTCTTTGAATGTTTCTTTGCCATGTATTGTTTGGCATGATTTATAGGATGCATAGCTGCAAATCAGGTGTTCGAACTTACAGATATATTTTAGGGTGAAGTCTTGAATGCCAGCAGCTATTACAAGGGAAGAACAACAGTTTTATGGTGCGTGCCCTTCTTGCGTGTCGAGAGAATGTGCTGTAGTAAAATGTAAATGGTATGTACAGAAGTTTTCTCATTTTTTAAATTCAAGAAGCCTTAGTGTACTTCTGTTTACTAATGAAAGTTACTAACTCAAGGGATAGCATATTTCTTGCTATTGTTGAAAATTCCATCGCTTTGCTGGTTAAATTCAGAGTTTTTCATTTGTAAATGAAACTTGATAGTGAGATGATTTGTTGACTAGGATTATTTCAGTGTACGTTGTCACAATCCATTGGACCTGTGCTCAGCAATGTTTTATCTCAAGCTTGAGGTAACAGTAAATCAAGATCTCCTGAAGTAATAGAAACATATTAAGTTGCTGCAAAATACGACCTGGCTTATGATCATTTTCTGATGTAGGAGGTTTGGGGATGAAAATGGAAGTTGATAGGTTGGGCTTAGCAAAAAAAAAAGAAGGATGTAAAAGGTATATCCATAATACAGTAACATATTTAGGCACTTTTAAAAAATAATCCTGTGTCATGTAACTTGGGTAATACTTCCCAATGTTCTTACTCAAGGACACGTGGCAAGTTCATGTAGAAGGCACAAGTGACATGTAGGTGTTCTAAATGCCAGTTTGCCCCTTGTACGCTGTGCCATGGCACTGACCTTTGACAATGATTGTGCCTAAACATAAACTTCCCTTTATTCACATCACATCAGCTGAATATATGTAGTAATTTTCTTAATGGGTGACTTTCTGCTCTCCTCCAACATCCTCTACCCTCAAGTAGGAAGTAAAATGTTTGGCTTTGACTGTTGCAGTGATAGTTGTAATTGTATTGGGACAAAATGTCTTTTTGCTGTGCCTCTTAATGTTGGTGTTTTCTGAGCCAGCAGCAGTTGTACTATATGCTGTGTTCTTTAGAGGCTGCTAATCTAAAATCTAGACCTTAAGGAGATTTTTGTCGTAGGATGTTTTCTTGTTAGCCGCTTCTGAATGAGTACAACCTAGGAAATGAAGCTATGTAGTATTCTTAATTTTGAAGTGAAAATAGTGTAGAAGAACCTAATAGCATCAAGCAAAGAGTAGAGTTTGACTTTCGTCTAATAGTAATAATACAGTTATCTAGATTAGATAATCTAGTCACCTAGATTATTAGGGTAGGTAGGAAAACACTGCATTCATTCAAAATGTATGGCATAGTGAAGCATCTCCAAACAGTACGTGTAGTCTGATCTCTCTTAAGTTTGATGACCTGTGCACAGGATAGCAAATCATGTTCTTGTTAGAGTTGGATGCACAGAATCAGATCAGGAGAATACATTCACTTAGTTGAGACCCTGTCATATAGGGTACCATTCTAAAGGCTTGTGGAAAGAATTTTATTTTCTTTAATTACTTAAATTAGTCTCTAACAGTAGCTTTGCATCATCTTTTTCACTGCTTGACAGCTGTTTAGTAATGTACAAAGGAATTTAGAGATGTCTGCCGGCAGATTCTTTCAGTATAATATTTTGGGACTGAAGCAGCTGGAATCCCATAGCTTCAGAGCTGTATTCTATGAATGCGGCACTAGTAAGAACACTTCCAATTCCTGAATTTCTTTTTAATGCTCCCAAAATGTAGCCATTCTTTTTTTTTTTTTTCCTTAAAAAATAAGAAAAGAAAAAAGATTATTGCAGTCTACTTAGGGGGAAAAAAAAGTACTATCTGAGGCTGATTGAGAAAGAGCTACTGCATTGGGCTAATTCTCAAAATTCTATTTGAGTGCAGAGAGCTGTATATGGCAAAGTGATCTTTGTTGTACCATGGTGTTCTTGGCCACTGCAGTATTGACAAGGGTTTTGCTTTGACTAAGACAACTATTGAAAGCAGAAGCTACCTTTCTTAACTGTATTCCAAGACCATTGCCCTCATGGTCTTGTTCTTCCTACAGAGCAAAAATGTGATTATGTGCCTTATCCCACTTTCACACTTGTGTGAAAGGGCTAGGATTGGAGTTTGTGTTTTCATTCTTCTATGCTTTCTAGAGTAAACTGTAGTGAGCTTGAGCTTCATAGGTCTGTTTGCTGTTTTAGAAGAGGTGTAGCTTACGTAGACTGTTTTGCTTGTGGTGCTGAATGCAGGTAACAGTATGGATGAGAAGTGTATTCATGCAACAACAGATAATAATCACATCATACCAGTTCTTAGAAAAGAACCCAGCTGCTGTGAGTGTGGGAGGGGCAAGGAAAGGGCACCGATCCACTCGTTTGGTGGTGTCTGTGCTCTTCCTATTCAGTGCACATAGGTAGGCTTGTATACAGCTTTTTCAAAGTTGGAATTTTGAAATGTCTGAAGGATAACTTTAACCTTTTGTATCTTGCAGCAATTTTCTTTCTTGTCTATAGGTCAATCTTGTGTGGTTCATATTAGTAGGAGGAATTACAGTTGTTTTATGTGAGACGTTAGTAAACAAACAAATGGGAAGGAACAAAGCTCTCTTGCATATTGAGGGGATTGGCAGTTTGAGGGTAATGCTCGTCATCTCTGGGAATCGAGTTCCTGAAGCCACGTGAGGATGTGCCTGCTAGTGTTTTCATACCTCCGTTTCCTTGTGAATGATCTCTGTGTAAGGGCTTGGGTTGAACATAATTTTTAGTAAACATTTCACAGAGCTGATTTATATGAGGAGAAACATTTGTTGGTAGGGAAAATAAGGAGTGTGTATGTAAGTAGTGTTTGAATTCAGACCGAAGAATTTAGGAAGTCAACAGTGGCAGTTTTCTTGTCTCCTAAATAACAGCAACCACACTGGAATTTAACAGGCCACAAATGTATGTTGTCTATTAAGCTGTTCTCTTAGTTTGTAATCCTTCTTTTAGTAGAGAAAGTTATATAATATGTGGCAAGGACAGGAAATCCAAATAATCTGACACAGATTCTGACAAACCCGTGACATCTAGTTAATTAAGACTTTATAAATTTGAAGCGTGCATTGTTTAATTTTTTTTGTGTAATTGTGTAAAGACTTTACAGTGTGTACAGAATAGATCTTCTGTGGCACATTTGCTGCTGTAAGAATATTCAAGCAACTAATATCTAACTGATACTGTGGATGTTGCTGAAATTATTTTCATTATAAATTCCTCTTGTAGTAGTATTATAGATATGATATTTTAATAAAATTTAGTATTTTTATGGAAAAAAAATAGCAAATGTGAGTTTCGGTAGTAGAGTAGTATGTTAGCATACATCATGACGGTCATGTACAGCTGGCAGGAGTTTTAGAAACTTAAAATAATTACTCTTTTGTTTTTTTTCTTGGCTACCGTTTCTTTTTCAGGTATGTAAAACTTCACTGAGTTTCTCTCCTTTTTCCCCCTGTAGTTGCATGTGATGTTTGTTAACTCCTTTTTTTTCTCTCCCTACCTGAACTTAGTCTGGAAATACTTACATGTCTCAGTATATATGCAGCACTTTGCACAATAGTAAAATTCTAATGAGTACATGTAACCTTGTTTGAGTATTAGAATAATTACCATCCCGTAGAAAGTGTACTGCCTAGAGTAACAGATGGTCGTAATGTTCTCTTGAATGTAGGTAATAGTGTATTAGTTCACTTAAATGTAACATATTTTAGAATTGAAGAGTAATTTGTTTATATGTAATTTTTCTCTTTTTCTATTACACTGCTTTCCCAGCAAGGACAAGTTTGGAAGGTTTGCAAAGCTTTTCACCTTCCCTTTGCCCGCTTGCCCGCTTTCAGAATCGGTCTCATACTCCATGACTTCTGTCTCTGCAGTCCACAGCGTGGTCATAGAAATCAATGTGGAAAAGTTTTAAAACAAGCTGTCATTTGAGTTCACGATGTTGCGTACAAATGCCTAGCATGTAATTTAGTTTTGCATGAGACACAAAACTCCTTTGCAAATCCCCATGAGGACTATAAAACTAAATGAATATTTGAGAGAAAATGCAATTTGAGCACAAATTTTGTCATGTAAGTAATGCTGCTTTTAGTACGTTTCTCTAAATTAAATGGTATAGCATGGCTTGCTACTCAGAGTAGTTGAGAAGACATAGTGTGTCTGACAGCATGCACTGTAGCTGGCAAAAGTAGGAGCTTTGTCAGTCGTTTGTCCACAGAAGCTGTTCTGATCTGTCTACGTAAGTTATTTAAGAGACCTTACACTTAGTTGCGACTTCTGTTCAGATCAAAATTACATGAAATTTCTTGATTAATGCTTTTAAAGCCTAGCCTATGCTACTGTAGGAGTAAAGAAAATGAGCAAAACGTGAGTTGTTAATTTAAGGAAATAGGATACTTTAGGCAAGTACTGGTGGTGTTATTGTGGAATGGAAAATTGTCTTGCAGTTAATAATTAAAAGAAAAATTAAATGCACATTGGTGGTGGGGCTTTTAGTTTTGTTTCACAAAGGATAGTTTAATCATTTAATGTGCCCAGCACTGTCCTCCTCAGATGATGACATGATTGAATCTTCTAACAGTTTATTAACGTCAGATAAATACAACACTACCTCAAACCAGGAATAGCATTAAAGAAAACAGATTGTTTTGGTTTTTTTTCCTCCTTCTTTTAGGATTGAGTTTTTCCCCTCACTGCTGTTCTGCACTAACTGCTTTGATACTTCCATGCATCTTTTTCAGTAGAGGAGCATCTCTGTACTGTTTCCCATTGCATATTTCAGCTGTGACAGTCCCTGCACTTTGCCTTTCATTTTATCACCTGCTCACTAAAAACAAACAAACAAAAAAAGAATCTTTCTAGTTTTCTTCAGATTTGCAACTATCACTTAGCTTTAGATGGATGACTGTACTTTTACTTCATTTTTTATTGTATTTTTTTATAGGCATGCGGTGACCCCAAAGCCAAACCATCCTATCTTATTGACAAAAACCTGGAATCTGCTGTCAAATTCATAGTCAGGAAGTTCCCAGCAGTAGAAACACGCAACAACAATGTAAGTAACCAAATGGCTGTATAAGTATTTCTCTCAATACCGTTCAGCACTTGTTGCTAAAATCTGTGAGGTTTTATGTGTTTTTATAAAGCATCTGATGCTGATAGTTGCAGTTGGAATATAGTTGATTTAAATGTCTGACAGGATACTTCAGAAAGAACTATCTCCAAAGAGAGAATATTATACTGTAATTCTGGATTGGTTTTGTTAAGGTAGGACACTTTCTGGTATTCTTCTTGCCTACTCTCTTCTGTTCCATTTAAAAAAAACTGTCAATGGGAAGTAATCCTCAAAACAATCATGCCTTACTTGGGTAGCAGAAGTTATTGGTGAGCAGACGGATTGCAGAAAATTAAAGTTGCATAACTTTATTTGTGATGAGACCTGACCAGCAGATCAATAAAAGGCACCTGACTGCAAAGTGGGAAAATGTTTGTACTTTACAGGTGCTCGTACCTTAGAGATGCCCTTGCCTATGGGGTCAGTCCTTGTGGGGATGAGGAATGCTTTAGTACATGAGGAGAAACCTTGTGAAGTACAAAAATACAGAAATATAGTTGTTTCCTCCTCAGATGTAGTGAGTTCAGTTGTGACAGGAAATTATTTTTCACCCTTCTGAGTGATCTAGTATTGCTGAATTTGACTTCTAGTCTTTTAGAGATAATTAAGATTATTAGATTACAGGTAGGCATTTTGGCAGGTGGTGTACACTTGTTTCTCTGATTCGGTTTGAAATTCAGGGGAAAGATTTTTTGGTTTACCTGCTTATATTTCTTTCCAAAGGTGGGAAGTGGAGGTAGGTGTTGGGTTTGCATGTTCCCTGCCTGCAACTACTTGCATGTGTGCTTGAGAGCTTAGGCTTGCTTTAAGCATTCAGTTTTCTGCAGAATGGTAGTGGGAATGGCAGTGGGAATAATTAGTTCATTTACAATGCCATCTAGGATTTCTGTGTAATCCCTCTGCTAATATCAATGAAAAATAAAAAGACAAAAACTTTCCCTTATGGAGGAAGCAATTTCAGTAACAATGTGCTTCCACACTTTAAAACTTGGACATGTTTTGTACTGTTTAATATTGCTCATCTTTGTTTTTAGTTTGATTGTTTTAGTAACAAATATGGCAAATTCTTTATGAAAATTATGTAGAAATGGTAAACCCGTTAATGGTAAATGCTTCTATGTTCTCTGAACTTCAGTGGCAGATCTACTATTAAAAATAAAAGATTATCTACACAGAATTTGTTTAATGCAGTTGTGTGTATGCTTTATGTCTTCTGGTTGTTGACCATGAATTTGGAGCCTAACTGAAGTTAGATACTTCAGGATTTGGTATTGTGAAGTTTATGGAAAGAGATCAAAGCTAACTTGATATATTTTGACAGTCGCAGTTTCTAAAATAGGACACGCTCATAATGTTTTGTCATTGCCATGTGTTTATTTACCATGAGCCAGCCAGGCCTGTGTTTATTAAGCACAGTTATCAAAAGCCTGCCCTCCTTATGTATGAGCACAGTTTAAAGTAGGGATTTGAATTCTAGTGATAGGGAGCTGGGGTTTCCTTTCCTGTGGTCAGAGCTGACTGCACTTTGCTTCTCTTAGTTATTTAAAGATGTTTTCCTGTAGAATGTTGTCTCCCCAAAGAAACCTTTACCTGTAACAGATGCCTAATGAGATAAAAGCCATGTCGTGTACTGAGAAGGTTCTAGTTTGATGGAAGATAAGTTTTGTTTGTAAACCTTAGCTTCAGAATGGCATAAGCATCTAGCTCCTGGTCAGGAAGATGTCTCCCTCCTTGCTCTTCCTTTATCTCCCTCCTCCCAGTGGCCAGTAACCAGCTCGCCATATATGAGGAGCCACACCAGTGAGTTCCTTCAGTAGGGAAATTGCTGATCAGAGATTTAAAAGGGCAAGAAGCTTATTGGAACAGGAACACATCAATTAATGAAATATTACAAAGGATTAGTGCAGGCGAGGTGGTTGAGAAATCATGACCTGTGGTTCCTCCTTGCTGTGAAAATTCCAGGACAGCCTTTCAGGGAGGAGTTTTGGATTTTGTACATTGAACTGCAGCAGTTGCCATTGCTTAGCATTGTGCATCTATAGAGTTGGTAGTACCTGTTGACATGGCAGCAGGTGATGTTGCCAAACAAGCTTGCATTCAGTTAGAGAATAAGTAGTGCCCACTTTTTTTTTTTTTTTACCTATTTTTGGTTGCTAGCTTTTTCTCAGGTGTCATCATTTACAGTGTTTTGTGTCTCAGAGATGAACAGCACTTTTTATTGAAGAGTATGAGCAGTGTCTACTGTAATCAGATGATCTTGAAAAGCCTGCAGTTTTATTCTTTTGAAACAAGTGATTCTGTAACGTTTGCTATTGATAGCTTTTACATATTTATTCACAAAAAATAAAGCTCCTAGTTTTGTTCCTCCTTCAGTGTTTGACAGGCTGAGTCAGACTAGAGTGATGTCTGACAGTCACTGATTTTCAATATTGTACCAAGAGTGAAAGTTTATGAACAGTTCAAACAATGAAGTGCCTGATGAATCCTTGCTGACCCAGACTGAAAAATAAAGCGGAGGAGTTAATCTTCCAAAGGATCGATTAGAGATAACTCTGGACCTCATCAGTTCATAACTCACTCTCTCCTGTTGTCTGAGGGCAGTGATCTCTCACACTTGCCCTTTCTTCTCCAGCCACCGCCATGAACCATATAACCTTGAAAATGTGCAGTTTGAAGACTGATCTCTTAAATTAACTGTTAATGAGATGTTGGCCAGCAATGGAGTATTGCTTAATAGTGTATGAAGTACCTGCAAAGGAGAGGGTTTATGTAAACCAAAAAAAAATTGAAGGATTGACAAAGTGAGAAACAAACATTTCAGAGTCCTATTTGAACAGGAAACTGTATAATAATAAAAAGTGTCTATCTTTTGTGTTTGGTAAACCTTGGTGTTTATATTTATTTTAAATTCACTAAAGCTTTGCTTTGAAAAGGCCGCCTAAGCCGAAGAAGCCTTCCAAAAAGCTTTATAGCACCATTGATCTTGGTCAGATCAGTGATCTGAATGTGCTAATGCTGACTGAGGGTAACTTTTTTTTTTTTTTAACTGAATTTCCTTCACTAGCTTCAGAAGAAAAATTCCAAAGTAAGGGATGTAGAAGCAGCCTGACTTTTCTGAAGGTTTTTTAGACCTCATCCTCTTATAAGGCATATAGGCAAGATTCTCACCACAGAAATGGAAAGAAAAGATCCCAAAGACCAAAAAAAATGTAGTGGGACCTAAAAATTGCTGTCTTGTCAATCAATGCTAACATTTAATGCCATTGTAAAACCTGAATAACCCTTTCATTACGGGGAACTGAAGGTGCAGGGAGGTAAGATGCAGATTTTCTGTAGACTGTGGGTAGAATGTGAAAAATCTGCTGCCTGCCCAGGTAAAGCTCTGTGTCTTTGTGTGGTGGAGGTAGCCTCCTTCCTGCTTTCCAAAGCACCACATATGGGAAGTAGTGAGAATATCTGTCTTCTTTCTTGAACATATGTTTTTCTTTGACTTAGATTGCTCTTCAGCAATTTTCCTCTAGAAAAGCTTCCTATATTTGTAAATGTCTCCTGGAGAAGTTGAGGCTTAGTCATTACTTTAGTGGTAAGCAGACCAGTGAAGCATCACTCAGAAGTTTGAGAGTGTATAGCTAGTGGGAGAAACGTCCATGTGTCCAGACACTGCTAGTCTTCATCTTCTAGTAGCTATCTTCCCAGTATTGTTTGTGTCCGTTCCATTGTGTTTTGTATTGGCTCCACATTCAATGAGATAGTACTTTGAGGGTTTATTTACCTGATGTAACTGTAATGATTTTCTGCTGTATTGTGTCAGCGGGAACTGGAAATAAGATCGTATGAGAGTAGAGGCCAAGCAGTGTGAGTGTTTCCAGCCTGCCTGGGTTAGGATCTGTAGATACTAATTAGTTCACTTGACATTTACTTTTTCTTCATGGGTGTGTTGGCTTTTTCCTTTTAGATCCCGGTATGTATGTTTGGTCTACTTCCTGTGCCTTTCAGTTTCACTTCGTAGTGAGCTGGTTGAAAGCAAATTAGCTGGGTGTGGGAGAGGCGCTGTGGGCACAGCGTGGCTGGACCTCCTTGGCCAAAGCTTGTTAGAAGACATGAATGCATGCTTTTGTTAAACACTTTCTTGTATAATAAAATTATTGAAATATGCACTTTATAACCAGTCTTGGTTTTAATTTGTGATAGGTACTTACAATAAATAGTCTTTTTCAAAACACTTCACTAAATACAAATAATTATTTGCTTTTCCAAGTACTCCTTTCAGCCCCTGCAAGGGGTACAGTGCCTACAGGAAAACATCACTTGTTTCTTTGCTTGTTTCTAATGAAGCTTTTAATATTGTAATCGGCACAGTGCCAGTAAAGATAATTTAGAAATTCTCTTCCAAGGAAAAATAACTTTGAGGTCTCAACCATGCTGCTTCCTGTACTGGTAATCCTTTTTGAGTAAGAAATAGTAATTTATTTTTGAGAAAGTCGTATGGTAATTACACCTATGGTGGAGTAAGTTAAGTAACTTAAATCCCCAAATTCAGTAAACTTCAACATTTCTCTCCAGCTTTCTGGAGTGCTACATCTCCTGTATGGGAGACCTGATTTTTCAGATAACTTACTGCTTTCTTAAGCAATAAAAACCCAGCTCTCTATATTCCCCCATACACTAACTGGCCTCCTGGCCGTGAGGACTAAAATCCTTTCCAGGTGAGAGGATGCTGTGCTTTTCTTGCACGACTGCATGTTCAGCTGCTGCTGCTCAAAGAACTTATAGTGCTGAAGGGACCGCAAATGAAGTTGATTTTCCAAAACTCCCTGAGGCAGTATTTTACTTTACAGGACTTGCCCATGCATGAGTAAAGCCAGCCGATGAGTAACTAGTCTCAATTCAGCTTCATACAAGCAGTTGGGATTTCTTATGGTTATGTACAAATGATAGTTTCAGAAGCAACTGCAAAATGTCTGCAACAAATATAATTTTATCTATGTTTTTACTAAAAAATTATTCAGAATTGAAATTGCTCTGCTATTGCCTTGCTCTGATATAACCATACCTACTGTTCTGATTTTGTACACAGTAGCATGTCTGATGTCTTCAGTTGTTACCTGCATAAGACTGACTCCACAGCTTAAAATGACTTATGCTAATAATCAGAGAATAGTATGTAACATTTTTCAGCCTAACAGTCATTTAAAAGTGAGCATTTTTTCAGTAATTCCAAAAGGTAATGTGAAATCCTGAAATCTCTTTAAAATGTTTCACCAAACAGAACTGTCGTAATGTAACTTGTATTTTTTTCAAATTGCAAGCACTGCCAGCAGTGTTACTTATATTCGTGGCTTAACCCTTGATTGTGCATGAATTTGAAATATAATTGAATTTTTATCATTATTTTTAAGAAATCATTGTAGTGCACTGCTGTAAGTCCCATCAGTCCATATGAGTCACTTGCCAAGGTAAACCAAGCCAGTCCTGTGCTCGCTCTTGCTGCTTAATAGTCTATGCTGTGCCTGCAAGGGAGTGAATGTGTGCAATACTTAACCTGTCTGCTTCATCCATTAAAGCTCTCTTTAGATTTGGTGATTGACATCTTAAGAGCTTGACCATTAAAAACCAAACAGACATAAAGACATCATTAATGCCTAAACAGTGTTTTAGTTAGTGAGTGTTCCTGAGATAGTATTCCAAAATTAGTTATAATGCATTTTAAATTAATAGTTCCTTCATGATTTCACAACATAAATACAAGTGTGCAGGCAGCTAGAGACATATGTCCAAAACACTTTTATCTATAGAATAGCACAGACAATACTTTTATTCTGTATATAGTTGCCTCGAAGATGTCAAGACCTGTGGCCAAAGCTTGTATGATACGATAATATGTAAGGAGCCTGATGTAGGAATTACTGTATGAATTTATGTTAAGTGAGAGAATGGGGAAACTGTTCCTTATGACTTACACAGGTAGTTTTTAAAGAGGAGCCTCACTGCTCCAGCTGTCTGCCATTATTAATAATATGGTCAACCCTGCGGACAGTAACAGTTGTGGAGCCTGATGGTTGGCTATTTCCTTTTCAAAACAGTTAACTTAGTGCTAGAAACTTGAAAACAAACCAAAACCAGATTTTGCAGTAGAAATACACTAGTTAGTAAACACGTTAAATATTCTGTTACATCTTTTTGTATGCAGCATGTCACTTAAGCGGCTGCTGTTAATTGGAAATGAGAAAACCAAGGACACATCCATCGTTCTATGCTTAGCTTATAGAATTTAAAACTAATTTTCTTCATGTGATCAGATCCTCCTTTCTCTCCCTGCTGTTCTCATATTGATTTTTTAGGCACTCAACTTTGTTCAAATCAGTTGAGTTTTAAAAATCTTTCTATAAAGACTCTGCAGGTGGCAAGCATAGTGAGTACCATAAATGACAGAATACTGACCGTGGTTATTTTCCCCTTATCCCTTGAATTTTCAAGGTCAGAATTGGTAATCCTGCTTTTGGGGGCTTAGATTCCAGCTAGTAAGATTAAGTTGATGGTGGTTTCTCCAAGGACATTGCAATATCTATGGTGTTGGTTTGTAGGAAACAAATAGAAGTGTTTAATGATCATACTTAGAGGAAAAATATCACCCTGATATAAGAAGGAGAAAATTCCCCTAGCTACTGTCTATTCCTGGATGATGAAATAAGATGTTTATTCACATACTATTGCTACCAGTCAAATAAATATAATAAAATCATTAGAGAACTACAGTTATCCTCTGGTTTTCCACACATAAAACTCTGAGCAGCCTTTCCTAGTTGTCTCATATCTTTACTGCGCCTTCATATTAAATTTGTATTTATTCACATTGTTCATACGCCAGCGTCTGTGTCATTACTTTCTTCTCCCTGAGCCATTGTGTTTGTATACGCTTTAAGTGAGGCTGCCTTGCACTTTCTGATTTGTTTTTCACTTCTTTTAACTCTCTTCTTTTAATGTTCTTTGTCTGTGTACGTAATCAGTTTGTGTAAAGATTTTCAGGGTTTAATATAAAGAAGAAAAGGCACAAGAAACTTGGTAAAGATCAGTCCCTTCTCTTGCAGACAACATATTTGACAAAGTGTCAGCTTCCCTCTCTGGTATTTAAAATCCTGATTTATAAATAATATTCAAATATAGTTGGAGATGTGCTATTTTGTTAGGAGACCAAAGAAATTATTTCAATTTTTTTTTAATCTTACTATTATGCTAAAACTTCTACAGCTTTTCATATGTCTGAAGTCTAATTATCCTAATTCAACAGAAATACTGTTGTCCTTGTTGGTATAATTTGTACTTCAGTTTCTTTAAAAGAAAATAAAACAGTTATGTCCAACCAATCAAAAAGGAAGGCTAACTATAGTGAAAATAATCTTTTGGTGAATGTTTTAAGAGTTATTTCTTTAGCTTATCCTATTTTACAACTTTTGTTGAATATTGGAAACAGAAATGTTTACTGATAAGTGGAATTGCTGGCTAGGGAAAAAAAGCCTCAAAACAAATACAAAATGATACAGCACTAGCTATTTCTAAACAGCTGTTAGGAAATTAGCAATGGAAAGTTTTATTGCAGTGGGTGTGGAAAGAGCTACACCCACATTCCTGAGTGATAAAAATGCAAATAAGCATCCAAGACCCTCGATGCTGTAAGCCTACTTCTAAACATCGCTGGTTGGGCTGTGCTGTGGGAATTGAACTATTAACACCATATTGATTTAACAGTGATTACAGTTGATAAAACGTTTTACGTTGGTAGTAACGTTTGCTGACACCTTCAACACTCGGAGTTGAAGAATGATCACCTTAACTCCGTACAAAAGTTTTAGCATCATTTAAGTTTAAATATTTCTGGGAATACAGGTAACTAACAATGCGCAGCAGTTATTCCTTAGTTCTTGTTTGAGTATAATTAATATCTCTCTTTTTTTTTTTTCATTTAATGTACAGTTTTACAGAATTTATGAATAAAGATTCTTTCATTTGCAAGCACAGTTCCTAGCACCATCTCCCTTTTTGCTGTATCTCCCACTTCATCTATTGTGGCTTTGAAAGTGTCACCTCCTTCAGAAGTGGATACTTGGCAGCTATTTGTCATTCCAAAACCGGGGTCGTGTACAACAACCGGCAATCTTGGTGGTCTCTAAGCGTTGCGCTGTGCTCGGTGTGAGTTAGGACTGCAGTGGGATAAAAGGTGTTAAGCCGTATGTGCAGTTACAACGTGAGTGTTGGGTTTGTCTTATCTCTGCACTAGAATTAGTCTATTTCCGAGTAATATCATGTGGTCTGTTCCCAAAAAGTCAGGAAACAACTTGGATTCACCCGATTCACACCAGCGTAAGTTGCCGAGAAACAAAACCTATTTTTGCTTTGTGTTCTAAAGACAAATCACTGGCAATAAATACTTTAAATGATAGGGCCAGGGCAAAGGTTTAAACCAAGCATCCATCTCGGGTGATGAATTTTCATTGTGTAAGAACTGTCAACTGATGAAGCGGCCCTGAAAATACAGAGCATTCTTTCCTCTGGGGAGATCCTGAGAACAGGTGCAAGTTGGCTCCAGCGGTTTGCTGGAGTTGTGCACGCCTGTGCGTAGCGATGCTGCGTGCTTCATTCTCTGAGCACAGGGCAGTTTAAGGTATATGCTAGGACAGGCAGTAGCAAATTCACAGTGAGGATCAAAATACAGCTTATATTTGAAAACAGGCTTTGTACAGCAGCAGTTTAAATGGAAACAACGTATTTCCTGTAACATAAGATTATGAGAAGTTACAAAATAAACACATGTAGTTGCACTCATTTTTCATTTAAGTTCCAGATCATGGCTATGTGAAAGAAACTTAAATATTGTATCAGGCAGACTTTCAGGGCAGACCTTCAAAATTAAATCATTTGCACTTGTTACGAGTAGGCAAGAGTAATTTATAATGTAGCCGTTCCAGTTTGCTCATAACCCTGTTTATGCCTGTCTTGGCTGTAGTGGGAGTCTTATGGCTCAAGGCTTCTAAAAATCATAGTTGCATCTAAAAATAGAGAGGAAAGAAGCAGAAAGTACCTTGCATATGATACGTAGTGGTGGTCCAGGCAGTCTGCTTTTTTTTTTTTAATTTAGAGGAGTTTTGGTGCTTTACATAAAACTGAACACAGAGCACAGCTTTATAAAGAGAGGGAGATGAAGCAGCGTGTTAAATTCTAACCTCTCATGAAAATAAGCTAACCAATTTGAAACAATTTATTTAATCTTTCTTGTAATTGATTGCTCTTGCTGTGAAGAAAATCCTATTTAGCTTGATCGGTCTTTAATTTAAAATCTTGCAGCTTTTTGGAGGGCACTTTTTCATATTGAGTGTTATGACTGCTTTAACTCATTTAAATTCAGTTATCAGGACAGAGACTTAATTAGTAGCTGGATATTGCAAGTTAAATAATTGGATTCTTGCAGGGCTGTGAGACTGTAATACATAGATAAACAGAATGACTGTTCAGTAACAGCTGCTTTTTTGTGTCTGTTCTTAACTGTAGTTTTTTAAGTCATCTCTCTGCTACCTCCAGAAAATTTTTAAAAATACAGATATTAAATGATATTTCATTGTCTGTTTAAAAAAAATCCTTCTGAACTATTTTATGCCTTTGTATCCACATTTGCCTTTTCCATTTTATCCACCAGTGTCTAATGCTAGTGTTTCGCTTCTTTTTTGTTTCTTTATTTTGTTGCTTTTGTTTGAATGTATTATTGTGTTTATATGGGACTGGTCAAAGAACCATTACTGTATTTTATGTTTGTATCTACATTTTATTTTGCATGCTTAACGTGGCTTTGCCTGGATATTCTTTTTGGTAAGTTCAGAATTTAAAAGCATAATGTTTTCCTGTAGTAAAGTTTGTAACCTGCCACCTTCTTTTCTCCCACCTCAAGTAACGTCATTATTTTTTTTTGTCATACTGATTTGTGGCCATGTACTGTTCTGCCTTTGCTAATTATACCTACGGTAACGCTGTTTTTCTCACTACCCGTTTTCATCTGTAGCTGGGCTAAGCAATATGACTTTGGTACTAATGTGTACTAATTTGACTTTTACCTTCAAAGTGTAGTCAGCAGCTGTTAAAATCATGTGTTTTGAGAACTCTGTGTGTATTTGAGACACACAGAACCTCAGTCTTAGAAAATCATGTTCAAGCTTCTTTGCATAGCCTGGTGGCTACTCTGCGCTTCACAGGTATTCTTTTTCAGCAGCCTTCTTAAGATGTTCTAAGAACAGTGTGTATGTTTATGTTTCTTTTAGCAACAGCTTGCTCAGCTCCAGAAAGAAAAATCGGAGATTTTGAAGAACCTGGCGTTATACTACTTCACATTTGTTGATGTTATGGAATTTAAGGTAAGTATTGTAAATATGTCAGTTGTTCTGTTACATCAGTTTTCTGTCTTTTTATTTATGAAATAACTCTAAATAATAGATGAACTTGTAGCTCTGTTCTTTAAAAAAAAAAAAATCAGCATTTTCATCATTAAGCATATTAGTGATCTATTTACATATTTTTAAACTAAAAATATTGCTTTGTTTTTCAAGGACCATGTTTGTGAGCTGCTGAACACTATTGACGTTTGCCAAGTCTTCTTTGATATTGTAAGTTTCTGGCTTTAAACTTTGAAATGTTTCTAATCGGAGTCCTCTGTGGAGAATTAGAAGGACTTCTTATGTTAGCCCAAGAAACATGACATCTTTAGTAATAAATGTAAGAAAAATAAAAATACTGTAATCTTCTATAAATGGCTTGAAATCAGAAGATAGACTATTTTAAATAGGCTACTTAGGGACACCATTGTCTGTTACCAGACATAGAAATCTTTCTTTATTTTTGCTTTACTGTATCTGCAAGTTTATTCTTGGAGGTTTACTGTCATCTACATGCTTATGCCGTGTTGGCTCACAAAACAGGGGTGTTACAGGTGTCCATGTAACAGATATCTGAGAAGGTCACTTCTGGTGTTGGCGAAAGCAAGTTCAAAAGCAGCTGAAAGTGTTACTTTAAAAAAAAAAAAAAAAGGACAAAAAACACCAAACATTAAAAAAACAACCAAATAAACAAAAAAAACCCCAACAAAATCTTAAA
>WHYT01017800.1:687941-728110 GCA_009806455.1 Tetrax tetrax
AAAAAAAAAAAAAAAAAGGACAAAAAACACCAAACATTAAAAAAACAACCAAATAAACAAAAAAAACCCCAACAAAATCTTAAACACCTTTTCCTAGTGTTTTCATCTTTCTTTTCTAATGTTCATGATGTCACCTTGCTAGTTTTAGTCATTATTCTAAATTTAGACTGACTTAATTTCATACTATGAAAGAGTAAAAGATATATATCCTATGGAATGATCTTACCGGGCCAGTGGGATATGTGCTAACTCCGTAACAGAGCCTGATTTAAATACAATTCACACACAAGGCACTTGCTGACTGCTTAGTAACATCCAAGAAAAGGTTTCCTATCTGTCAGCTAATCTGTAACACTTGAGCTTGCAAAGATTTGTTTGCCTCCTTACTTTCAAAAATACAAACAGGTCTGGGGATTTGGGTGAATATATTAAGATTATACAAAGTCTATGTACAACCAGAACAAAAACTTTTATTAGGACCGTCTGTTGTATTTTAAAAATGCTGAAAATTGTTGGAAAGGTGAGGAAAAAGTTTTATGCTTGTTTCTGAAAGTTTTAGAATGATAATTTACTGTTTCTTGTCTCCAGACTGTAAACTTTGATTTAACAAAGAACTACCTAGATTTGATTATAACCTACACCACGCTAATGATATTGCTGTCTCGAATTGAAGAAAGGAAGGCTATCATTGGATTGTATAACTACGCCCATGAAATGACACACGGAGCAAGGTAAAAATCTGTTGTATAAGAAATATGTATAATAATAATAGTAACAATTACAACTGAGTGAATTGTTTGTTGTTGTTTTTAGTGACAGAGAATATCCACGCCTTGGCCAGATGATTGTGGATTATGAAAATCCTTTAAAGAAAATGATGGAGGAGTTTGTACCTCACAGTAAAGTATGTAACTACTTTTCACAGGCATGCAGTAACCTTAATTGACAGAAGCAGAGATTAAAAAGTAAATATGCAAAAGTTTGTTTTGTCAAAGGCCATTAGGTATAAATTTTAGAAGATATTTTACTTACAATGGATGTCTGGGACTGGGGATTGATGTTCTATTAAGTAACAGAACCTGTAAGAAATACAGGAACAGCTAAGACTTTCTGGTAAGGTTCCATCTTATTCAGCAAGGATTAAAAATTGATTAAACATCAGTTGTGAAGCATCTGAGAATAGGTACATCTGTGGTTTGGTTTTGTTTGTAGCTTGAAATGAAGGAGATTCCTAATGTTTATATGAAACCAGTTTTTTTTCTGTTTTAGCATCCTCGGTGAATGTGGTTTTCCATTTTGTAAGCTGAATATTTTTACTTTGGATTGCTCTTAAATTAGGGATCTTGGAGATCGCTGCTGCCTCTTTGATATCTCCTATACTCCAGGCTATACACACTGACATTGCGTACACTGCTCTGATGAATTGGGAAATGAACCCAATTCCTTAAGCATTTTCTGTACAAATGTTTTTAAGCTTGCATTCTCATACAGCTGGATGTGCTGCAGTTTATCTAGGCTGTAATTTCCTATGAGAATACCTTGGAAAAGTGACAGGAGGTCACTTTATCACTTTTATCACTTCCTGTTTGTCCGCTAGGCTTGCTGCTCTGTCGGAGTAAACTAGATTTGTTTGATCGGTACTGACCAACTGTTATTTATAAAGGTGTTGTTTTCTAGGTGCCTAACAACTGGTTGCCTAGCAACTTATTTTGGACTCTTTGGTAGGAATTTAAGTTAAATACTAAGTTATTGCCTAAAGTTTTTAGCGTTTGGGGTTTTTTTTCTTGTTTTAAAGTCTAGGTTGTGGTTGTATTTTCCTTCTCTAGTCCTTCTTGAGGTTTTTAAAATTTCCTTAAACTTTTAAAGATAGTTGCTAGAAGTTCAGAGAGTTTTCCAGCTACTTCTCTTAAGTCCTCTGAAGTTAAATAGTTTTGAATACTTCTCAATTGTCTAAATAATCTGTAATCTTAGTTTTGTTAGACTTTTCTTTGCACAATTTGTCTTGTTAAGACTCACGTAGCTAAGGATCTCATTTGCAATTGATCTTTTCTTGTGCACATTTTAGCAAAGATGCATCACTTTTCAGTATAATCTTTTTTTTTTTTTTTTTTTTTTTTTTTTTTTTTTTTTTTTTTTTTTTTTTTTTTTTTTTTTTTTTTTTTCTCTCTCTCTCTCTGAGTGACCTTCTCTGCTGGCACAATGCTTAGACCTGGCTCTTTGGGACTCATACGAGCACCAGTATTGATGCAAAAGACAGGGAAAAGGCATAGAACCACATTTACTCAAATAAGCTTCATCTGCTTTGAAGTTACTTCAAAGTCTGCTCAAAATAATTACAATTTGCTAGCAAAGAGGGAAGGACATTCTGAATGAAGTGACAGAGGAGGGAATAACACAATAATTGGGATGCTTGAATAAATAATGAACAACTTGCAGTTGTATGTGACAGATTTGTTGTCCTCTATAGATTTTTTTTTTTTCATGTCCTCTAATTCCGAACTCAGAATTTTATAGCTCTTAATTAAAAAAAAAAAAATAAAATAAAACCCTCCTGCTTCTCTTCCTCCTTCCCTTAGCCTGGAGTAGTCTTTTAAATGTGAAATGAACTAAATGCAATGAGTTTTAACCTCAAGTTTAATCTCAGAACTAGTTCAGTAGAATGTTTTGATTATTGTTAGTAGTAATGCTGAGAAAAGAGAACTACTGATAAAATAGTAAATAGTGTCTCTTTTACTTGGAGTATGGCAGTGTCAATAGTTAACAAAATGAGGTAAAAAACTTGGATATTGATCTAAGACTGACCCTTGAAGATACTTTCCGAATAATCATTGGTCTCCTTTTTTAGTCCCTTTCAGATGCTCTGATTTCACTCCAGATGGTCTATCCTCGACGAAATCTCTCAGCTGACCAGTGGAGAAACGCACAACTACTGAGCCTCATCAGTGCCCCCAGTACAATGCTTAATCCTGCACAGTCTGACACAGTATGGCCTTTTAGTTTGAATTATATGATAACATTGAACAGGGTCTTCTGTAAAATAATGTGAGGGTGTTTACTTTTCAGTTTGATTACCTTTATGTTACTTTTAATCAGAGAAGTAAATAGGCTGGTTGGAAGAGCTGAATACTTTAGTACAGGGGAAAAGTTTTCTCATATTAATTAAAGATTCTGTTGTGTTAGCTCATGCCTTCATTTCCAGTATTTGATAGTGAAAAGATGGAGGGAAGCAATGTTAACTTTTGCAGTGTAGAAGAAGGGAATCCTGTGTACTGTCTCAGATGTTTGTGGACCAGCAGACTGAAAATTAGAACCGATACTTTCTTTAAAATGTTTACTGATTGCATTTTCTGCTTCAGTTTGATGTGAATGGTCATCTTTCTGAAAAAAATCAAGAATTAACAGCTGTCAGGTTGTGATTAGTAGATATCAAAAGCCTTTTGTTCTTAAATATTCTTAAATACCATGTTTGTTGACAAAACCTGTTCACTGTTTTGTTCAAGGTATTGGGAGGTATGGAAGCTCACTTAATGTTTAAACTCTCCATTTCTAAAAGGATGAAACAGTGCCCTGTTAGTAATCGGCAACAGTCTTCCATGATTCATCAGCATTTAAGGCTTTATTTGTCCCTTTTTTCTAAAAAGTACTTCTCATGAAATGTATTGTCTTTTATATAATTAGTTTGCTACAAATTAATGTTTTTTCAACAGATGCCATGTGAATACCTCTCTCTGGATGCAATGGAAAAATGGATCATTTGTGAGTAAAATATTCTGAAACAGCTCATGATTTTATTAAAAAAAATTAGTTAACATTGAAAAGACTAGTTGCTTTTCTGTGCTGTACAAAAGCTGTTGTATTCAGCTTAGATGCTACAGAACTTGATTAAATCTCATTTTTATGTATTGTACTTTTATGTGCAGTGAAGTTCATTAGAATTCTGCATATGCTGCTGGAATGGCATTTGTCATCAGTTTATTCCAGACTTTGACTAAAAGCAAGGGCTTTGATAATTCTGATGAAAATAGCTGAGTAGCATCAGCATGAAGTAATTCATATTTCAAAAATATTACAAAAATACCTCCACTAGAAGAGTATGGAGTATTTTTAATAAAAAAATGATGTTATTAATTAAACAGTTTCCTGATGAACTATTTAAACTATTTAGGAGAAAATGCATAATAATCTCACTGTTTTCTTACTGTCTTTGTGCATCTGGTTTGTGACATATATCAATGTGAACTTTTGAAGTTGGATTTATTTTGTGCCATGGAATCCTAAATAGTGATGCTACAGCTTTGAACCTTTGGAAGCTTGCACTTCAAAGCAGCTCTTGCTTGGCTCTGTTTCGAGATGAAGTATTCCATATTCACAAAGCTGCAGAAGACTTGTTTGTAAACATACGGGGGTGAGTTTTTCCTCTCTTTTTCTCCTTTCAGAACTTCTGTTAAAAACATATAATTACTTGAAGAACTGTTTTGAAAATGTTACTTCTACTTTATTTAAGTTCTGCTTCCAAGGATAGTCAGTACACAAACATTTTTGGTTAGTATCTTGACTGCTTCTTTCGTGTATAACTTTCAGGAGCCTGATTTCATAGCCATCTTGCCCTTTTTAATCTGAGTCCTGAAAAAGTGTGCTGAATCAGTCTCTAAAATGGCAGACATTAAAATTAATGATCTTGCCCACAAGTCTTAATCTAGGGAAGAGAAATGATGTCAAGAATGTAGTTTGCTTGAAAAGTTGCATGTCTTCTACCGCTTCTGCAATATATCATAGAGAAACTCAGACAGAAACAAAGGTGAGACCTCTATCAGCAAACAACAGGAGCACTTCACTAGAGTATTTTTGGCTTGAGTATCCAATTTTGATGTTCAACTCTGATGAGGGAAATAAGTCTTTTGTGAGCTTTTTGCTGTGTCCTGCTTGCATTGCAGCGCCTCTCAAGTCCCACTCAGCTCTTGCTAAATTGTGCTGCTAATACTTACAACTGTATTGGATTGTTTTTTACTTGCAGCTACAACAAGCGCATTAATGACATCAGAGAATGCAAAGAAGCTGCTGTGTCACATGCGTAAGTGTCTTATAGAGTTTTTCTGACAGATTTTAGTGTTGGTTTTCTTGAAGTTATGAAGAATGTATAAACAGGATTTGTTGAATACTGAATTAATTGTGTATTTTCTAATGAGATTGTGTACTGATTCTTCTCTTAAATCTGGATTTACTTAATGTCATTATCGATTTAACTTCCCAAGTTTTAGATTATTTTTCAGATTATCACAGTGGAAGCATTTCGTCTATTCTGCAGTTTATTTTTGTCTAGTTACTTAATGTGAATGCAAATGAAATAAAAATGTTTTAGTGGAGTCAAATGCACACTACAAAGTAGAGGCAGAGAACTTGGGTTAAAACTCTACTTCAGGAATATAGAGTGTTGGTGATGGGGATGCCAAATTTAATTGAATCTTATCCTTCAAAATACTGAAGTTGTGAAGGTGCTATGATATGAGCTACCTATGCTTGGGCTTAAATGTTTGGAAAAATAAGATGTTCTGTGGTTAGCATGATGGATGATGTCTTTCTTTGTTCTTTTGATGCAGCGGCTCAATACATAGAGAGAGACGCAAGTTTTTACGTTCTGCACTCAAAGAACTGGCTACTGTCCTGTCTGATCAGCCAGGCCTGTTGGGACCCAAGGTAATTATCGTTCTTATGTTTTGCATAGATGCAAAACATAGAGTGTGTTTCTCAGTGATAACATGACATTTATTTTGTTTGGGAGGAAAAAAACCCTACATTTTACTCTGACAGAAAATCTGCTTAGGTTTTAGGATTCTTTGGTTTTAGAGACTAGTTGCCTCTTCATGTGCACAAGCTATCCAACTGTTGTATATATCTATAAGCTTGTGAACAATTTTTCATTTTCAGGCACTTTTTGTATTTATGGCATTATCCTTTGCTCGTGATGAAATTATTTGGCTGCTTCGTCATGCAGATAATATGCCAAAGAAGAGCGCGGATGATTTCATAGACAAGTATGTTAATTTTTAATATGATACTTTAAATATTTCTGAGAATTTCACAGACAAAATGCATTCGAAGGCAAAGGAATCTCAGAAAAGAATAGCTATATGGAAGAGTTGGGACTGTTCAGAAAATCATTACCTGGGAATATTAAGCTTCCTATCAAAACAGAAAACTAGAAGTATTGTATTAGAAACTGGTGCGCATCAGTGAAAATTCATTTTCTGCAGAAAATGTCTTTATAGAATAAAAATATTTTATAAAATAAACTCATTACAATGTAAACCAGTATTTTCATGCAGACATTACCTATTAATAATATTTTTAAAATCAAAGTATAGGAGGAAATCCCCTTGAGAAACATTCAACTGATAGAAATTGGTTTTAATATTTTGGATGTTTCATATTCGTAAGCTTTCCCTTTTTTTCTCACCTAGACACATAGCTGAGCTAATATTCTACATGGAGGAGCTGAGAGCACACGTGCGAAAATACGGACCAGTGATGCAGCGATACTATGTACAGTATCTCTCTGGCTTTGATGCAGTGGTCTTGAATGAGCTTGTCCAGGTATGGCAAGACTGTGAGTCTGGGTTCTCAAATGCAGGCTTCAAAAAGGACTTCTGGTACAAAATAACTTTATGAAACGCGTCCTGTTTTGTAGATTTTGATGAACATTATGGAATAAGGCAAATTAACTTACTGTTTTAATTCTGGGGTTTAGAGGAGTTGTTCACACAGCAATTATTTGGTTGCTATTAATCAATGTTATGTTTAGAGACAATGAAAAGGGTACTGCCACTGAAAGAGCGTTGTAGAAACCTTCTTGTTTACCCTGACAAAGAAATGAAAGGCTTTCTGAACTGTTTTTGGTTTTATTCCTTAATGACCACTAGATGGAGCCCAAATTATGTGACTAGGTCAGCCACTCAAACTTTACAAGCTTGTACTGTGAAATGAATTTCACGCTTAAAGCGTTACATCAATTACCAGAAGGTGGAATTTACATATTCTACTGTTTGTTTAAACAAACTTTTGAAACAGTTTAAATACCAATTTGTGTAACTGTTTAGATTATTAAATCTAGCTGAATCCTTCAGTTTACTTTCAATACCAAAATATTTGGGGCTTTTTTGCTTATAAATCTATATGCTTACATGTTTACATGTGGTTTTTTTTAGAGTGAAAGAATTTAATATTTTTGACATTTGTCATTGATGTCTGGGAAATAATTTCCTCGATTTAGTGAATGACTTGTAAATGCTGCACAAGTGGCACAAGTGTTCTCCGTTTAGACAGGAGAGTCCTTAGGATCAAACTGAAATGAGTGGGGCCAGAAAATTGGCTTGAATATTAGTTGTAATTAATTCATAACAGGTATCAAGCACAAGAGTAAACAAAGTGAGTGATAATTTGGATTCTTTTCAGCCTTTAAATTAAAATGTCAGTCGTAGGTGGAATTATAAGAAACTTTTGCATTGTTTTATTTAATAGAAATATGAGCTTAGCAGTTTCTGAAACTGCTTTTCATGAACTGTTGCATTTTGTAAAATTTGAAAGCTTAAGAGTCCATCTTTCAGGTGGTATCGGTCATTGAAGTCAGTGTCAGTAAACTGTTGAGAGAGGGTTTTGTGGGAAGAGTTGTTGATGTGGGCTCTGTTACATCCTGCCATGGCCAGATTTCCTTGGCAAACAGATCAGGTGTCTTTAGAGGTCAGAACAATGTTTGGTATCTGATGTATAACAGGAAAACGTTTGATGTCCATTTTGTAAGTTACTACAGCCCGAAAATGCATGGGCATGTTTACTGACAGATTTTTCTGTTTTGAGCAGATGTTGGTTTGGAAGCAAGCTTTTCTAGGTATTTGCCAGCAACCAAAGAATTGAAGTTGAAACCTGTTAAATAGCACTGTTTGAGATGTTCTGTCTATTAAATTACTTTGTGTAAATTTTTGTGTGTTTTGGCGTATAGCTGATAAATTGGGCATGGGTGTTGATATTGTTTCATAAACCAAATTTGAAATAATAATAGCAACAACATTTATTTTAGAATCTTTCAGTGTGCCCAGAGGATGAATCAATCATCATGTCCTCTTTTGTAAACACAATGACTTCACTAAGCGTGAAACAAGGTAAGTTTAAATGAACTTGAGAAAATAGTAATAGAATTGTGGATTACTCTGGAAAGCTTCATCAGTTTTTGTTTCATGCCATCAGTAGAAACAGATAATGGCATAAACTGAATTTGTTCCCTTGTTTCTCTCTCGTTATAGTGTCTGCTTCTTGTTGTGTGTCCCTTTTCCAGGGCAACTCTGTACAGACAGAGCTCTCGAAGAATACTGTTGGGAAATAATCCTGCCTTTTAATTTAGAAAGCATGTTACATGTGTGTTCATCTAGATATTTTAAGTTTTATTAGCATGACTGAGCTGGATTGAAATTCTTAGATAAAAGCATAAGGTTCAGTACCCAAGTAATGCTTGAGTTCTTTGGGGTTTTTTAGAAGGTCTGATATAGCGTATCTGAATTTGTAGTCGTTTTCCTAAAGATTTTATGTTCTGTTTTTTTTCCCTGATGCAGTTGAAGATGGAGAGGTATTTGACTTCAGAGGAATGAGATTAGATTGGTTTAGGCTGCAGGTAAGACTTTATAAATATGAGTGACACTTTACTACCTTAAAATCAAAATATTAAATAAATTACTGCTATTCTAGATTACTCTCACATGGCAAGTGGACGACAGGCTATCTAAGGATTACCTACTCTTCTAAAATCTTAAGCAGATAACCTGCTATATTTTGATGAGAGTTTGTCTGCATTGCATACTTTTTGCAAATCATTCTTTGAAGTGTTTATAACAGTTTGGAAATAGAATGTGTTGAGGATGAGCAGTTTGGTGGCCGTGGACTGTACGGGGTGTGATTTGCCAAGGGGTGGTAGAGACTGTTTAGTGAGATAATAATATTCAGTGAGATCGCTCCTGTGCATTGCAGTAACAGTATCTTCAATTCATGTAATAAAGGGGAGAGTACTGTTGACTGTAAATCAATTGTCTCGAGATTAGATAGACATGTTATTTTTATATGTTCAAAGTACACATTCTTTTTCTTGCTTTCCGAATACTGATTGTTAAAGTGGGGGCTCTGTCCTGGTTCTGGCTAGGATAGAGTTAATATTCACCTGAGCTGGGTGGAGAACTGAAGCTGGTAGCCTGTTTGTGTTTTGTTGGTACGCTTGTTCTACAATTTATCTGTGAATTGGTGTTGTAGTCAAATAACATTTCAGCTTCATGGAAAGGCAGTTAACCTTTCTCAGTCTGTAGTGGAAAGATAAAATAGTCTGTCATCGGCCTCTAAGTACACAGGTACATGCATGCCATAATCACTATTTCACATTTGTATTGGGCAATAGGCATGGGATCTGCCAAAAAAAGCAGCTGTAGATATAACATGAAATTTTTCTTCTGTCTTTCCAGGCCTACACTAGTGTTTCTAAAGCTTCGCTTAGTCTTGCAGACCATAGAGAACTAGGAAAAATGATGAACACAATCATTTTCCACACAAAAATGGTAGATTCTTTGGTCGAAATGTTGGTTGAAACCTCAGATCTTTCTATATTTTGGTATGTAACTAACCTGACTGTATAAGTTTTTTATTATTTGTTGTTTAGTTTGTCATTGCAAGTGTAATTTTTAAATAGCAAACTTTGTATGAAGATAGGCCACTGGGAGAATCAATTAGAATTTCTGGTTTCCATCAGAATTAGTTAGATAAAGGTATTTCTGAAGATCTGTCAGAGAGATTCTTCAAGCAGTCACCTAATTGATCTGCAGTCATTTGAAGATTCTTCCTTAATACATTTTTTGCAAAGGGTGTAAGTTTTTGTAGTGGTTACGTGGCAAACATCAGAATAGAAATATGATGATAATGAGAGACGCAAATAAAATGCAGTAGAAGTGAATGCAGAAAACAAACTTCTTTGAAAGCATGATGCAGTTTTTTTATAAGTTATAACTACAAATCTGACACTAATAGCGTGTTTGATTTGTGTGAAGTAGACTTTATTTGCAGCCAAAATATGTATGTATTCCATTTAAATGTCTCTTTCTGATCAGTTTTTATAGTCGCGCTTTTGAGAAGATGTTTCAGCAGTGTTTGGAGCTTCCCTCTCAATCAAGATACTCAATTGCATTCCCACTGCTTTGTACTCATTTTATGAGCTGTACCCATGAACTGTGCCCAGAAGAGGTAATTTTTAAATATATTGTCTTAGTTATTTTCATCTCTCATCTAAAGTAGAGAGGACTAGAGTTGAACACTGCAAGGTGTTTGTTATGGCAATATAAGATTCGAGGGAGGAGAGTAGTAAAAAGGGAAGTAAGACAAGTAGATACCTTCTTACATGATTCTTCACGTGTAGTTCTTGAAATCCTTTTCTGAAGTGAGTAAGCATTACTCTTTTTGCTTTAAAAAGGTATTAAACAAAGATTAGAAGACTTTCCTGGGGTCGTTCAGGCTTAGATGCTAATAAATCCCATATGCCTATTAAAACATACAAGCAACAGTTTTTCTTTCAAATGGTTCATAAAGTCATCATTAGAAAAAGGAAATAGGAAGTTGGGAGTTCTCAGTGGCTTGTTATAAATTTCTTCAGTAAGATTAAAAAAAAAATCCTAAGTGATATACAGTAATGCAAGTAATGCAAGCATTTGTGTTGGTAAGAACCGGGTAATGCAAGCCCTCTTTGGTTAGAATTAGAAATGAAAAAGTGCAGAGTGTTGCTTAAGGAAATGGACTATTTGTTAAAAGAAGCAGTTTCATTCCTTCTATTTTTATTGTAATGAAATAGATCATTTAGTACATTTCCTGTATGTCCATTGACTTTGGAATTACTCCGGGAGTTAACTTGGCCGGTTTTGTGTAATGCTTATGAAAGTGTGTTTTCATTCTTAACAGTGCTTATCTGAAACAATTAGATGAATAAGAGTTATTGTAATAGGCATGATGTGGGTTTTTCTTATTTAAACAGTAAGTTCTTTTCTGCTAATCTTCATCTCAATATATGTCTTTACCATTATTTTCCCTAAATATTTTGCTTTAAACAGCTGCAAACTCTATTTATACTAGACAACCACTAAAAAGTTTCCAGGGAAAGCTTCCCTTCAGGACAAGAGATGTCTTTCAGAACAATTATAGTAACAGTAAGAAATCATAAGCCAAAGTCCACTGTATGCTAGTTACTGTGAATTCGGCTGCAGCAAGCGCATTTTGCCACAGCCAGCAGAACTTTGAGTTCAGTATCTGAATTGTATGACATAGTAACTAGTGCCATTTTGGACAAATAATCTTTGCTGTACTGTGTACAATGTGTGGCTGTTAGAATGTAAACATGAGTAGTGAAAGAGGGATTTCAGTGAGACAGAGGCTATGCTTGTGCAGATCCAGTGACAAAGGAACTGAATCCAGAAATTAATGCTTCAGGGCTTTGTTAGTGACTTTTTCAGTGGTGTGAAGGACACTTTGTTTTCTGTATAGCTTGAGTAGCATGCTCTTTTTCTCCTAGATGTAGTACTGGTACAAATTAATGAAGAGGAGATTCACAGAAACCTTGAGTATTGGACATGTTAAAATAGACTTGGTCCAAAATTAAACATATAAAAATCTACTTTTTAAAATCTATTTTGCCTCCTTTTATAGAATATGCTTGGCCAAATACAGTAAGAAAACAAACAAACAAACTAATGCTGGAGCTGAGATTATTAACAACTAATTCATTATTTCTCATATTCTGTTTATATGGTGTAATGAACTGTTATCTTCAGTACGGTGTGTCTTGTGTGAATGTTGTAGGGCTAATGGGAAACTAAGTTAAACTCCTTTTTTTTCTTCTTTAATAGCGACATCATATTGGAGATCGTAGTCTTTCCTTGTGTAACATGTTCTTGGATGAAATGGCTAAGCAAGCTCGAAACCTTATCACAGACATTTGCACAGAGCAATGTACGCTGAGTGATCAGGTGAGTGGGGTTGTCTCTATTTTAATTCTCCTTTGAGATTTTTCTCTGTTCAGCTTTCTGACTTATGGTTGTTCCCTGTTCACTTTTTTCCTCTGTTTTGGGTAAGTTTTCTTTTTAAAAAATGAATGGTGATTTGAGGAAGACTTTTTTTTAATTCTAGAATTGTGTAGTTAGCAGTCAAAGGAAGAACATGTGTGCTGAAGTCTCCACCTGGAGCATAAGCTTATTTTGTATTTTAGGGCTGCTAAACAGTTGGATTTTCATTTGGAGGGGCTGTTTCTTTCTCTTTACTAGTTGCTGCCAAAGCATTGTGCCAAAACCATCAGTCAAGCAGTGAACAAAAAGTCAAAAAAACAGACTGGAAAGAAAGGAGAACCTGAAAGGGAGAAACCAGGAGTGGAAAGCATGAGGAAAAACAGATTGGTTGTGACAAAGTAAGCCACCTCTTCTGTTCCTTTTGCCTTGAATTCCATGTCAAAACATGTGTCTTACGCATTGAACGCTTCTTGCTTAATTTATTTGAGTAAGTTTAATTGACTGTAAATACAACAGCTTTGCAGTTTGTGAGCATATGATGCTTCTGTAGCTTGTGTAGAGACTGAATTCTGTTACAGAGAGCAATAGGAATGTGTATCTCTTGAATTTATCCCCTTGGCCGTTTCCTGAGCAGAGAGGATCTCCGTGCTGTAGCTAGGTTTCCTGTATAGTCATGTTAATTGTTGTGGGAGCCCGAGGAGTGGGTGGCATCTTGGATTCTGCCTTGCTGTGATATGGTTAACTAGGTAAAGTACAGGCTGGGCTGGAAGTTCTTGCTGCTGAAAGGCTGCTTGCCTTCAGCTGCTGGGATGGAGTTGAGGCTCCGGTGCCTGTACCAGCTGGGGAAGGTTTCCTTGTTAGTGACTATAGAAAAATTGAAAACACCTGCAAATCAGTAACAAAACCAAAAAACCCACCTGAAAGAGATGAGAGGGAAGATTAATAAATGCAGTTTGGGGTGTAAGAGATAATAGGGGAGGAAAAGATAGAAGATATTGTTAGGAAAGATCAGAGGACAAGATGGTAGAGTCATTAAAGTATGAAGAGGAAGGAAGCTAAGAAAAGGAAACAATAAATGTTTTGTGTTGTGGCTGGGAGTGTGTAAATGTGCATACCACTGAAAAGGAAGTGGTTTTGCTACAGTTGTAACAACCAAACATTTGAGAATTGTTAAAACTAGAGAAGTTGAGGGAAAAGAACTTACTTGTAGTTTAAGATTCCCTCCCTCAATATGTGTTTAGGTTTTTAGTACTGGCTAGTAGCAAACATTAATTGTATTGCTTAGTTCAGTTAGGGGAAAAAACAGACTGTTCTTTCTGAGGGAAAATATACATGTTTTTGTGTATGTGTGTGTGTGTATTTTAAAAGATATATATATATCTCTTGCGTCACTATGTGTGATGCAGATGAGTATGCAGTTGTAGGACGTGTTCTTACCCAAAATACTGTTTTTTAAATAAGCTAGAAAAGTCTCTCAAAGCAGAAAAACATAATGACAGGAAGAGTTAGAGCTGTACCTTCTCTTGAGGCGTCTTCCATCCAGCATGTGCTTTCCACGGTAACACATACTTATGTTACATTAAATATTTTTCTTAATTTCTTGTTGCCTGTTCTTAAAGCCTGGACAAGCTGCACACTGCACTTTCTGAGCTCTGCTTCTCAATCAATTACGTACCAAACATGGTGGTTTGGGAACACACGTTTACCCCAAGAGAATATTTAACGTCTCACCTGGAAATCCGCTTTACCAAGTAAGAAATATTGCAAGTTAGAAGTGTTCATATACAAGATAAGTATTTGCTTATTTGATGTTGGAATTATTGTGTACTTACTACATAAAACTGGTTTTTAAGGGTGCATTGTGAAACTTGCAAGTGAAGTTCAGACTAAAATGACAAATAAGTTCTGTATGCAGACATACACAATTGTTAGTTCCTATTTTAAATCAAAATATATTTAATTTATTTACCAAAGTAGTTGGTAAATACTTCCACATTGTGGGCTGCCTCTGTATATGAGGGGGGAAAAAAGCTTTATTTTAAAAATGCTCAGTGAGTATCTTTACAGTTTCATGAAATTTCTTCTGGAACCACAAATAGAGTTGTCTTTGGCACCTAGAACAATTTTTAAAAGCGCTGGTGTAGTATGTGCATTGATTAAAGTTTTATACTTCCAGATTGGAGAAGTAGTCAGATAAAAGCTTTCAATATAAAATTATTTTTATAGCTGCATCTTTGTTTAATTTTACTAATAAATGCAATTCATTTGTTTCCATATTTTTTTTTTGTTTGTTTCTAAAAGGTCAATTGTTGGAATGACTATGTATAGTCAAGCAACACAAGAGATTGCAAAGCCTTCAGAGCTGCTAACCAGTGTAAGAGCCTATATGACAGTCCTGCAGTCAATAGAAAATTACGTACAGATCGACATTACACGAGTATTTAACAACGTTCTGCTTCAGCAGACCCAACATTTAGATAGTCATGGGGAGCCAACCATTACCAGTCTGTACACTAATTGGTAAGTAATTGTATGAACACTTGTTACAAGTTTTTTATATTCTTTTTAATTAATTAAAAATGTGGAAGTGGAGAAATGGAGTAGTCTGACATTTTCTTAAGTTTCTGATTTTTGCAAGGTTACTTCTCCCAGTACCTGTTAGAAGCACTTTAAGGTTTGCCTGTTGTGAAATTCACTTGTTATAGGGGGAGATGTAGAGTGATACTTTCATGGTTCAACTGATGTATGTAAAGCTTTAGTCTATAGGCTTTGCTGTCCCTTGTCACCCAAGTATACTTCATCTGTATAGAGTGTCTATGAACATGTGTCTTTTCATCTAAAACTTCCTCCTTTTCTGATAAGGTATTTGGAAACTTTGCTACGGCAAGTCAGCAGTGGCCACATAGCCTATTTTCCAGCCATGAAGGCATTTGTGAATTTGCCTACAGAAAACGAATTGACGTTTAATGCTGAGGAATACTCTGACATATCAGGTAAACTTTGATGTTTCTGCTGAGTGTCTATGAGGGGTAGCTATTGTATGCTTGAGTAATGGGAATAACAGCAACCCTTAGAGCTTCCTATTATAGACAGCATTTGTTAACCTTCAGTAGTATTTTAAATACTTTTTATTCGTGCTGCTTCTATGTTTTGAGAGAGGCAGCTTTTCCTACTTCTGATCAAAGTAGGGTGGTTGTATTTTAGCTACAGAGACAGGCGTATGATGTGTTGGGGACTGCATTTTCAGTTCTATTACAAGTTCTCATATCTAAAATTCTACTTTGTGGTAAAATATGTTTGTACAGAAGGAGGAATGTTTGAGGTAGAACAGTTTGTTTTCTTTCTCAGAGATGAGAGCCCTTTCTGAACTTCTGGGACCATATGGCATGAAGTTCCTAAGTGAAAGTCTGATGTGGCACATTTCTTCACAGGTTGCTGAGCTTAAGGTAACCTTGGGAAACTGGTGGGTGGGAAGGCGGGTAGTTTTCTGAGTAAGCTTCCTTTAGGATATTTAGTAGCTATGTTTCCACATGCCGTCTTTTTGAAATGACTGCATCAAACAAAGTGATAAAGCTGTGAATTCTCCTCTTTATTTTGTAGCACGTTTGCACACGCAGTACATGCGTATTCCACAGTCTGTGGGATACGGCAGGTCTTCATGCAGGCTCCGTTGATTTCTGTGTTAGATACCCTAAGTCAGAAGTCAAGTCTCTCTTTATCATCAGTGGGAGGAGAAGTGTTTTTCAAGATGTGTAGGCGCTTGGAAGCGCTTACCCAAGTCTGTTGACTCTCCAACCTTCACATGAAAATCTCAGATGTATCTTAGTCATCTGTAAGGACTTACTTTCTTTACAATGTCTGTTAGCACCTGTTGTTCAGTTTACATGGACGAGAGACTTCAGGTCTTTTTCTTTGTTCATTTCCCTTGGGTTTAGACATATCTTTCCCTCTGGCTGAACAGTATCAGTTTGCTATAAATGTATGTGTTCTGATAAATAAACCCTGATACTTAGAGCAACACAAACAAACTATAGAAGTTGGTGCCATGAAAAAAAAAAAATGGAAATATGAGCATGTCAGGGAAGCTAGCTGCAAGTATATTCAGAACAACAAACAGTGACAGGGCAAGCACTTGGTGCCTACGTAATTAACTCTTTTTGGAAAGAGCTTTTAATAAATTTAATAACATGTACTGTTTTCCCAGGATACTCACACTACTAAAATGTCACTGATTGGCATGTATCTGCTTTTCATATGACTTACTCTTCTAGTGTCATTTCCAAATTTAATTCCAAGTTGTTATTACATCTCATTATTTACAATTTATTTAATCACTAATTAAAATAAGGAGTTCTTGGTAACTATTCATGCATGCTATGTTTTTTAAAATGTACATGAATACTTAAGAGATCTAAGGAACTAACTTTTTTTTTCCCCCCTAACAATTTATTATTCTTCACATACCAAGCCTTTAAAAGTGCATGATTTTAATATATCCCATGTTACTGTTTCAAAGATTTTCTCTCTGTAAACATGGTGAATTTCAGTGCTGCTGAGTTGTGAGGATGTATGATGCCTTAAAAGATTTCAAGTCTTTTATTTAATGTCACAGCTTAAGGAGAGGGGCTGCTCCTGCTTTCCAAGCATTCCCTAACTCTTAGCCATGCACAAAGTGACATCCATCACGTTTCAAGTAAAACACAGAGCCATTGGGCTGATGTGTAGTTGCTGCTGTATTTGTCCGCTAACCGCGGAGGTGTCATGCTTACTCAAAATCAGCACGATTGGTATTGTAACTCTGTGTACTTTTTTAACAAGCTACTTTAACTTGTCTCTGAGTTTTGTTGTTTTCAGATACTGCTAAGGATAAGCAGAACATAATGTAGATCCACATGCACATGACCACATGTTTCAAGGGGGGGAAAAAAAAAAGTAATAAAATGTTCATCTTTTTGGCTGAGATGCAGTTGGCTTATCAAGGGAGCACTGAGAAACATCTGTGTTTGGGGGAAGGAAGCAACAAGAGGATAGAATGGGGAATTTATTATGAGTTGGGTTCAACATGCCTGCTTTGCTTCCCACAGTGGGACCAGGTGTTGGTTTTATATCTGAACTTTAAGACCAGGGTGAGGAGGGGAAGTTTGCCTCATTTAAGTAACTATTTGAACCATATTCCAGCCCGTTCCTTTTAAATCTAAAACTAGTATGCTGGTTATTTCTTGTAAAGCTGAAAGCTTGACTCAGTAACAATGTGCGTGGGCTATTGCCTTCAATCTTGCATTCTGGAGAGCTTTGAGGGATTTAAATTAAAACATCTGCCAAGTTCTGAGACATGGGTTGGTTTAAAATTGCCCATCTTGATTTCAGTGCAAACCAGTCTTGCTTTGACTTTCAGCATAGAAGCACATCTTGCGTGTCCGTGTGTGCACACGTTCCTGGAGGTGGTTAGTTTGCTACATCTTGCAGAGTTTTTCTTTCCTTGCTTCTTACTGAAGATAAAAAGAATGAAAGAGGGAAGACAGAGTGGATTATGGAGACTTGAGCTTATGGAAATAGCGCGACCATGAGACAATGTAATTGAATCTGAGAGGTCTAAGCTGCTGGACAGATCTGCTTTGCACGGGCTACTTGAGTAGGAGGTGGGACTAAACCCACCGCCATTTATTTCATAGCAGCATTATAGTTTAAGTTGTGTTGGTTTTTTTCTCCTGTAGCCACAGGAATATTTACTCTGAAATTTAATTTCCATGCTTGCCAGTTGCTGTGTTTTGCCCTGTTTTCAGTGTGGGTTGAAGTGAAGTAAAATAAAACTACTAAAGCAGTTAGCAGAACTATCAAAGGTCAAATTTTCTCAGATTCTTAGCAGTAGGTTCCTGCAGGTATGTCTCTTCTTAGACTTTATATTCTGTATCTTAAATTACATTCCAGGCTTATAGGGACCTACGTGTTTCCTGAATAGTAGTTTTTCCTGCTTCCTCCTTGTTGCTCCTTTTGTTTTTGCTACCTGTTAATTAAGATGGATTGGCATGCATCCACTTGAAAAATAAAATTATCACTTTGGAAGACCATCCCCAATCCAGAATATCTTGTTTTCTTCCTCCATCTTTCAGTTGTTTTCTACTTTGATATTGTTTGGTATACAGAGCACTAAATGAAGTCGTCTTTAAGAGAAAGGAAATGCTTTCTTCATTTCATGTTCAGAAGCACACAAGATACCTACATTTTCTTAGCTGCTGGTTATGCTCTATCTAAAGAGAGATAATCGTATTTTCTGTTTCTGAAATAGAGTACTTCACATTCAAACTACAAAAATACTTTTTGTAAGAATAAAGTCCATATTTCTTGCTTGAAGAAAGTTTAAAAACACTATTTGGCACAACCTAAGTTCCTCAGCTAGTGAGAAACCCTTTTTGGATTTGACATTTTGTAGATGTGATTATGCAACCTCTGTAATTTAAATGTAAATCTGATACATATTTGGAGAGTGATTTCAGGGAAGTTACTGCATTTACCCTCATGGTACAAGTTGCGTGTATGAGAGCTGTTACACATTAGAAACAGACACATTTTATTTTCTTTTTCTCAAACTGGTATGGAAAATATTGCACTTGAGTTGAACTGCTTCAGGTCAAGGTGTTGGGACTTGAATGAATGTGTTTATTTTTATTTTATATTATAATGGAAGAAAACTTCAAGTAAACTGCACCAAGATTTAATAATCTGACTCTCACTCTCCATTCATTTTTTCAATTTTACCAGCATTAAATTTCTAATCCTTACAGCATAACTAGTGAAAGGAGCAACCCAAAAGAACGGTTTACTTTGTGAGACTGCATTTTTATTGATATATGTATAATAAGAAGCTGAATAGTGTGAGGAGCTAATGTCTGGTTTTACTGACTTTGATTCCCTTGTTTTAAGAAGTTGTACACATTACTGAATATAAAAAACACGTTCCAAGGGATATCTAATCCTCTGCTTTTTGATTCAGAACTTGCTTTTGTGTAGAGCAGTGCCTGACGATAATACTGATACTGGTGTCCCATTAAGAGCACAGTGGGTACATCCGTTTTCCATGAGTTTATTTGCCTCTGTGCCAGACTGAAATATCCTAAACTGTGCATTTATCTTGTTAACATACTGACTTCTATAGCTGACCTGAATCCTTGCTTCTGTTTAGAAACTTGTAGTGGAGAATGTTGAAGTTCTGACACAAATGAGGACCAGCTTTGACAAGCCAGACCAGATGGCAGCACTCTTTAAAAGATTATCATGTGGGTAACTAGCAAGGTTCTACTTAAGATCGAGAATTGTTTATCTTTGTCTTCGTAAAGAAAATGAGAATAATTAATTTCTCTGTATTAAGTATACAGAAACAGCAAAATGTATGTTAGCTCATATAAACTGATGCATCTCTTCAAAATTTTCCGGTCTTCTCATGTACAGACAAAATAAGATTTCAATGACAATTAGCGTGTTGAGCTTTGCGCATCTTTTCAGGGATGATAACACATAGCTATTAGAACAGTAATCTGCAAACCAGGTGTGTAGCTGTAGAGTACAAATCACAGGCTTTTTTGACATGCGTTTCTGATTTGATTCTGATTTGATTTCTGGCTTACATTTTGCAACGTAAATTATTGCATTCTTTGGAAGGATGTTTACATGTAAATAACATAAGTAATTATTTTAAACAAAAATATTATGAAGAGACATTTTTGGCCTCAAGAAAACGCAGATCTAGGGTTAGCATCCAATATTGTCAGCTGTGTGTAATGGAGTTCATTCCATGAGGTGGTTGATGCGATAGTCTTCTACTGAAAATCCCATTGTCACCTCAACTATAAAAACCTGCTTAAGCACTGTTTGATTTGTCTCTTAAGGAATGCCATTGTTTCAGTACCTTGCGTTTTTCACTATTTTGCTAAATGTTTTCTTTCTCTTTCTTGAAGAATTGAGCTTGTAAGCATCAACAGATTCTTGTTAACTTGTTCTTTTTTTCTCTTAGCTGTTGACAGCGTTCTGAAGAGAATGACGATTATCGGTGTTATCTTGTCTTTTCGATCCTTGGCACAGGAAGCACTTAGAGATGTAAGAAATAACATGTTCTGAATAACTTTAATTGTATTTAATTTACTGGAATGATAGGCTATTTGAAGCTTCACTATTTAGGAATGCTACTTTTTAAAAGACTGGCACTCAGTCATAACTGAACTTTGAGTTGCAAGTTGGGAGTAGGAGAATCTACTTTTTGAGGACTTTTCAGAGAAATGTTACAGTAAAACATACAGATTTTAGTTTGAGCATGCCTCTCAATGTTTTCTGTGTTAATACATTTTAAAAGCTTTCATTTCTCTCCGTTTGCAAACAGCTTGATTTTGCTTTTATTAGGCCTTAATATCTTAAATCTACAAATTCATATGCTTAAAATAAAAACTCATGTTAAAAATAAAAAATTACTAAGTCCAGTAAAATAATGGTAGTGTCTAACTGATCTAACTGTCTAACATGGGAAGTACTTTTTCTCATTTTGTGTGCGTTTATGTCTCTTAGGTCTTATCCTACCACATTCCTTTCCTTGTAAGTTCCATTGAGGACTTTAAAGATCACATTCCAAGAGAGACTGACATGAAGGTAATGTTTGGCCCAGAGGGTGATGGAGTCATTTTTGGAGCTCATTGAAAATATGTGAAGGGCAAGACTTCTGTGCTTATTGTGAAAAATCCAGAAACAAAGAACGCTCTTTTTTTCCCAAAGAGCTAAGTAGTTGTGCATCTGCAGCCTCCTAAAGGTCTTGGGGAAAAAAAAAAACCACCAACTGATATGATAAGCACATGCCTGTGATCACATTTGAGAACCTTCATGGAAATTAGAACAAAACTTATCAGATGTTGAAACATGACTAAGCGATAAAGGGAAGAATACTGAGCTGCTTCATAATGTGAGCTGTATAACTGGTAAAACTAAGTGTTTCCAGGACTCTGTGTACACGGTTGGAGCTCTACACGTGCGATAGCTACAAGTCTGATTTTGACCTTAAATGGAAAATTCTTGTGAACCCACTGTCTGAAAGGCTTGGAAAAAAGATAGCAACTTAAGTAAGGTGCCTTGCTTCTGAATGGTAGTATGTTTCCATCCAGAAACCCTTGTTGGTACATGACTTGTCTTCTGTACACATATGCAGCGTAGCTGCAGCCTAGCTGGTTTTTTAATCTCTCATTGCAACTTAGAGCCTATGAAGGTTTTCATGCTTTTTAGTGGTATTGTGGCAATTTGATTTGCAGAAAATGTGTAGTGAGATGCACATTGTGCAACTTCTGATGCACTTTTACAGAAACAATTTTTAGAAACCTGCTCTTGAGCAAAGTACAGTTTTTGAGGGCCACAACATGTTGTTATTCCTGAAGTTTATGTTCTGCCATTTACTCTTGAGGAAAGAAACTTAAGTTCTGTTGTATATGAAGATTCAGTAAATAAAAAACATCCTTCTGCGTTTTAAAAGTACGTTACAGAACAGTTGAGAGTCCGTTATGGTGGGCCTCATGGTTTCAGAAGACAAGGTTTAGCAGTCTTGTCTGAAAATGTGTCAGAGGTTGCACGAAGAATATGATAAGTTACTGAAATTTCACACGGGTGCTATTTCACTCCAAAATATAATCACGTGCTCTTTGAAACTTGCAATGTTGATAAACCAGCCATGAATGCTATATATCCCAGAAAATGCTGTAAGTCATAGAACAGTAGAGGAATCTTGTGAAAATGCTATGGAAAATTGACTTCAAGGATACTGGCTCATGATAAAAATAAATTACATGAAAATGATGCAAGTTGCCTTTGCACTTCTCAAGAAAAACCTTTCTAAAATTCTCACCTGGAGTTACAGAGAAAATCATTGATTACCAAAGCATCATGTTTCATTATTGAACTTGAGGAATCAGCATGCAGAAGGGATGAGAAGGGAAGTTCACTGCTTACTTTGCTGATCTTTTCAGAAAGCATCTTAGACCCTCTGGTATCAAAGGGGTGCTGAAGAATAGGGTGGGATAAAGGCTCCAATCATAATCACTGAAGACAGTATTTTCCCATTGATATTTCTAAGCTGACAATAACAGGTCGTTCTAAACATCTCTGGATTTCTAAAGACATCACTGAACTCATTTGTGTCAGCAGATACGAGAAAGCATATTACTGGCTGCTTCTCTTGTGGAAGTCACTGGAGTAATTTGCAGTCACTGGAATAATTGGATGGCAAAAAAAAAAAAAAAAGCTATCTGCTGCTGAATAAAACCACGCTGAGGAGTTTTCTCTGCCTCATGCCATGTAGCACCACCTAGCTGCCTCTGCTTCTTGTAATTTTTCACTGTTGGCATTCTGAGACGCTGTGATTCTTAAATATACCTATTTTGTGTGTGTGTGTTTCTAGTTCAGACTGTCTGAATAAATTCTAGTGCTGTGGTACAGTCCACCGTGCTGGTGTCCACATGGTACCGACTGTCGATGTCAGGTCTTGCGGCGTGGTATGATGCCGTATCAGCTTGTTTGAGAGTACATAGCTTGCCTGGGTAATGTTGGAGGGCTGTGCATGGAGAAGGAGCCAAACCTATGTAGACTTGTGCATAGTGCCCACTGGGAATACTGGGAGCTCTGGCATGCACTACCCCATAACTCTGCCAGAGCTTTATCTTGAAAACAGCTTGTTGGAAGGGCCAGAACTATGTTAGGAGCCTGCTAACAATTAAACCCTGCGGACAATCAGCAGCTCATTGTCTGAGCTTTCTCCTGGCCTTGTCACATACAGCAGTGCAATTGTAGGCAACAAGGGCTTCTTTTGGGACAATAAGGCAGACTTTTTTTTTTTTTTTTTTTTCCCCCCTTAAATGAAGACATGTCAACAGACAGATCTTTACAAGGCTTTGTACAATGGATTGGGACAGTTGCCCAATTGGGCATATTTTAGGATGTAATAACATAGTTATTTTCCTCTGTACTGAGTTTACCAGGCGGAGCATAAATAGCTTTAAAGCTGTTGATGAAATAAATACTTGTTACAAAATGTTATTTTTATTTTAGTATCCCTGAAACTTATGATTTGGGGTGACCGGCCAAATGGGAATTTATTCTCCTTTTATTTGGTTGGTTTTAATATTAAAATGTTGGGCTATCTATACAGGCTTTTAGAAACAGGCTTGTATTGTTCCACTGTTGCCCCTTAACCAGTTTGTTGTGAACCAGCTCCTGTCCAGATGCTCTGTAATTCTTTTAATGACTGTACTCAAGCTAATACCCTATGTCCTGCTGACAGCATGGCACTGTGCAAAGAACATCGTATGCTTTTCATGTCAGAACTTGCCCTCAGGTAGCCAGTCTGGAGCACATGAGTATGAGCATACGTGCAGCTGACCCAACTACATGTGAGAATTTATAGGCAAAATGCAAAACTTCTCAAATATTAACAGCAGTAAGATACGTTGCTAGCATGTTCTGTAGTCCTTTGTATTTGATATAAACCTGTTTTTGCAGAGATTGAGCTGAACTACAGCTTCAGATACTTTCTCCAGGATGTAAATTGGGAAAGAGAGAAGAGCTATGCTGAACACTTCATAATGGCAATGAAAGATGCAGCCTGGGACAGGCTGGAAAATGGAATATATTTTTTAGTTCCTCCAAGTGTTAAGGCCACTTAGAGTCTAATTTTTGGCACTTGGAATCACTAGACACTGAATCTGTATCAAACTTAAATGTTGTAAGATTTTTACCTTACTGTAGTATTTCATCAGGTTGGGACTTTAGGCTTCTGTCGACAAATGCTGTATTTGCAGATGTTAGCTGATATGTTAGAGCTGGTAGAAAAAAATCTCTTCGTTTCTTTTAAGCAGTGAAAAAAGATGTAGAAACAGCTAATTGGAAGTCAGGATGTTTGCTTTGGAGGTAATGTAGAAAAGTAGACAAGCTTCATTTGGCTTGACAAAAAGAAATCACAATCTAGCACACAAAGTACTGGCCCAGCTGTTCAGCGTGGGTTAGAAACAAACAAAAGTCTCTTCATCTTGTTTTAGGCAAATCTCTGAAATTCCTTAGTGCCTCAGACTCTAATATGAACTTTTTAAACATGACAGCAAAACTGTGCTTTATCATGTTTACACAAAAAGCATTTAATGTTGTCTTTTTTGTAATCTTTCTTCTGGTCCTCAGGTGGCAATGAATGTATATGAACTGTCATCAGCTGCTGGATTGCCTTGTGAGATTGATCCTGCCTTGGTCGTAGCCTTGTCTTCCCAAAAATCAGGTAAGAAGTTAAAACTTTTTTTTTTTTTTTAAAGTGTTTAAAAAACGAAAGGAGACAAGATGGGCAGAAAAATAAATGCACACAGGCATGTTTAAAGTGTTAGAAGACTTTTATTTCTTGGGTCCTTCAGTGAACTCCATACATGGCATAAGAACACAATTTATTTGTGCCTGCTGATGTGTTAGCTTGAGAATCTTGTCAACCACGTGTGATTTAACTTGTTGACCTAGAAAAGAATAACGAGTAGATGCCGAAGGAGCTTAATAGCTAATGGTGAAAACTGCTGTAATTTAAGGACAATGAAAATAGGACTGTTATTGTGAGGAATGACCACATAATCAGTTCTGTGGTGCAGATGTGTAACATAGCCCTGTCAGGTAAGGAGGCATTCGGAGCTGAAATGCCAGCTGAATGCACTTCATGAATTTCACAACATTGTGTTACTGGTGTGTTATACAAGTGTTAACGCGGCACTTACAAGGGGAAACAAGGTAAAATAAACATGTATAATGCTGTCCTCTTTAAGCCACCACTCTCTAAGCTTTTCTTTTTTGTTTATTCTGGCAGGTTCAAAATCATGAATTAAGACTCTTAAGTGCTTTTTGACAGTCTTCAGCTTTTTTCCCTGTCTTCCTTACTGAGCACTCTATTGCTTTTTTTTTTTCCCCCATATATAATGGAGAGTTAATGTTGTAATCGGATCGTGATTTTAAATGCTATCTAAGTTGCTTTTTCTTGCTTTGATAGTAGTTATTTTGGGAGGGGAAAATACAGCTAATTCCAAGGAACATTTTATTATTCAAGTTTAAGTGTCAAGCACAATTTATTTGCCTACCTTAAAAGGAAAAAAGTGTATTTGTTTTATATACGTTATATGTGCAATATACGTGGATATGTATCTTTGAAACATAGCTAGTATCTCAAATAGCATTTAAAATGGATCATTTTCACTGTAGTACAGCTGTGAAATGTTTAAGCTGTGGGTAAATAAGATGGAATTTCTGTAGATTTTCTTGATTGGTTAGGATCTTGTATTTTGATTCGTACCTTTGCAGTTCAGTGTATTTTGGGTTTAGTAATTTAGTTTGTACAGATGTAAGTACTGTATTTCAACAACTGTTGACTTTTTTTTTTTTAAACTAATCTTGTGCGAATGTGTGGTGATGCTGCTGTAAAAACCCTGTGTCTTTTGGCATGACTGACATAATATTCCTCCTTTCGCAGGACAGACATTGAATTTGTTGTTACATTGTTAATGGATTTAAATTTTGGGTTGGTCAAACATTTTACATTCTAAACTGCCTGCATTTGAAGGAAATAGTTTATGATTACTCCTTTAGTTAAAGAACTTTATTGTTTTTGTTTTTAGAAAACATTAGTCCAGAAGAAGAATATAAAATTGCTTGCCTTCTCATGGTGTTTGTGGCAGTCTCCTTGCCGACCTTGGCTAGTAATGTGATGTCTCAGTATAGCCCTGCCATTGAAGGTAAAGTAGACTCAGCTAAATATTTGCTGTGAATTCTTTCTTCATCATAGTCCTGGTAGTTTCTTGACTACATTTGCTTTAAATATTTAATTGCATTTTGTAGTGAACAAAATTTAACAATCAGTTAGCCCTAATCCAGGGAAGTTCTCCTGAAAGTTACTTTAAAAAGCATTTACTTAACTCTTGTTTGAGATAACTTTTTGTGAAAAATGAGTCTTCTACATGAAATTTTAAGAGCAGTTGAGATACTGTAGGGGGCAATCTCGTACTAATGTGTGGAGTTGCTAGAGCATACATTCTACATTAATTTGTGAGACATATTATGCAATGGTATAGGTGTTTTACTAATCTTTATATTGGCTTTGAGCCACTCATACAAGGTGTCTTTTCTATATTTAATGTGCTGTTCATATTACTAAGCATAAAATTTCGAAAACAGAATCTGGAAGGTGTAAGCTGTGAACAGAATTACATCCTGCACAGTAGTTCAACTTTCTTACTTTAAAAAAAAAAAAAAAAAACAAAAACAAAAAATTGCCTCAAGGAAATTCTTTGCATGTAATCCACAAAAAAAGTTCTCTTTCAGACAAAATTAAGTTAAAAAATAAATGACTAACAGAACTGTTCCAACACATACAAAAGTCACCTTTCAGCTGTTCAAGCTATTTCCTTTGTGCTGTGTAGCATGGCTCACATGAAAGACCGTGTTTATTCTGCATCCATTTACTGGGTACAGCATGTTTTTTTCCATTTTTTTTTTTTAAGTTGCATTATTTTTCATCCACTCAAAATTTAACTGACATAGTATGTCTAAATTGACTTCTGAAAACTTAAAGTACCAGGAAAAGACCAAAATTCTGAAAGCCTTCTGTATCACTTTGTGTAGTATGCAAATGACATTTTTTGAGAAACGCCAAGATTGTTGTTTTAAATAGAGTTAATAAATGTTTTCTTCAGTTTTGAGAGATTAGGGATCTGTTAACTCTAGTTGTATTTTAAACAGATATCATAGCTTTTTGCCAATTGCTAAAAAGTTGGATAAGTCTCTGATATAATGAGTATAACTTGAACGTTGATTTGAAAAGTTACAAATTTTAAAGGTAACGTAAAAGAAAGGTTTTAAGTTTATAACTACATGAAATAAACCCTCTGGAAGTGCTTTTGCTACCATTACCTCCTTCAAAAGCATCTTACCTACTGTTGAGTCTCAAATATCAGTTTTGTACTACTTGCCAGGGGGACAGCACTAAAAGTTTCTAATGGTGATTATATTTTCACGTTCACACCTCTGCAAATTTATTTCTACGAATGTAAGTCAGGCTAGCCAGAGGTTCTCCAGCTGGTTAGAGCTGCAGGTTTGCTTTCCTCAAACTCCTCTCTTCCAAGTCTTTGTCTTCAGGTTCTTAGCACCTGAAACAACAGATAATTCTTATCTTCTGCCTGTTTTATACCATGTAGCTTCCATATTCCAGTTTCTGTGATTCCATTTACATTCAGTAACTCTTAACATGAAATCAGGCAAAGTCTTGTTTCAGAGTGGATTCTGAAAGTTAGAACAGTTAATAAGATCTCATAAAACTGTGACTGGAGAGAAGTTACATCTAGAACTCAAAGAAGTCCGTATTAGGAGTTGCTACTGGTTTTATGAGATGTAGCCTCTGTATTATGTAACTCTTTACTGAGTGGGCTCTTTTTTTTATTGAGAGGAAAAGAGTCTGGTAAAAGAAATACATAAAATATACTCTCGTTACAAAAATAACTGAGCAAACAGAATATACCTTGTCAGTCCTGCCTTCCTTGCATAATACTACTTTTTGTTGTGTTCTGCCCTTATTGTAGAACATCTGGCTTTAGACACTTAATATAGATGCTATTTCCAGAATAAGAACTTAATAAATGCTGCTTTTTATGAAGTATATTCCCTGGACAAATCCTGAATTTATCCATCAACAAGTCACAGATTTGAAGGAGTTTCAGCTTTCTAGTCTGGCAAGATGTACCTTGCAAATACAGACAGTTCTTGGACAGCTTTAGCAATGTCTGTGTTCTCTCTGCCTACTTCAAGATCAAGCCTGTTTTTTCCACTAGCTCCAAATAAAGGCTCAGTCTTGAACAGACCTTTACTTTTGTTCCCAGTAAGAAATCTGAACTGCTGGTCAAATATCAGTCTAGAGGACTAACTTGTCGTCTAGAGGCTAGGATGGAACACGAGTCTGCAAGAGACAGCCTTTTCTAAATACTTGAAACCTGTCGCAGGTTGGAAGACAACAATTCCTTGGCTGAATTCCCTTGCTGATGCTTTTTCTACAGTCTTGGAGACATAAAAATGAAGTCAGTTCAAGAACAAATATAAAATTAAATCAGCAGAATTCAGCAGAACAGATGTTCTTGACTGATGTTCAAGGAAAGTGGTGATCTGTTCTTTTTTTTGGACTAGCATATTCATGCATCAATATTTAGTTGAAAAATAGGAGACAGAGTAGGAGTATCAGCTCTGGGGGGCCTGCTGGTGGAGATGCACAGGGATCTTTGTTGGGACCTACTAGTCAGCATATTCATAGATCTCCTAGAAGAAGGGTATGAGTGAGGTGAGAAAATGTTCATATGTGAACTTATTTGAGGCTATTCGAGGACCATTACGCTGCAGAGAGATATGACACTGAGTAAATTGTGCAATAAAATGACAAAAATAATTTTAAGTGAGGATAATAATATGCATGGGCGGGGGGGGGAAATCCATTTTTCTCATGTAGAGTGATGAGGTTTGGCTGACCTCACTCAGGCGTGATCTTAGCATTCTGATAAATGACTGAATGACAAAATGAGCTCAGTGCTCAGCAATGGTCAAAGAATTGGTGAGAATCAGTGTTTGCATGCTTGTACACTGCTTAACGCCATCAAAGACCTCCTCCTTCCATATGCTTGTGGCTTTCCCATTATATTTGCCCAGGTGTCTGTTAATTTTGTTTTAAAGTAATAGATTTGACTTAATTTTCCTAAAAGAGATACCAGGCTTGCAGAGAAGTAGTTCTTCTGCTCACTTGGAAAGCTAGTGTCATTTAATCACCTTCCAGGCCTCTGAAGCCTGGGCGAATTCTGGGCAAGATGTTAGGTACAGCAGTTAGCAATTTGACAGTTGTGTTCTTGAGTTCCTGTAGATCTCTTGGTTAAATGCTGGCTGGGCATCACAACTTGCTCATTTACGTAGAGGGGAGAAAAACAACCAATTAGCTTGAAAAAAAAAGTCCTGCTTGCGCATGTCTTTTTAGCCTAGTCAAGTGGTAATACTCACAAGTTTTGTAGAAGCCAAATAAACTTCCAATATATTATTTTTCCTTTTTTCTAAAAGCCACAGGGATCTTTGTCAGGTGGTTCTGTCCATTACAGCATTCTGAGGGGAAATCTGTACTTCTGATGGCTTTCCTGCTACCACGCTCCAAGTACCAGCACTTTGCTGTTGTTGTGTAAGATGCTAAAAGCTGATCTTTCCTTGAGCCAAGTCTGTTTACTCTTTGATGTTTTCCAGAGAATGCTGTCATTTTCAAACGTGATGCTGAGGTGATTTGTATATGTTTTTGTTTAGGGCATTGCAACAATATTCATTGCTTGGCAAAAGCTATCAACCAGATTGCTGCAGCTTTATTTACCATCCACAAGGGAAGCATTGAAGACCGTCTAAAAGAATTTTTGGCCGTATGTATAACTTCATTTCTAGAGCTAGCTCCTCTAAAAAGAGGGGAACTCTCACCGCCTCCCAATGCCCCTCAATTCATATTTATACACAGTCTGGCTTGCACAGGCCTGTCATTAAGTTATCAATGTGCTTGTCATTGCAAATATTACCTTTACAGCAGCAATCAGCCATGAGTAATCTTAATCACAAGGGTGTGCGATAAAGATTTAGCTTAGTATGAATGAGTATTGATTGACCAACATTTGTTCCTGTAGCAATATTGCTTCATAATAGTTGTAATGTTACTTATTTTTCCTGTTATAGATTGCAGAGGACCTAAAGTTATTGTATAATACAGTGCTGATTTTGATTAGGAGAAAATCAGGTGTGGATAAGTTATTTTTTGAGATCTAGCAGTAGATTAAAATTTATATCTTAACAAGAAAAGTTATCTGTTGACTTCAGGAAGTTTTTTCAAATTCAAATGGAAAATGTAATATTGATGTGGGATGCAATGCAATTGATTTCATATAAATCTGGTTTTGGTGCACAAGAGAAAAGCATATTGTTAATACAAGTCTATATGTAGGTTAAACTTAGTAGTAGTCCTTTAGCAATACTTAACTGTGTGTGATGTTGGAAAATAACACAGTAAATCAGTACAAGAGTCATGATTTTTTTTTTTCAGTATAATCTTTAGTATTTTAGCACGTACCGTCTCTTACATTGTGTGGCCCATGACTGGAAAAAGAAGTGTGCAGTGCATATAAAATCAAGTTTCTGTCTAGCAGACTTTTTCCCATTATGTGCTGGACTCTTTAGTTTATTTTGCTTTTTCAGAGAAGGTAACACCAGGGCGGCTTTTGAGTTGCACCTTTTGACATGTCTCCCCTACTTAAACAGGAACTGTGTGAGAGCAGTGTGTTACAGGGATATTTGGGAGAGGAGTTTTTATGTTTCAGAGTGAGTTGAAGATCAAAGCTTCTGAAATCTTTGGTTGGTGCTTAAGAAAAACAAATGACAAGGCCTTAGGTGGTGGTGATGCATTTTAAATACATTTTGTTGTCGTGCCCGAGTAGAAATAGAATTTTTAAAGTGACTCTTAATAAGCCAATACTTGAAGGGAAACTAAAGGCTGAAACAGCAGCCTCACTTGCATTTTTAAAATTGTTTTTCCTTTTGAGAGATTCTTGATTTTTGGGGTTTGGCCTTGAAATATGAAAAAAAAAAAAAAAAAAAACTCTTCCCTCCCTTATTTTAGGTGCCTTACACACTTACAGGGGTGGGATAATAGTAACTTTCTGTAACTAGAAGTCCACAGAAGCAATTTTTCTTTTTTCTTGTTTTTTTCCTTATAAGGATCTTTCATTTCTGGAAGTTCATTGCATTTTGTAAAACAGAAAAAAACCTTTGGCCATTGACCTTGTGTAATGCAGCTGCAGGCTGTAAAAGATGAAAGAGAAATGGTTGTGTCAGTTTGCATACATTTGACAAGTGAAGGAAACCAGTATAGTTTTGTGTGATAAAAACACTTTTGGTATGAGGTATGCATTTTTTCAGTGTTTATGAACTGGTTTCAGACCACTGCTTTTACTGCACAGACCATGACTTGATGGTTCAGATATTCTGATAATCTTTTTTTTTTTCTAACACCTTTTATACATCATTTACTCTTAGTCTGAAAGAAAAACATTTCTCTTAAGAAGAAAATGTACTGCTGGGGATGATCTACTTTCCTGTCAACGTTAATTAAATACAGGAAAAAGTTTACTAGGTTACTTAATACTGCTGAGTGTCTTCTAAGATTATTTGGAAGTACGCACATTCACTTTGTAGTATAAATTGATTAATGACAGTATTCGTTCAAGAGGAATCATGGTTTAGATTTTCAAGTTAACATTTTGAGTTGAAATCCATTTCAGGTAAATGTGATTTAGGCACACTGCCATTGCTTGGTGTGAGGGTATACATGATGATTGTACATCTGAAAGTTGAAAAGAGTTGGGTTTTTTCAAGTTTTTATAAGGCATGAAAACATGGGTTATCAATGCATCTGCAAATGAAGTATTTTACCGAATTCTGTTATCCTGAGTTTGTAAATACCCAAGTATGTGTTACAGATTTCTAGGATATCTTTTAAAACTAGTATTGGAGGATTGCTCATGGTCTGATAAAATACTATTCATTTACATTTAGGATGGCATTTCTTCAATTAAAAATATAGAAGGTAAAACTTACTTTGTCCATCTATTGCAAAATGGATATAACTTCAAGCAATAAAAACTCCAATCACTTTAAATCTTACCAAGAAGCATTAATTTTATATGTATTTTGGGAAGGACAGGGAAAGTAAGAGCACGTATTGCTTATTGAACATTGCTAGAAACAAACAGAAGCGGCTCACTGAGACTATAGCGCAGTGATGGTTCATGCGTTCAGGATTACGCACCTTCCTTGGCAGTGATTAGCACACCGCAGTGGCTGTTGGCTGGGATATTGATTTCTTCAGAAAGGTTTTGTGTGTGTGTCTATAGCAAGGCAGCAGAAGACAACCAATGCATTGTTTTATTGATTGCTTTGAAATACTCATTTTTATGTAGCTTGCATCATCTAGCCTACTGAAGATAGGCCAGGAGACGGACAAAACTACTACAAGGAACAGAGAATCTGTTTACCTACTACTAGACATGGTAAGCTTTTGTTTATTTGTGTTAGTAACTTCAGGAATGGGCTCCACGTTGCGTCATTCAACAAGGGGGTCTGGGGTGTCACTTTGTGTGTTGTAGCTCATCAACCAGTGGAAATAATTTTATGTCATTCTTCCTGGCATTCTAGTGTTGGAAATTGTTTTCATTCCTCCGATACACACACACATTTTTACCATCGTCCTTCGTCTCATAGAACATTGTGTCACATTGTTCAGACCATTTTCATTGATCATTTAGTACATACAATGTTAAAATGAAATTTCACATTAGAGAAGCACTCTTCAGAGTTTGTGGGTGAAAATCCTCTCTGCTTGAAGGTGATTCTTTCCATAATTTTGTCTGTTGGAAGTGGCAGGAGTCCTGTATGACTCTGTCTATATAGGAAATCTAAATGACCAGCGTTGAGAAGTGGTGAGTTTATAGCAACGTGTTTCTCCCCGACGCTTAAACTTCGTATTCTTTCGTTTTGCTCTGAAATCTGAGAGTGGTGTGGTGGTGCAGAAGTACCTCCATGAAACAGATGAGCAGCAGCAGGCAGTAGAAGGTGTTCTGCAAAACCTTGTGTTTCTGCTATGTTTCAGATTGTGCAGGAGTCTCCGTTCCTGACCATGGATCTCCTGGAGTCTTGTTTCCCTTACGTCTTGCTGAGAAACGCATACCATGCTGTCTACAAACAAAGCGTCACCTCCTCTGCCTAAGTATCTACCTACTGGAGATAAGACATAGCACGTGTCTATGTGGCCTCAGTTTTATCTGTAAACTGTGGAGCTATTTTACTTCATGGCCTGATGAACAGTTTTGTGGATTATAAACTTTTTCCATAAAGTTGTATTTCTGATCAGTGGTTTCTTAATATGGTTGTACTACAATATAAGCTTGGTTGATTTTAGGTTGCACATTCATGGAGAATCTTTTTTCTCATTTCTTCCTTTTTTTTTTTTTATTTTTTTAATTTTTACTTTAAAGCTTCAGTTATGTTTAAAAAAATACTACTTCTGCTATATGTTTTTTGATATTGATCATGCAAAACAAAAATTGCTTGTTTATTTCCCAGAGGAAAAATGTATTTAGTGATTATTTTAGATAGTGTAGCTTTCATCTGTGTGTAAATTATTTCATATAGGGAGAGTTATAATCTTGTACCTATTGTTCTTATTGAAAACAAATATTGGATGTGCATTTCTGTGAAGTAATTACAGCATTTCTAGTTTTATTTTGAAACGTTCACCGATCTACGTACTATGACACTATCTAACTTTAAAAATGTTATAGGACTGCTTATCCTTCAGACAGCGATCCTCTCCTGATACTCTTAAACAACAGCAAGTGGTGTTGTTTGTATAAAGCATAGTGAAAATTTTTTTTTAAACTAACTTCTGTGGTGCCCTGTTGGCATTAACACTACCATTGTACCCTGCTGTATAATAAACATTCTTACACATTTATCACATGTTGATAAAATGTTAGCCCTTAACCACTTTTTATATGTTTTAAATTTTTGAAATTCAAGTGTACCTTCCATAACATACAATAAACACTAGACTGTATTATCTGTAGGTGAATTATTTTTAATATAAATGTTGTCCTAGTATTTTAAGCTTAAACTGTGCTGTTGTGCATTGATTTACATCTCACAGGTCATTAAATATCAATCCTTAGAGCTTTTATGTGAAGACTTCTTTTAATCCTTCACCTTTTGGCTTCCGCGATACTGAATCTTGTAAAAAGTTGGAAGAAAGAATTAAAAACAATGTAAAAAGTGTCAGTTTAGTGCCATTATCCTTTAAATCTTAATTTTGCATAATAAAGCGCGAAAAGCATGTAAGCAGTACATAGCGACGGCAGTTGTACCCATAGAAATAAGTGTATTGTTAAAGTATAAAACTTGAAATAATCATAAAACGGGAGAGCGTTGCTAAGCCCGTAACATCAGGCGTGACTGAGACAGATGTATAATAGGCCTTTTTTTGTCAGTGGTGCAAATTGGCACGCGGGACAGCCTTGGCTCATTTAGCCCGAAAGCTGACCAGATGGTCGTGCTCTTTAATCCGCAGCGTATAAAAGCTGTGTGTTTCGCAACAGGCTCTGGACATTGTATAGAGCCCCTGTTCCTGCCGCAACTTCTGTGCGTGCTGGTAACTTTTCTGTTCTGAAAGAGCTGTTGTGTGCTCCGTTACAATAGCTTCCTCTGTCCAGAGGAAAAAAGTACTGGAATAAAATTGTCCTAAGGAAGTAAGACAGTACATCCATATTTTTCCTGATTATGCATTTTCTGTTACAGCCATGGAACTGTTTTTAAATTGATAATTTAGTATCATAAGGACAAAGTTTGTTCATAAAGAAGTTAGACTGAATGTGAGACTTAAGAGTTCTGTAATATTTATCATCTAATACGTTCAAATGTCTTGATTTTAATTAAGATTTTGATTGTAATGTAGCCTTTTGTGGAAAAATAATGCTTCTTTTCAAGACTGACTCTTGAAGAACTCAAGTTTAAGAAATAACCTATTTTGTGTGTTTAATCTTTTTAAGTACAAAGCAGTTGTGGTTGGTTGTTTACCTCGGAACCCTGTCAGCGTTCCGCTGTCTGAGTGGTTGCTGACCTAGGCCCAGAAAATAGGTAATCTCTGACAACCACGAGTGCCGTATCTCTGCAAGAAGCAACTTCTGATGAGGTCGCATTAGATGTAGCGGTGAACCTTTTAGACTCAATAGCTTCTGTGGGAGCCCTTACACGCTTGCCTGTGCTGTCTGGCACACAAATCCCTGAGGTGATGTCTTTCTAACTACCTTTCCTGGAGGAACTCGGAGCAAGCTCAGAACCAAACCAAAGAACAGGGAAATTGGGGGAGAATGATGTGGGCTCATCCATGTATTGCTTGGTTTTTGGAGTGGGTTTGGAGGGGGTTTTGGTGAGGGTGGGGAGGGTGTTATTGCATTGTGCTTGCTTGCTGTATTTCTATTATTTCTGGTTTCAGCCGAGCTACCACAAAGCTATTTAGAGCTCAGACCTGCTTGTGGAAGGCACCTGTGTCCATGTGCTACACAAACCATAATAAGCCTCTTCAAGAGAGTTTGTTGGGGAAGAAGGTAGAGAAGGAATTCTTCCTCTGGAGCTGGCAACACCGTGTCCACAACTTAGTAAGTTCAGCTGTTGACACTGTATATTGAGTCATCTCAGGTGGCCTTTTGTGAATTTCCAGGAGTGCGTGTAATTCCTGGAGCATGAAGCACAGTCGGCCGAGCTGGTTCCGTATGGAGTGAGTTTGCATCAAATGTCTCATGCTCAGGGGAGGGCTCTGCCTCATGCAAGAGAGGGTATGGAAGAAGAATGTCTTGTTGCTGCTCATAAAGCTTTTTTTTTTTAATTTAAAATTTGTGTCCATCAGGACAAAAGACAACCATTGAAAATGATGGCTACTGTCAAACCTCTTTTGCTGTAGCAATTGGTTTTCGAGATAGGAAGAGGAATTGGTAACCAAACTGACACATGGAGCATACTAGTTTGATGCACTGGAGAATGGCGTTCTCCCCAGAAAATGTTGAAATGAGGCCGGTGATTTAAGGAAAGACAGGAGCCTTCTTCAGCAGGTCATCATGGGCTTGTATGACTTTAGAGCTTATTCATTTCAGATTCAAGAATTCGTGACTGTAAGTAAGTATGCCTTGCCTCTAAACTGTATTTTGCCAAAAGTTTCCCTGCTTCTGGGATCCAGTATGATGATTCATACTAAAGAGCGAACTCGCAGTTACTTAGCAGTCACTGTTACAAATTCAGTGAGTAAGGGTTTGTGTGAATAATGCAGTAACATTTTTTAGGTGAATTGCACAGTCAAGCTGATCCAAACTCAAAGCTAAGTTTATAGGTGTGGCCAATTATCTTGGCGAATGAATAAAAGAGTTTTTTAGACATAGGCTTCCAATGATTTTCATATTCAAATTCAAGCATCTTTTAACTCCGTAATAGATTTTGGATACTACAGAAATAACTTATTGTAGTTATTCACTACTAAACTTGGCTGATCAATTAAGGACTGAATGAATACAGGGAAAGAGCTTCCATTTCAATCCTTGTGGCTAGCCCTGAGACACTGACATGTGTAATTTAAATGACACCTACACAGGTGTGATTTCATTTCATGGATGAGCACCACCGTTTTCAGGATTGTCAAGTAACCAGTTTTCAGAAATAGTCAAGTTCTGCCTATTTTTTAAAGTGCAAATTCTGAATAATTTTTATTACAAACATAAATCTTCCCTTGAAACGACAGAAGTTTTTTTCCTTGAATTGGCCACTCCTTGTACGCTTTTGCTATTTCTCATGTTGTAAAGTCTGTAAATATTTCTACTAATACATAACAAAATGAAAACAGCTCCTGACCTGTTTCCAAAACCACATCTAACCTGCTATTAGTCATGCTGTTTCTAGTGCTACTGGGTCAAAACGACCTGCTCACTGGATACAGTGTCAGCGTGTCTCACACAATTCATTAATTGAAACTGTTTGTATTAAAATCAGAATCAAAAGCTTATGTTGAGCTTAGCGTAGAGCAAGGGGATTTGAATCGTTTCTGTGTGGATTTCCGGGCTGTTGCCTTGTTATATAATCTGAAGTTTTTCTCACAAATAATAAAGGCAATAGCAACAAAAATTAATCAGTTCCTTGCATAGGCATGCAAAGGAAAGAGGAGTAAAAGTAAGTATGTACTGTAAATACATCTTCTGCTGATTATGGCATGATAGGAAAGAGGAGTGAGGTAAGAGGGGAGTTGGCAGCGGTGATCATAGTGTTCTCAGAGAAGCTGGGAAAGATGATGTTGCTCAGTGACTCTGAGACCATTCTGTAACTTTTAAGTCGTTTGACACTTTATGGATTCAATCTAGATTATATCTCTCAGACTTCAGAAATGCATTTTAAAACCTCAACTGAGGTGTCATCTGGTTTCCACTCTGTACATGAAGCCAACTTGTCCAGCGTTAGGATCGTTTGTAAATAAAGGATGCCTGAAAGTACATTTGAATTTTATCATATACTATTAATTGTTTGCTGGCTGATCCGTGGTGGCACCAGTGCTGGTTGGAAGTGGTCACAGTTGTTTGCTAAGGGCTGTGTGGAATCGGAGTTCATTTGGTTTTAAACATGTCTCTTCAGCTGGTGGAAATGGATACTGACCTCTGGATGTTGTTGGTCCAGCGGGCACTTAGCATAGTTGCAGTAGGTATCAGATGCCTTTTAAGAAGGATCCTGGAGCATTTCAAACTGTCACCTCGGAGCTTCTCGGAATCCCAGTTACTGGCAGAAGGTCCAAGCAGCAAAAAAGCGAAGCTGCATATCAATATGTAAACTGTAATTCTGCAGGTCGGTGATGGGCACAGCGAGTAAGGACACAGCCTCCAGCATAAGGTGAGGCTGAGGTGCCTGGACCTCAACTTCTATGTCTACGTGCTGTTAAGCACTCGGTGGCCCTAGCGTGAAGGGGGAGAATGGAAATAAAGCCAGTGATGACCACTGAAGACCGTTTTAAAACCACCATATCAAGTGGGACAGGGCTGTGAGAGTGTGGGTAGTTTGCAAAACATTGGAGCTGAGAGGCAAAGCAGGCGAAAGCCCTGCTGCCAATAAAAAGCTACCAATAAAAAATCCTGTGGTGTTGGAAAATGTCTTTTCCTAAACTTATGCTCTAACAATTCCAGTGTGGTGACTGACAGCCCTGCAAACAGAGAACAGGCTCATCAGGTATTTAATCAGTTCTTAGTGAGCAGGTAAAATACGCGAGCTTTTCTAAGTCACAAAACCTTGATCGAGTTTATTCCTGTGCAGTTAAATTGGCAAATATTTGTGTGTATGCTTGTGAGCTATACTGCTAAAAAAGGATTTGTGTTTCCAATTTTAGTAAGCGAGCCTGTGGCTTCGGGGAGGGGAAAAAAGCAGCATTGTTTGATGAACGTTCTATAAATGTGGAGGAAAAAAAAATTCCTAGCCTGAGAAGAGCTTGTTAGGTTTATGGATCTTGTGAAAGAAGTACTAGGGGAGGATAGTGAAATGGCCACAATTAAATCATATAAATATTTTCTGGAAAAATGGCACTAGCTTTTTCCCTTAGTAATAGTTGAGCTATGGAAGTTTGAGCAGAGAAGTAAAGCAACTTTAAAACATGGAGTCTCAACACTCTCACCCCATTATTTAAGGGTTTGCTTATTTTTTAAGTTAAAAAAAACAAACATTCTTAATATCATCAGGGAACTGGAGGATAATAAACATGTTAATAATTTCCTTGGCATGATTTTTATTCTGCCACTATCAAAGTGTCTGTGGGATTAAGAACTATTATCTGAAAGTCACAAAGTTCCCAAAATATCCCCCAAATCACTTTTTAGGGGGAAGAGCAGCTTTAGTGTGTCCTGGTGCATACTTTGAAATGACTGCAGATCACTGGACATACTGAACGCTATGGACTGCTGTGAAGGGCTAAAACAATCTGGAGAGCAAGGAAAGGGGTCTGCAGAAAAAAAAAAAGATTTTTTGAAGAGACTGTGCACGTACTTGAGGCTAGGCTGTGGGTTATGTTACTGTGTAATGGCTTCACACTTAAATAACATTGCGGTGTTGGTGCTTACAGACCACCAGCTCTTCCTTAATTTTTGTGAATCTTTCTGTACCTATTTTCTGCCTCCATCATTATCTCTCGCAGAAGTAAAAATCAAGTGGCAAAACGTGAACACCCTCACGAAGGCACAGCAGCGGCTGCAGCTTCAGCAACTCTGCCCAATTTTAAAGCTTTTCAGCAAGTCAGATACGGGACAAGAAACTGAGTTGTGAAGTTAACAATAAGCGTGGAGGAGCCGCTTGTCTGGAGAGCATCCTCAGCTGTGCGTGCTCACTGCTGCAAGGGCACAACCGAGGCGTGCGCGTAAGGCACTGGGAATCTTACCTGGAAGAGTTAAAAACTTTCGTGCGTGGGTTGACTTCTTACAATGAAACTGTTTTTACAGGCTTAGATTTCATAGTTTTCCATTTTCTAGAGCATTTGCTGTTTGTGTGGCTTGCAGGTGTGTTAGTAAAAGCTCTCAGGAAAAGCCATGTTTGTTTCTTTTCCTAAACTTGCTGAGGTTCCCGTACGGTGCCCTTTGTCATCCCCCCAGTAATTGCTAAAAACAGGAGTAAAATACACACAAACCGCGCTGGCTTCTATTCATAGGTAATACTTGATCCTAGGGCAGGTCAAACCCAGCCAGCTCCTGCTGAAATGAGCGGTGAGTCTGAGTTCCAGCACCTGGCGATACTGGGCTGTTACTGTAAAACTCAACTGGTTTTGCCCGGCTTATTTTTAGGCAGGGGTGTGATTTGGTGCTTAATGCTGCTGGGCGCTGCTAATAAATCCGGGGAAGCGGGAGCAGAGGCAGGCTCGGGCCGTGCAACCGGAGAGGCTGTAAACCTGAAATAGTAAATTTATGGTTTAACTAAATTAAATTCTGAGTGGTTACGGCCTTTAAGCTGGGCATCTCAAATTATTTCTGCAGGGGCCAGACTAGAAATGCTGCGTAATGTATATGGTATTATAGAGCTTTGCAGGTTTTTTTTTTTTCTTTAAACTCTCCATCTGGAGGCAATTATAACTCAGAGAGGGTTCAGTGGATTCTGTTGTGTCTCTAGCATGGCCCACGGTGGGAGGGAAGGATGTATTTTGTCACTATCTGCATGGTTGTCATAATAGCATATAGCAATTTGTCGCGTTAGAATAATGAACTGCATATATATTTAGATTGAAATACTACCACGGAGACTCTCACGTTCATAGATGCTTATGCAGTAGTGTGTTTTTTAAAAAGAGAAAATTGTATGTGGGGAAGTGAAGCAGAGGAGCATCCTCCCTGACGTTCCTTTGAGTACAGCAGCAGGTCTGTCCCCCCCAGAGCGGGAACTGCCTTCAGAACACTAATTACG